>JAVLUX010000049.1:22513972-22663972 GCA_032164185.1 Moxostoma hubbsi | reverse complement strand
CCCAGAAGGATAGTGAAATTTGACTACTGATGCGCTTTTTATGAAACTTAATGGTCAAATAAAAAGCACATTTAAATCATCGCGATATTCACAATATTGCTTAATTATATATCATCAGCCAAATCATCACAATTATATATCATCATTCTATATATCGCCGCCAGCCCTGCAGTGTTTTTTGTCATACGGTGTCCTAATTAGATGCAACATAGCATCGTGCAACGTAATGTTTTGATGCGATTTTCATTTGTAGCACGGCAACAGTGAAATCTCATTGGTCCAGAATCACTCTGTGGTTTTGTCGAAGCATTTTGTTTTCAGTGAGGACAGAAAAATGACTGGACACTTGAAACTCATCACACTGCATTCGATAAGAACATGCTGGTGATTCCAGAGGCCGGATTCACCAAAATGAAGTTCTTAAGATAAATTATGGGACGTTTGTAAGAAGGTATCTACATATAACTGCTGAAAATGATAAGAACATTCTTATAAAAGTCTTCTCAGGAGTACAAGATATTTGTAACAAGTACTTTATTCTTAAGAAAGTTTGGTGAATGCGGCCTCAGAATCTCTGACTGTTTATTGTTTCTTCTCTCACCTGCAGCACAAGCTCTTCCTCGATGCGTTCTGTGCAGTTGATCCGCTCCACTGTTGTATTCGATCCACTGTACTCGATCTCTGTTCCCTTAAACGTCACCTCTCTCTTAAACATGGACACCACAAAGTTCCCATTCAGGAGGAAGTTGGAATGACTGTCAGACAGAGCTGGGGAAAGAAAGATATCTTGGTTGGTTAAATCGAAGGGTTGATCAATAAGCTGAGTCATCATTTTGAAATGGTTCTGATTACACATACAGAAATAATGACAGTAAAGTCATGACTTCAATTTTTAGTACATCAACATACTACAAGCCCAGGTATTTAAGAGTCGAGAAAGTGAGCTGAAAGGATAACACTTTATACAATGTATGAGAGAACTTGTGTTCAGTTGTGTTTGTGTTTGTTTGGCCTTTTGACTTGTGGCTCACTTTCCCCTCAACAGTGTTAACAGCTACACAAACGGCACACACTCGTTCACTCTTCTGATTGATATTACTCATTACTCTCTCTCTCTCTCTCTCTCTCTCTCTCTCTCTCTCGCTCTCTATCTCTATCTCTCTCTCTCTTTCTCACTCTCGCTTTCTTTCTGTCTCTCTCTCTCTGTCTTTATCTCTATATCTCTCTCTCTATCGCTCACTCTCTCTCTCTCAATTTTTCAATTTTAAAGTACTTTATTGGCATGATTGTGTTTACATACAATATTGCCAAAGCATTATACACAAAAGAGATAATGACAAGACAAATAATAATAATAAAATGGCAACAAATAACAATAAAGATAGAATTAAAATCTCCCCCAGTAACACCAGCATCTGATCTGATCTCCCCCAGTAACACCAGCATCTGATCTGATCTCCCCCAGTAACACCAGCTCTGATCTGATCTCCCCCAGTAACACCAGCATCTGATCTGATCTCCCCCAGTTAACACCAGCATCCGATCTGATCTCCCCCAGTAACACCAGCATCTGATCTGATCTCCCCCAGTAACACCAACATCTGATCTCCCCCAGTAAAACCAGCATCTGATCTGATCTCCCCCAGTAACACCGGCATCTGATCTGTTCTCTCCCAGTAACACCAGCATCTGATCTGTTCTCTCCCAGTAACACCAGCATCTGATCTGATCTCCCCCAGTAACACCAGCATCTGATCTGATCTCCCCCAGTAACACCGGCATCTGATCTGTTCTCTCCCAGTAACACCAGCATCTGATCTGTTCTCTCCCAGTAACACCAGCATCTGATCTGTTCTCTCCCAGTAACACCAGCATCCGATCTGATCTCCCCCAGTAACACCAGCATCTGATCTGATCTCCCCCAGTAACACCGGCATCTGATCTGTTCTCTCCCAGTAACACCAGCATCTGATCTGATCTCCCCCAGTAACACCAGCATCTGATCTGAACTCCCCCAGTAACACCAGCATCTGATCTGATCTCCTCCAGTAACACCAGCATCTGATCTGATCTCCCCCAGTAACAACAGCATCTGATCTGATCTCCTCCAGTAACACCAGCGTCTGATCTGATCTCCCCCAGTAACACCAGCGTCTGATCTGTTCTCCCCCAGTAACACCAGCATCTGATCTGATCTCCCCCAGTAACACCAGCATCTGATCTGATCTCCCCCAGTAACGCCAGCATCTGATCTGATCTCCCCCAGTAACACCAGCATCTGATCTGATCTCCCCCAGTAACACCAGCATCTGATCTGATCTCCCCCAGTAACACCAGCGTCTGATCTGATCTCCCCCAGTAACACCAGCATCTGATCTGATCTCCTCCAGTAACACCAGCATCTGATCTGATCTCCCCCAGTAACACCAGCATCTGATCTGATCTCCCCCAGTAACACCAGCATCTGATCTGAACTCCCCCAGTAACACCAGCATCTGATCTGATCTCCTCCAGTAACACCAGCATCTGATCTGATCTCCCCCAGTAACACCAGCATCTGATCTGATCTCCCCCAGTAACACCAGCATCTGATCTGAACTCCCCCAGTAACACCAGCATCTGATCTGATCTCCCCCAGTAACACCAGCATCTGATCTGATCTCCCCCAGTAACACCAGCATCTGATCTGAACTCCCCCAGTAACACCAGCATCTGATCTGATCTCCTCCAGTAACACCAGCATCTGATCTGATCTCCTCCAGTAACACCAGCATCTGATCTGATCTCCTCCAGTAACACCAGCATCTGATCTGAACTCCCCCAGTAACACCAGCATCTGATCTGATCTCCTCCAGTAACACCAGCATCTGATCTGATCTCCCCCAGTAACAACAGCATCTGATCTGATCTCCTCCAGTAACACCAGCGTCTGATCTGATCTCCCCCAGTAACACCAGCGTCTGATCTGTTCTCCCCCAGTAACACCAGCATCTGATCTGATCTCCCCCAGTAACACCAGCATCTGATCTGATCTCCCCCAGTAACGCCAGCATCTGATCTGATCTCCCCCAGTAACACCAGCATCTGATCTGATCTCCCCCAGTAACACCAGCATCTGATCTGATCTCCCCCAGTAACACCAGCATCTGATCTGATCTCCCCCAGTAACACCAGCATCTGATCTGATCTCCCCCAGTAACACCAGCATCTGATCTGATCTCCCCCAGTAACACCAGCATCTGATGATTTAGAGTAAGACCGGGTGTTGCAGACTGTTCCAGTATCACTGCTAACTCATTAATGTAAATGTTGAACAGAGTTGGACTCAAACTGCTTGAGTGAAAAATTCTGTTCTTTTATTGCCAATTTTAACTGCGCACCTGTTGACTGAAAACATAGATTTGATGGTGTCGTACATTTTACCCCCAATGCCGGATTGTAGAATTTTATAATATAGACCATATAGCGTGTGAATGTGGCCGGTGGTGCGGTGGATTGGTCTCTCTCTCTCTCTCTCTCTCTCTCTCTCTCTCTCTCTCTCTCTCTCTCTCTCTCTGTCTCTCTCTCTCTATCTCTCTGTTTCTCTCTCTCTATCTCTCTCTCTATCTATCTATCTCTCTCTATCTCTCTCTCTGTCTCTCTCTCTATCTCTCTCTCTCTCTCTCTCTCTCTCTCTCTCTCTATCTATCTAATTCAAATTCAAATTCAAATTCAAATGAGCTTTATTGGCATGACAAATTGTAAATTGTATTGCCAAAGCATTTATATGAGCATGAAAAATCAAAAAATTATAAATAAAATAAAATAAACAGTGTATATACTTTCAGTGGTGTTTGTGTGTGTACAAGAGTTTCTCTGTGTGTGTGTGTGTGTGTGTGTGTGTGTGTGTGTGTGTGTGTGTGTGAATGGGCGCATCACTGTACACATCACTCTCGCTCTCTCTCTCTCTTTCTCACTCTCTCAATTTCAAATTTCAATTTTAAAGTTGAAATTTCTCTCTCTCTCTCTCTCTCTCTCTCTCTCTCTCTCTCTCTCTCTCTCTCGCTCTCTCTGCGTGTTGTTTATGCTGATCATCCAGTGAAACATATCTCAATGACATAACGCTCCTCTGGACGAATGTTTGGCTTTTATTGTAATGCTTTATTGTTTCAAAGATGATCAAGATCAGTCAACTCTCAACACAAACAAACTAAGATATTACAATGTTTTTTGCCCATGTTATATGGACATGTACTATGGTAATAAGAGTTTTTGGATATTTACCATGGTACAATGGATATTTACATGGCAATACCATATTTTTGGACACGTTCCTCAGTAATACCATGTTATTTAGACTTATACTATGGTAATACCCCGGTTATTGGACATTTACATGGTAATACAATATTTTTAGACATGTAACATGGTAATACCAAGTTATTTGCATATGGAACAATGATTATATCATGGTATTCTATAAAGTAATTTGCATCATGTAAAAACAATGATATGTGAATGTTCAGCACAATTATATATATATTAAAGCAGCATGATATTTGGTTCTCATTCCATCACTGTACCATGGAAACATCCTGATAATCTGGTTTGATTGTGTCTGCGCAGTAAACACAAACATTGACCATTTTCGGGACTTACCAAGGTAGTTATCATCCCCCGGAGATCCTGAGAAGCTGACCTGCTTAATGTCAATGTTTGTGGCCCCAGCAGGTATCCGAACCACGACATTATAACCTAAAACAGGAGAATGTGATGAGAACACAGCAAGAAATGTAATTTTAACCATGTTTGATTAACAGCAGTCCGAGAGTTTGTTCAGCTACACAAACATAAACTCTGAGAAATTGAGGTTGACCTTTGGGCAACACTTGTCGCAGGGGTCAGCGCAACCAGTCTCATTTTGGTCGGCTTGTCCACATGTAATAAGGACTTCAGATTAACTAGAACCTAAAGTGTCCTGAATGATGAAAGTGCAACATCTGATCAGTAAAACTGTCATACTGAAGTCTAGAGCTCTTCTGATGGCCTCCAGACTCCAGACCTGTTGAATGTAAGTCTCCTGAATAATAGTGCAATAAGAGACATGTGTTGTCCTGAGCTGGATGACATTTTTACATTGAAGAGACACTAGAGGCGCTAATGTAAATCTCACCGTACTGTGCGTTGTTGAATGTTCCTGCGAGAGTTTTACAGGAGGAATTATCTCCACCACAAACTCCACACTTATCATTCCTGGCCTTTGAGTTCAAAACATGGTCGCAACCCGCTTGCTAAAGGTAACACACACACACAAACAAACACACTCAGATATATAGTATATGTGTGATCACTAGAACATGATCAATACAGCAGAATAAAATCATGTAAATAACTGGCATCACTTACAACACGTGTTTTTGAACATCTACCATGATTTTACCACATTTATGGACATGCATCATGGTAATAGCATGATTTTTGGTCTTGTAACATGATTTTACCACATTTATTGACATGCATCATGGTAATAGCATGATTTTTGGTCTTGTATCATGATTTTACCACATTTATGGACATGCATCGTGGTAATAGCATGATTTTTGGTCTTGTAACATGATTTTACCACATTTATGGACATGCATCGTGGTAATAGCATGATTTTTGGTCTTGTAACATGATTTTACCACATTTATGGACATGCATCGTGGTAATAGCATGATTTTTGGTCTTGTAACATGATTTTACCACATTTATGGACATGCATCGCGGTAATAGCATGATTTTTGGTCTTGTAACATGATTTTACCACATTTATGGACATGCATCGTGGTAATAGCATGATTTTTGGTCTTGTAATATGATTGTACCACATTTATGGACATGCATCAATGTAATAGCATGAATTTTGGTCTTGTAACATGATTTTACCACATTTATGGACATGCATCGTGGTAATAGCATGATTTTTGGTCTTGTAACATGATTGTACCACATTTATGGACATGCATCAATGTAATAGCATGAATTTTGGTCTTGTAACATGATTTTACCACATTTATGGACATGCATCGCGGTAATAGCATGATTTTTGGTCTTGTAACATGATTGTACCACATTTATGGACATGCATCAATGTAATAGCATGAATTTTGGTCTTGTAACATGATTTTACCACATTTATGGACATGCATCGTGGTAATAGCGTGATTTTTGGTCTTGTAACATGATTGTACCACATTTATGGACATGCATCAATGTAATAGCATGAATTTTGGTCTTGTAACATGATTTTACCACATTTATGGACATGCATCAATGTAATAGCATGATTTTTGGTCTTGTATCATGATTTTACCACATTTATGGACATGCATCGTGGTAATAGCATGATTTTTGGTCTTGTAACATGATTTTACCACATTTATGGACATGCATCGTGGTAATAGCATGATTTTTGGTCTTGTAACATGATTTTACCACATTTATGGACATGCATCGCGGTAATAGCATGATTTTTGGTCTTGTAACATGATTTTACCACATTTATGGACATGCATCGTGGTAATAGCATGATTTTTGGTCTTGTAACATGATTGTACCACATTTATGGACATGCATCAATGTAATAGCATGAATTTTGGTCTTGTAACATGATTTTACCACATTTATGGACATGCATCAATGTAATAGCATGATTTTTGGTCTTGTAACATGATTGTACCACATTTATGGACATGCATCGCGGTAATAGCATGATTTTTGGTCTTGTAACATGATTTTACCACATTTATGGACATGCATCGTGGTAATAGCGTGATTTTTGGTCTTGTAACATGATTGTACCACATTTATGGACATGCATCAATGTAATAGCATGAATTTTGGTCTTGTAACATGATTTTACCACATTTATGGACATGCATCATGGTAATAGCATGATTTTTGGTCTTGTAACATGATTGTACCACATTTATGGACATGCATCAATGTAATAGCATGAATTTTGGTCTTGTAACATGATTTTACCACATTTATGGACATGCATCAATGTAATAGCATGATTTTTGGTCTTGTATCATGATTTTACCACATTTATGGACATGCATCGTGGTAATAGCATGATTTTTGGTCTTGTAACATGATTTTACCACATTTATGGACATGCATCGTGGTAATAGCATGATTTTTGGTCTTGTAACATGATTTTACCACATTTATGGACATGCATCGTGGTAATAGCATGATTTTTGGTCTTGTAACATGATTTTACCACATTTATGGACATGCATCGCGGTAATAGCATGATTTTTGGTCTTGTAACATGATTTTACCACATTTATGGACATGCATCGTGGTAATAGCATGATTTTTGGTCTTGTAACATGATTGTACCACATTTATGGACATGCATCAATGTAATAGCATGAATTTTGGTCTTGTAACATGATTTTACCACATTTATGGACATGCATCGTGGTAATAGCATGATTTTTGGTCTTGTAACATGATTGTACCACATTTATGGACATGCATCAATGTAATAGCATGAATTTTGGTCTTGTAACATGATTTTACCACATTTATGGACATGCATCGCGGTAATAGCATGATTTTTGGTCTTGTAACATGATTGTACCACATTTATGGACATGCATCAATGTAATAGCATGAATTTTGGTCTTGTAACATGATTTTACCACATTTATGGACATGCATCGCGGTAATAGCATGATTTTTGGTCTTGTAACATGATTGTACCACATTTATGGACATGCATCAATGTAATAGCATGAATTTTGGTCTTGTAACATGATTTTACCACATTTATGGACATGCATCGTGGTAATAGCATGATTTTTGGTCTTGTAACATGATTGTACCACATTTATGGACATGCATCAATGTAATAGCATGATTTTTGGTCTTGTATCATGATTTTACCACATTTATGGACATGCATCGTGGTAATAGCATGATTTTTGGTCTTGTAACATGATTTTACCACATTTATGGACATGCATCGTGGTAATAGCATGATTTTTGGTCTTGTAACATGATTTTACCACATTTATGGACATGCATCGCGGTAATAGCATGATTTTTGGTCTTGTAACATGATTTTACCACATTTATGGACATGCATCGTGGTAATAGCATGATTTTTGGTCTTGTAACATGATTGTACCACATTTATGGACATGCATCAATGTAATAGCATGAATTTTGGTCTTGTAACATGATTTTACCACATTTATGGACATGCATCAATGTAATAGCATGATTTTTGGTCTTGTAACATGATTGTACCACATTTATGGACATGCATCGCGGTAATAGCATGATTTTTGGTCTTGTAACATGATTTTACCACATTTATGGACATGCATCGTGGTAATAGCGTGATTTTTGGTCTTGTAACATGATTGTACCACATTTATGGACATGCATCAATGTAATAGCATGAATTTTGGTCTTGTAACATGATTTTACCACATTTATGGACATGCATCATGGTAATAGCATGATTTTTGGTCTTGTAACATGATTGTACCACATTTATGGACATGCATCAATGTAATAGCATGAATTTTGGTCTTGTAACATGATTTTACCACATTTATGGACATGCATCAATGTAATAGCATGATTTTTGGTCTTGTATCATGATTTTACCACATTTATGGACATGCATCGTGGTAATAGCATGATTTTTGGTCTTGTAACATGATTTTACCACATTTATGGACATGCATCGTGGTAATAGCATGATTTTTGGTCTTGTAACATGATTTTACCACATTTATGGACATGCATCGTGGTAATAGCATGATTTTTGGTCTTGTAACATGATTTTACCACATTTATGGACATGCATCGCGGTAATAGCATGATTTTTGGTCTTGTAACATGATTTTACCACATTTATGGACATGCATCGTGGTAATAGCATGATTTTTGGTCTTGTAACATGATTGTACCACATTTATGGACATGCATCAATGTAATAGCATGAATTTTGGTCTTGTAACATGATTTTACCACATTTATGGACATGCATCGTGGTAATAGCATGATTTTTGGTCTTGTAACATGATTGTACCACATTTATGGACATGCATCAATGTAATAGCATGAATTTTGGTCTTGTAACATGATTTTACCACATTTATGGACATGCATCGCGGTAATAGCATGAGTTTTGGTCTTGTAACATGATTGTACCACATTTATGGACATGCATCAATGTAATAGCATGAATTTTGGTCTTGTAACATGATTTTACCACATTTATGGACATGCATCGCGGTAATAGCATGATTTTTGGTCTTGTAACATGATTGTACCACATTTATGGACATGCATCAATGTAATAGCATGAATTTTGGTCTTGTAACATGATTTTACCACATTTATGGACATGCATCGTGGTAATAGCGTGATTTTTGGTCTTGTAACATGATTGTACCACATTTATGGACATGCATCAATGTAATAGCATGAATTTTGGTCTTGTAACATGATTTTACCACATTTATGGACATGCATCAATGTAATAGCATGATTTTTGGTCTTGTATCATGATTTTACCACATTTATGGACATGCATCGTGGTAATAGCATGATTTTTGGTCTTGTAACATGATTTTACCACATTTATGGACATGCATCGTGGTAATAGCATGATTTTTGGTCTTGTAACATGATTTTACCACATTTATGGACATGCATCGCGGTAATAGCATGATTTTTGGTCTTGTAACATGATTTTACCACATTTATGGACATGCATCGTGGTAATAGCATGATTTTTGGTCTTGTAACATGATTGTACCACATTTATGGACATGCATCAATGTAATAGCATGAATTTTGGTCTTGTAACATGATTTTACCACATTTATGGACATGCATCAATGTAATAGCATGATTTTTGGTCTTGTAACATGATTGTACCACATTTATGGACATGCATCGCGGTAATAGCATGATTTTTGGTCTTGTAACATGATTTTACCACATTTATGGACATGCATCGTGGTAATAGCGTGATTTTTGGTCTTGTAACATGATTGTACCACATTTATGGACATGCATCAATGTAATAGCATGAATTTTGGTCTTGTAACATGATTTTACCACATTTATGGACATGCATCATGGTAATAGCATGATTTTTGGTCTTGTAACATGATTTTACCACATTTATGGACATGCATCGTGGTAATAGCATGATTTTTGGTCTTGTAACATGATTTTACCATGTTTTTGGACATTAACCACGGTACTAAGTTTTTTGGATCAGTACTATGATTTTACCACGTTGATGGACATGGTCCATGGTGTTTGTGTGATTTTTGGTCTTGAACCAGGATTTTCCCAAATTTTTGGACATAGACAATGGTAATAACATGACTTTTAAATCTGTATCATGATTTCACTATGTTTTTTACAATGAGTACTACACAGTATAGTATATAAATATGGTAATCATTCAGTACCATGGTATTACCATCTGATGTTATTACATACCCGACAGAGGCCTTGCACACAGATGTCATATGTGTCCGGTCCACACGGGGTTCCGTCTATTACCCGATCTCTCAGCTGATAGTACACCATCGTCCCCGCAACACGACAAAACAACTTACAGCGATCCTTCATTAGAACTGTGAACAGAAACCATGATTGCAGTTCATTAGAATCACATGACTGCTGTATTCAGTACTTTAACTGTTTTACTGTTTTCTATTATAAACACTGCTAAGAGGCATCTACATCACTTCTATCATCTCTCTCTGGGTGTGTCTGCTTGCATGAAATAATTACTAAAAAAGCAGGTTTATTCTCCTTTGGCACAGTCAGAAATCTACACTTTCTAAAACCCAGACTAGATGTTTGTGTGTCCTAATTAGGAATTCACTTTCTGGCTCTGAAATAATGAGAACTGTCTCAAACAAGCTGGATACAACACACAAGAGACCACATGAGTGAAATCTCATAGGCATGAGATTAAATGGAGTCACCTCTGGGCAATAATATTGTGCTTCGTATGTGTTCTAACAGACAGGAAGCACAGATCTGAGGTCAGAGGTCATATACCGTCAACACTCACTGCCACTGTACTTTGGCATCCAGCGGACGGAGGGCGGCAGGCCGTTGATGTTGAAGTGTTTGCCATCGAACTGCGCGCACTGCTCCTCTCTGAAATCCCTCTGGTCGCGTGGACACGCCTCCGTGTTACACGAGCGGAACTTCATTCTGCGGCCAACACAAAACCGTCCACCATTTCTCGGCCTGATAAGAACAAACGGGTGAAAGACAAAAATGCCTCAAGATCTTCTAGAGTGTCAGATGTGCTTTATTTGATTTTCCATTATTTAAGTCTTTTGTTGGTACTGATTCCCCCTGGAATTATTTAAAAATACATTTCAGAATTGGATTCAACAACTAATAAGTTGTTTTATTAATATTTTTTAAAACAATGTAAAGTCACGGTTTTATTCTACATAAGGGTGGTACCTCCTCATTACCATAGTACAAGGCCAAAAATATGGTGATACAAGGTCAAAAACATGGTTTAACCATGGTACAAGGTCATAAATATGGCTATACACAGCCAAAAACATGGTTTAACCATGGTACAAGGTCATAAATATGGCTATACACAGCCAAAAACATGGTTTAACCATGGTGCAAGGTCATAAATATGGCTATACACAGCCAAAAACATGGTTTAACCATGGTACAAGGTCATAAATATGGCTATACACAGCCAAAAACATGCTATTCCCATGTTACTAGGACAAAAACATGGTTTAACCATGGTACAAGGTCATAAATATGGCTATACACAGCCAAAAACATGGTTTAACCATGGTACAAGGTCATAAATATGGCTATACACAGCCAAAAACATGGTTTAACCATGGTACAAGGTCATAAATATGGCTATACACAGCCAAAAACATGGTTTAACCATGGTGCAAGGTCATAAATATGGCTATACACAGCCAAAAACATGGTTTAACCATGGTGCAAGGTCATAAATATGGCTATACACAGCCAAAAACATGGTTTAACCATGGTACAAGGTCATAAATATGGCTATACACAGCCAAAAACATGCTATTCCCATGTTACTAGGACAAAAACATGGTTTAACCATGGTACAAGGTCATAAATATGGCTATACACAGCCAAAAACATGGTTTAACCATGGTACAAGGTCATAAATATGGCTATACACAGCCAAAAACATGCTATTCCCATGTTACTAGGACAAAAACATGGTTTAACCATGGTACAAGGTCATAAATATGGCTATACACAGCCAAAAACATGGTTTAACCATGGTACAAGGTCATAAATATGGCTATACACAGCCAAAAACATGGTTTAACCATGGTACAAGGTCATAAATATGGCTATACACAGCCAAAAACATGGTTTAACCATGGTACAAGGTCATAAATATGGCTATACACAGCCAAAAACATGGTTTAACCATGGTACAAGGTCATAAATATGGCTATACACAGCCAAAAATATGGTTTAACCATGGTACAAGGTCATAAATATGGCTATACACAGCCAAAAATATGGTTTTACTATGATACAAGGCCAAAAGAATCATGCTATAACAATTAAACAAGTCCCAAAACTTGACAAAAATGTTTATAGTATTAGCAGAGTATCATATTTTAAAACAATGGTATTTTTTGAAGTAAAAGAAAATAAAAGAATAAAATAAATCCTGTTTGTTCATGTTAACTGTTGCATTGACTAGAGTTAACACATACAATTGCAGACTGTTACAGTTTTACATAAAACAATAGAAGTCTATGTCCTTATTTAGAAAACAAGCCGAACATGTGTGTGTTCTCACTCAGGTTTACTGCAGTCTCTGGTTGTGCTGCGGGTTCCTCCTCCACACGTTCTGGAACACACACTGTACGGCCCCCAGGGGCCCCATTCACCGTTCACCGGCTTCACGTCCATCTCCTTATTCACACACATGCCGTGCCTGCAGTGCTGCACACACACACACACACACACACACACACACACACACACACGGTAAATAACATCCTGGAGTATTTCCTGTTTCCAGCCGAACATGCAACATCTCAAAATCAAAACATCACTGACAGATTTACAAAATCCACAGAAGAGAATGTTGCTCTTCATTTTGTCTTCATCGGTACATTATTTCGTTTATTAGATGATCTGATCTGAGGGCATTAGATCAAACACCTCTCAGATTACACTGAGGGGTCAGTTCTGTGTGTGTAAGTCGAATAAAGTTTTGAGTTGCGTCAACACTGAGATTAGACAGAAACATTGACACATTCCAGCTTTCTTGACGTCACATACTATCACTAAAAAAGCACAGATTGTGGGATTGAAGCATAGATGTGAAGCTGCCATAGAATTGACCCAAAAGAAGGCAGCAGAATAATGAAACAGCTCAATAATTACGTTGTTCTTCTCTCCTCGGACTCGTGTAAAGGTTTGGCCGGCACTAATACTCAATCCTGCAGTGATATTCCTGCGGTATCTGACTGTACACATGCTCTCTCGACTCATCTGTGTTCTCTGTCATCGGTGGGACGGATGCCAGCTGAGACATCAGCCAGACAAACACTCTGGCAGCTCTCGCCGGCTCTCCGGGAACGAGTCTCTTTATGTACGGTAACCGAATCCCCACGCGCTCTGAGGCGGTGAAGAAGCTGGTCTCGCCGTAGTGATGGAATGCACGACAGGCTGGCGTCTGTCTCGCGGCGTTACGCTAGCCTGTCGATGGCACACACTGAGGCACTACTGCGATAAGGAAACACAAGAGCGCAGATAAGAGAGACAGAACTCATTACAGTCTCAATGCTGTCTCGCTCTCTCTCAGCTATTAATCCTGCTTCTAAATTCTGTCATGTTCCTTCCTCACTTCCCACATCTCAAACATTTCAAACCCTTCCATCAAACTTCAGTTGTATTGTTCCTCACCTACGGTGGCATTGCCATGGTACAGTGATGTATACCCAAAAGAGTAATAGTAGTAGTACTATGACTTTTGGACTTGTACCATGCTACTTTTGTACTCTGAGAGTTCTTTTTAGGGGTGCGAAATTAACAGTGACTGGTGAATGCCCAATTTTACCAGCCACTTTATTTTTTATATGACACTATTCTTGCAAACTGTATCCAGATGACAGACAGAAAAGAAAGTGACATTTGTTTACATGTGATTGTTCTGCGTGAAGCGCTTGTTCGACAGAGCGCCACTGAATGGACAAAAACGTGGTATTACCATGTTAGATGGACAAAAACGTGTTATTACCATGTTAGATGGACAAAAACGTGGTATTACCATGGTAGATGGTCAAAAACGTGGTATTACCATGGTAGATGGACAAAAACGTGGTATTCCCATGGTAGATGGTCAAAAACGTGGTATTCCCATGGTAGATGGACAAAAACGTGGTATTCCCATGGTAGATGGTCAAAAACGTGGTATTACCATGGTAGATGGACAAAAACGTGGTATTACCATGGTAGATGGTCAAAAACGTGGTATTACCATGGTAGATGGACAAAAACGTGTTATTACCATGGTAGATGGACAAAAACGTGGTATTCCCATGGTAGATGGACAAAAACGTGGTATTACCATGGTAGATGGTCAAAAACGTGGTATTACCATGGTAGATGGACAAAAACATGGTATTACCATGGTAGATGGTCAAAAACATGGTATTCCCATGGTAGATGGACAAAAACATGGTATTACCATGGTAGATGGTCAAAAACATGGAATTACCATGGTAGATGGACAAAAACATGGAATTACCATGGTAGATGGTCAAAAACATGGTATTACCATGGTAGATGGTCAAAAACATGGTATTCCCATGGTAGATGGACAAAAACATGGTATTACCATGGTAGATGGACAAAAACATGGTATTCCCATGGTAGATGGACAAAAACATGGTATTACCATGGTAGATGGTCAAAAACATGGAATTACCATGGTAGATGGACAAAAACATGGTATTACCATGGTAGATGGACAAAAACATGGAATTACCATGGTAGATGGACAAAAACATGGTATTACCATGGTAGATGGACAAAAACATGGAATTACCATGGTAGATGGACAAAAACATGGTATTCCCATAGTCACTTGTCAAAAAACATGGTATTACCATGGTAGATGGTCAAAAACATGGTATTCCCATGGTAGATGGACAAAAACATGGTATTCCCATGGTAGATGGACAAAAACATGGAATTACCATGGTAGATGGACAAAAACATGGTATTCCCATGGTAGATGGACAAAAACATGGAATTACCATGGTAGATGGACAAAAACATGGTATTCCCATAGTCACTTGTCAAAAAACATGGTAATACCATGGTAGATGGACAAAAACGTGTTATTACCATGGTAGATGGACAAAAACGTGGTATTACCATGGTAGATGGTCAAAAACGTGGTATTACCATGGTAGATGGACAAAAACATGGAATTACCATGGTAGATGGACAAAAACATAGAATTACCATGGTAGATGGACAAAAACATGGAATTACCATGGTAGATGGTCAAAAACATGGAATTACCATGGTAGATGGACAAAAACATGGAATTACCATGGTAGATGGACAAAAACATGGTATTCCCATGGTAGATGGACAAAAACATGGAATTACCATGGTAGATGGACAAAAACATGGTATTCCCATAGTCACTTGTCAAAAAACATGGTAATACCATGGTAGATGGACAAAAACGTGTTATTACCATGGTAGATGGACAAAAACATGGTATTCCCATGGTAGATGGACAAAAACATGGTATTCCCATGGTAGATGGACAAAAACGTGGTATTACCATGGTAGATGGACAAAAACGTGGTATTACCATGGTAGATGGTCAAAAACGTGGTATTCCCATGGTAGATGGACAAAAACATGGAATTACCATGGTAGATGGACAAAAACATGGAATTACCATGGTAGATGGACAAAAACATAGAATTACCATGGTAGATGGACAAAAACATGGAATTACCATGGTAGATGGTCAAAAACATGGAATTACCATGGTAGATGGACAAAAACATGGTATTACCATGGTAGATGGACAAAAACATGGAATTACCATGGTAGATGGACAAAAACATGGTATTCCCATAGTCACTTGTCAAAAAACATGGTATTACCATGGTAGATGGTCAAAAACATGGTATTCCCATGGTAGATGGACAAAAACATGGTATTCCCATGGTAGATGGACAAAAACATGGAATTACCATGGTAGATGGACAAAAACATGGTATTCCCATGGTAGATGGACAAAAACATGGAATTACCATGGTAGATGGACAAAAACATGGTATTCCCATAGTCACTTGTCAAAAAACATGGTAATACCATGGTAGATGGACAAAAACGTGTTATTACCATGGTAGATGGACAAAAACATGGAATTACCATGGTAGATGGACAAAAACATGGAATTACCATGGTAGATGGACAAAAACGTGTTATTACCATGGTAGATGGACAAAAACATGGAATTACCATGGTAGATGGACAAAAACATGGAATTACCATGGTAGATGGACAAAAACGTGTTATTACCATGGTAGATGGACAAAAACATGGAATTACCATGGTAGATGGACAAAAACATGGAATTACCATGGTAGATGGACAAAAACGTGTTATTACCATGGTAGATGGACAAAAACATGGAATTACCATGGTAGATGGACAAAAACATGGAATTACCATGGTAGATGGACAAAAACGTGTTATTACCATGGTAGATGGACAAAAACATGGTATTCCCATGGTAGATGGACAAAAACATGGTATTCCCATGGTAGATGGACAAAAACGTGGTATTACCATGGTAGATGGACAAAAACATGGTATTATCATGGTAGATGGACAAAAACGTGGTATTCCCATGGTAGATGGACAAAAACATGGTATTCCCATGGTAGATGGACAAAAACATGGTATTACCATAGTCACTTGTCAAAAAACATGGTATTACAATGGTCATACGTCAAAAAACATGGTATTACCATGGTCATAAGTCTAAAAACATGGTATTTCCATGGTCATACATCAAAAAACATGGTATTACCATGGTCACATGTCAAAAAACATGGTATTTCCATGGTAGATGGTCAAAAACATGGTATTTCCATGGTCATACATCAAAAAACATGGTATTTCCATGGTCACATGTCAAAAAACATGGTATTACCATGGTCATACGTCAAAAAACATGGTATTACCATGGTCACATGTCAAAAAACATGGTATTTCCATGGTCATACATCAAAAAACATGGTATTACCATGGTCATACATCAAAAAACATGGTATTTCCATGGTCACATGTCAAAAAACATGGTATTTCCATGGTCACATGTCAAAAAACATGGTATTACCATGGTAGATGGTAAAAAAAACATGGTATTCCCATGGTCAAAAAAAACATGGAACTGGTCCAAATCAATCCTTCTGCTGACAGCTCAGAGACTCAGAGACTCGGAGACTGTGGCTGATATCATGTGTCACTCACTCCATGACTGCTTCATTCAGAACACGACAGGAAGTAATGAACTCCTGGCAAATGGTGAGCGTTGCGTGTGATATACATCTCTGTGTCAGGGTTTCTCTTTCCCCTGATAAAAAAATAATCGGAGGGCAGCGTTACACAACAGCGTTCTTGTGGAATTTACAATCACAGTCATTACACGGACACGACCGTTCACTCCGATTTTGTCCTCAATCATTCCACCTGTGGCCCGGATTGGCCCGAAGCCTCCTCGACAGTAAGCAAGAGAATGTTTTGCTAATAAGCGTGCAAATATGCTCTGTGTTCCCGTTGCTGAAGCGTGTTTGGCTTGAAGAGAAGGATTACCCTAAAACTGCTTGAACACTACACTTGCTGTGGGAAAAGGAGGAAAGGAAGACAGGATTATGAGTTAAACACAGTCCTCAGAGAACGGTATATTTTCTCTCGCTCGGCTGTTAACCTGATACAGAGGGGTCAGGGGTCAAGTGCTAAGTGCGAGATGAGGTGTACGCTAGCCCATCTTTACATCATCTGCACTTTCTAGAGTTCACTGGACTCTAATGTGCTAAAACAGCTTTATAAACGCAATCATCAATTAAAAGATTTTTTATTTAATTTGGTATTTTATGCTACATTTTATATCATGTGTATATAAGATTTGTTTAAACAAATATTACATTTAATTTGAAACTATTTTATAGCATTTTTTATATATATATAATTACAATTATTTTATACCACATTTAATTTAAAAACTTTATGAAATTGTTCAAGTAACCGTGTTTGTAAGTTTTTCAATTTTAAGCATTTTTACGATTTTTATTTTATGATTTATTTAGTTTTTAGTTTTCTTATTTATAATATATTGCTAAAATGTTTTCTGTTGGATGATGCATCGACACCCCGCAGATACTGTGTGACATCTTTAGACCGTCATCAACATTGGCAGAATATTTCAGTGTTTATGATTTGGCTAATCTGATGTTGTTTATTTTAAGATGTTTATCAGATGTATGTTGGTACACAAATATTTAATGGCCCTTAAAACAGAATACACAACTTTTCCAGATAATAATAATAATTCTGAAATAAATTTAATTTGTGTTTTTCAAACAGATGTTTTAAAACAGCAGAACTGCATCAGAGTTTACAGCACGTGTAAGTGGATGTGAATATTGCCAGTTTGGTGCGTTTGTGTGTGTGTGTGTGTCTGTGTGTGTGTGTGTGTGTGTGTGTGTGTGTGTGTGTGTGTGAGAGTGTGTATGTGTGTGTGTGCATGTGTGTGAGAGTGTTTGTGTGTGTGTGTGTGTGCGTGTGTGTGAGTGTTTGTGTGTGTGTGTGTTTGTGTGTGAGAGTGTGTGTGTGTTGGTGTGTGTGTGAGTGTTTGTGTGTGTGTGTGTGTGTGTGTGTGAGTGTGTGTAAGTGTGTGTGTTTGTGTGTGTGTTAGTGTGTGTTTTTGTGTGTGTGTGTATGTGTGTGTGTGTGTGTGTGTGTGTGTGTGTGTGAGTGTTTGTGTGTGTGTGTGTGTGAGTGTTAGTGTGTGAGTGAGTGTTTGTGTGTGTGTGTGTGTGTGTGTGTGTGTGTGTGTGTGTGTGTGTGTGTGTGTGTGTGTGTGTGTGTGTGTGGATGTGTAAGTGGATGTGAATATTGTCGGTCTGGTGTGATTGTGGTTAAATCTGAGAGTTAAATATGGAGTAAAGCCTGAAACTGCTGGACACGCGGGTGGTTTGAGCTCTAAAGCCGCAGCTCAACAAATGCAAATGCTTCTCTGGACAGACCTCACAGAGCTGACACAAACACACATTTGCTCTTTTGTGGGAAATAACAGGGCATGAAACTTGACACACTGGCACGGTGAACCGCAGGGCATGTATGCGCCATCACGGCCACATCAATCCCACGTGTGAGATGCTCAATCACAGCAAACTCACGTTCACACATTCTCTCTCATTAACCTTTGCACACAGCTCCAAAAACATGTGTGTGTGTGTGTGTGCGTGTGTGTGTGTGAGAGTGAGTTTCTGTGTGTGTGTGTGTGTGTGTGTGTGTGTGTGTGTGAGTGTGTGAGAGTGTTTGTGCATGTGTGTGAGTTTCTGTGTGTGTGTGTGTGTGTGTGTATGTGTGTGTGTGAGAGAGAGTGTGTTTATATATGTGTGTGTGTGTGTTTGTGTGCGTTTGTGTGTGTGTGTGTGTGTGTGTGTGTGAGAGAGAGAGTGTGCTTATGTGTGTGTGTGTGTGTGTGTGTGTGTGTGTGTGAGAGTGTGTTTATATATGTGTGTGTGTGTGTGTGTGTGTGTGTGTGTCGTGGACCACCGACAAGAGCTGTCACTGAAATCTGACATTTCAAGAAGACTTAAAGCCATTCCACTGCTGCTGCCATTTTCATGTTTACAATGCCTTTGTTTCGCTTGAAAAGGTGCTTTGTGAGAGAGAAAAAAGCTTGAAAGAAGCTCAGAGGAGAGAGAGAAGGGGTAAAAGAGTGTACGCTCACTCACAGTTGGCTGTTTGTTCAGCCAATAAATGCATCTGGGCCCAACGTGACCTTCAATTAGACTCATGAAGGTGTGACAGAGAGACACACACATGTGAAGGTGTCTGTGAGGTTATCAAGGTTTGCTCTTCATTGAGAATGCAGTGAGATATTTAAAGGTCGGGTGAGAAGAATCAACCCATACCATCTGTTGGCACACATGTTTCAAATTTGTGACTTTGAAACACACACACACACACACACACACACACACACACACACTATACACACTATACACACACACACACACACACACACACACACACTATACACACTATACACACTATACACACACACACACACACACACTATACACACTAAACACACACACACACACACACACACACACACACTATACACACTATACACACACACACACACTATACAGACACACACACACTATACACACACACACACTATACACACTATACCCACACTACACACAGACACACACACACACACACACACACACACACACAGTGGTATGTCTCTACCTCCCCGCTATACACACTCATTTACTAAAAGTCTAAAAACTGCAAGAACTCCTCAGCTAAACTGCTTTCTAACAGTGATTAATGGCATTAACCAACATCCAGTTGGGCATTTATTTATAAATAAAGTATTGTTTATTCATTAAAAAATGCAAAGAATTTTATATTGAATTTTAAGTCATCAATTTTATTTGTACAGCGATTTTCACAACACATGTCGTTTCAAAGCAGTGTGGTGGCGCGGTTACTCGCCTCAATCCGGGTGGCGGAGGACGAGTCTCAGTTGCGTCCGCTTCTGAGACCGTCAATCCGCGCATCTGATCACGTGACTTGTGCATGACACCGCGGAGACTCACAGCATGTGGAGACTCATGCTACTCTCCACAATCCACACACAACTCACCACACGCCCCATTGAGAGAACCACTAATCACCACCACGAGGAGGTTACCCCATGTGACTCTACCCTCCCTAGCGACCGGGACAATTTGGTTACCCAATGTGACTCTACCTGCCCTAGCAACCGGCCAATTTGGTTGCCCCATGTAACTCTACCCTCCCTAGCAACCAGGACAATTTGGTTACCCCATGTGACTCTACCTGCCCTAGCAACCGGGACAATTTGGTTGCCCCATGTGTCTCTATCCTCCCTAGCAACCGGGCCAATTTGGTTACCCCATGTGACTCTATCCTCCCTAACAACCGGGCCAATTTGGTTACCCAATGTGACTCTACTCTCCCTAGCAACCGGGCCAATTTGGTTACCCAATGTGACTCTACTCTCCCTAGCAACCGGGCCAATTTGGTTACCCCATGTGACTCTACCCTCCCTAGCAACCGGGACAATTTGGTTAGCCCATGTGACTCTACCCTCCCTAGCAACCGGGACAATTTGGTTACCCAATGTGACTCTACACTCCCTAGCAACCGGGACAATTTGGTTACCCCATGTGACTCTACCCTCCCTAGCAACCGGGACAATTTGGTTATCCCATGTGACTCTACCCTCCCTAGCAACCGGGACAATTTGGTTACCCCATGTGACTCTACCCTCCCTAGCAACTGGCCCAATTTGGTTACCCCATGTGACTCTACCCTCCCTAGAAACTGGGACAATTTGGTTACCCCATGTGACTCTACCCTCCCTAGCAACCGGGACAATTTGGTTATCCCATGTGACTCTACCCTCCCTAGCAACCGGGACAATTTGGTTGCTTAGGAGACCTGACTGGAGTCACTCAGCACTCCAGGGATGGTAGCCAGCGTCTTTACCACAGAGCTTCCCAGGCCCCCTAAGACTTTAGTTATTAATATTTTGTCAATTACTTTTTTTTTCCTCGTGGGCCTGCCAGTAAGCTTAAAGGGTAAAGGTACAACAGGAATGCTGTATGGACCAATCAGCATCCAGGACCAGAACTAGTCATTTTATAAATAGCTTCATATAAAACAAAAGTCTACATTATTTTCTCATTTAGGTAGTTAAGTGTGTGTGTGTGTGTGTGTGTGTGTGTGTGTGTGTGTGTGTGTAAGTGTGATTGACAGCCACTCTAAAAAGGAGAAATGCTTTCAGCATCTGTGTGAAGGTGCTATATGGTTAAACTGCCCTGTAATTGTGTGAGCGCTGCGGCCGGCACGCATTCATCATCACAGGAATGATAGAGTAAGACATTTAAAAACACCTCTCTCTCTCTCTCTCTCTCTCTCTCTCTCTCTCTCTCTCTCTCACACACTCTCTCATTTGGACATGCTCATTTCCAAAAGACATCAGATTACACACAGGGTTTCTCACAACTCAGGTTCAGAGTTCACAGCATTCACAGAAGGGTTCTATTAGCACACGAAGACACACTGTTTAAAGTCAAGATGAAATCTAAATTGACTATTTACTTTCTTAATACACATTCCTGCTGTTATTCTGAACGCTACATCAGTGCGTGATATTGTAATTGCTCCACCTCTGAAACAGCTCCTCTGTTCTGCTGATGTAATCAAGGCAATGTGGGCGGCAAATATAACATTACCCAATAAAATCATAGTCCATTCTTCAAATCCTAATGGATAAACTTAAGTTTCCTTTTTTTCCTCTGTTGACTCACACTCACGTTATTACAAATATGTATGACAAAAGTAAACAGCGTTTTAAACTGACAGAGGAAGACAAGACAGCACACGATGGCTGTACTTAGTTCTTTTAATTTATGTTGACAAATGACATGTTGAGTTTGACATGTGACAGTATTCAAACTGAACAGCTGATGCAGCTCCAGTAATCCCTTTAGATGTTAATGACAGACTTCAGCAACTAAAACAAACCCACAGGACAGGAGGAGTACTTACAAAGACATGCATCCTCAAACACGCACACTCGCTTATTGATCAGCACTCGGCCAAAAACACTGTGGCGGGGGCGTGGTTGAGTGTCCGTCCAAGGAGAAGGGAAGCGGTAAGGATTCATCCCTGGGTGACAATTACATCTAACAGCTGTTTCTTGTTGCAGTAATTCGGGTAGAGCGATAAGAGGAGCCCATGCCAGAGCCCAGGGAGAAAGAGCTACGCAGCAGTGACCATGTTAGAGTGTAAATATCATTCCTTTGAGTACTTGTTTTGTTGAATAAAAAGTTGAAATGTTACCTGAACCCCTAGGCCCTGCATGAGCTACGTTGAGGGCAAGATCAACGTTTCCAGGTGATTCTCCAGCTTAAGCGGAGGACCGGGAGGCATTCTGTAGCTTGCTACTTCAGGGGGAAAGCCCAGCTATGACCCTGGACCCAGCAATCTCCATGCCTCCAGTCACCCTTATGAAAATAGGCCCGCAGGATGAACCGGAGGCATTCCTCGAGCAGACGGTGGAGGTCTGGAAATTGCCGAAGTCAAAGTTGGCATCCTGCCTCCTGCCGCTGTTGTCCGGGGAAGCCCAGCTTGCGGCCCAACACCTGCCTGCTGCGAACATCCTGGTGTATGAGGAATGGGTCAGCCACAGACCTGAGCAACAATGACAGCACTTCCACCGCTGACGCTGAGGGAGCGGAGCCACCTGTTTGCGTTTGACCAACAGCTCCATGATGCCTGCCGGAAGTGGCTGCTGGTGGAGGAGCATGACTCAGAGGGAGTCTTTGATCTGGTGGTGCTGGAGCAGTTTGTCCTTGGGTCCAGTGCCACTGCCCAGCATCACTGGAAGAGGCTGTTCAGCTGGCTGGACCCCTGGGTGGGGCAGCCCTTGGTTTCTCTCTCTCTCTCCACTCTCCCTCTCCCCCTTTCTTTCCATCTAACCTGCCCCCCTGTGCATGGTCTCTGCCCCACACCGTTTCCCAGGAAAAAGGGCTCCCTGGTCACGTGGTTTGTCCAGCTGGTGGTTCCCCTGTCTCTTCTCAATCTTTCCCACAATTTGGTGAATCCATTGCCATTAGTTTAGGCATAGTGTCTGGGCTGGCTTGTTGGAGTTGCAGGGAGCCGGGGCACTTCCAGGACCAATGCCCAGTGAAGGAACTGGGAGTATTGGTCTGGGTCCACGCACCCCACGGGCCACCCGATCAAGCTGGAACGTACCACATACCCATATCACGGGTAGTACATATCAAGCCTTGGTGGGTATCGGTTGTAATCAAACCACTCTCCACCAATGTTTGGGCATTCACAAGGATGTTCGCATGGTGTGCGGCATGCCAAGAATGTCATTTGGTGATCTGATAGTACTGATCAAGGCACTACTTGTCAGGTACACTATGCAAATTATTGGGTATTAAATTGATTCGCACCAGTATTTAACAACCACAAACAGATGTGTTGGTGGAAAGATTTAATAAAACCCTGAAAATATGATTTGTAAGTTTTGTGGGAGATCTTGATTATGATCGTAAACAAACAGATAGAAGTGACGTACGTCAAATATACCATCTCAACCTCCTGAAATTATGAAGAGAGGCAGTCCCTGTGATGTTGGTGATGGTGATTCCAGAGAGGCCGGAGCTCAGCCGGAGGTGAACTAAAAAGCCAATCATCTCACACTGGATACTTGTGGAGACCACCTCTCATCGTCTTAACTCACAGATATTGCTAAGTTGCAAAAAGTTGCATACAGCACCACATCGGTACTACACCCAGGATAGTGGTACATACTCATCCCTACCGACTTCCTGAGCACAAGAATAATGTGGTATGAGAAGAATTGGATGCAATGCTTGAGATGAGATGGGAGTAATAGAGGAATCCCACAGTGACTGGTCCATCCCAGAAGTGCTGGTACCTAAGAGCAACTGGTTGGTCCGGTTCTGTATGGATTATGTAAGAGAAATGCAGTCTAAATTTTATGCATATCCATTGCCTCGTATTGATGAACTGCCCGATTGGTTAAGCACAGCTCACTTTTATATGACACTGGATTTGACAAAGGGCTATTGACACCAATTCATGATGTTTCTGTTCGTTTTTTTGGGGGGCTTCAGATACATACCAACAGCTCATGGACTTGAGTCCTCAGACCGCACGGTGCTTATGCCATTTAGAAAATATCATTATTTACAGTAATGACTGGCAGCAGCACCTGCAACCTCTGCGGGCTGTCCTGAGATCGATTAGACGAGCGTGGCTCGCAGTAAACCAGAAGAAGTATGCAATTGGGTGGGTGGAAGAATGGTATCTGGGCTTCCACTTGGGCCATGGGCAGGTGCGGACCCAAATTGATAAAACCGCAGCAATTGCAGCCTCCCTGAGACTTAAGACCAAAAAGGAGGTAAGACAGTTCCTGGGGCTGACTGTCTATTATTGTAGGTTTGTATCTAACTATTTGGCTCTCACCGGCTCGCTGACTGATCTTACTAAAAAGGCAGCACCAGATCCGGTCCAGTGGACAGAGCAGTGTCAACAGGCGTTTATGCAGGTGAAAGCTGTACTTTGTGGTGGGACGCTTTTACATATACCTCACATCTTTCTCCCTTTCATTTTACAGATGGAAGCTTCAGACAGGGGGTTGGGACAGTGCAGGTGGTGGAGGGGGAGGAACGGCCAGTACTGTACATTAGTTGGAAGCTCTCTTTGAGAGAGACTACGTACATCACCATGGAGAAGGAATTCTTGGCCATTAAGTGGGCAGTCCTCACTCTCCAATACTACCTGTTGAGGTGGGCCTTCAACCTCTGTTCAGATAACGCCCGCTTGAGAGTCTCCAACACATGAAAGACACTAACGCGTGGATCACCCATTGGTATCTGCCGTTAAATCCTTTTAAATTCAAGGTGGTCCACAGGCCGGGGGCACAGATGGCTGTCGTGGATTTCCTCTAACAAACATGAATATTAAAATCTCCCACACCTAAAACATTATCTGAGATAGAAATAGTTAATGACAAAAAGTCAGAGAATTCTATAATAAAAATCTTTGTCTGTACGCAACCAAAACCGTGGCAATCCCCCCAACCCAACCAACAGTTCTGGGGGTGCTAAATTCACAATCAGTAGGGGAAAGTTCAACAAGCGGGCTAAATTCATCATCATTAAGCCGTGTTTCCAAAATAAAGTCCAATTTCTGAAAAAAGGCTAAAAGTTTTATTTGAAATGAGTCTTGCATTAATCAAAGCCATCTTTACTGAGCTGGAAATTCGAGAATTACCCGATGAGTAGCCTGAAGCTCCTGGCAGCCTCAGGTAGCGTAGATTGTTTGAGTTCACGCCTCTAGAGCAATCCTGCGTATTTCTAACTTTAACCCACGGAGTTGGAAACCATAAGGCTGGGTAAACAGGCAGAAGACAAGGGCGTCTCTGGAAATGAGTCCTCAACAAGACATTCACAGTCAAGTTTCTGAAGACAGATGGCGATCTATCCAAAACTCTCTTAGTTCATGTGGAAACACCAGCTCGTCCTCCAAATTTCCTCTGGCGTTTTTTTCTTGCAATACACACATCCAGGTGAGTATACTCTCGCTGGAACCGGCAGAGTAAAAAGGTGAGTGAAAGATACATTTTCCGCTAGTGGACAAGTCCACAACAACAGAACGAATATGCAAGTATTCAAGTAAAGGAAGACAAATGACTTAAAGCTGCTATAGCGAGCAGCCCCCTCTGTTGGTCAAAATAAACAATGCATGATTAACCTTGTTGCCGGTAGACTTCAATAGGGGCTTTCTTGCCATGTATTTTCACTTAGTGGTCTCTTTTAAACACGCAGTAAAAACGGGGACATTTCCAAGGACAGCTCCAGTTGGGGACAGACCGTCAAAAACCGGGACTGTCTCCGGAAAACGTGGACATCTGGTTACCCTACCATTACTCACACCGTGCTATGTTATGATATTGAAACTTTTACTCTAACATTTAATTTGAAAAACTAAACTTTTAACACTTGTATTACATACACACCTACATATACACAATTATTCCAATGTGATTAGCTTGCTAGCTCACCTGATAAGAGTGTTGGACTTTATACTTGGTAGATCACGGTTCGAGCCTAGCCAAATATGCTGGTTGGCACGTGAAACTAAAAAGATTTCATGTCGCATTTGCTTTTAGGACACTATAAGTTAGGTTTAGATGTTTGTTAAGGGTAAGGATGTCTGTTTTGTTCAACTCTCAATTTTGTTTAGGACACTATCGGTTAGGTTTAGGTTAAAGTTTTAGGTTAGGGAGGAATGTTTTACTCATTAAAAGCCCCGACTTATCTTGACCTGAAAAACCTCATCTGACTGCGACTCTATTGCACTCGCTTTTGATGCCCCCTGCTGGACATTTCACTGGGAAACTGAAGCAAAACTTGTAATGAAGCATGTCATAGTGTTTTGTAAAAATGTTGCCACGGTCACGTAATATTCATGAGAGCAAGCTGGAATTTTTGCCTTCAATTATGAGACTATTAAGCTGAATTTAAACTGACAACAATTTGACAAGCTGCCAGAAGTCATTCACTTTTAATGCGTTTGACGATTTGAGGCAAAATTTAACGACTGGACAAACTTAACTCAAATGCACAATGACACACAATCAGAGCATTTGCGTTTGATTTCAGTTGGACTAAAACAATAATTCATCTTTGTAAACGCTTTATTCCAACTAAAATTGTACCAGTAAGATTTGTGCAAAGTCGGAATAACAGACCTAGATAATCCGATTGTAGCTCGGCTTCGCCCAGCATGCACACATTAAACATACCACAACTGACATTGACATTTTGTATGTGCTCCAAAATAGGTGACTATTGACATGTATCAGGGCTGGACTGGTAATAAGGCATACCATATTCCTAGTGTGCTGATGTACTTTGGTGCCGATCAGGGGAGGACTGGCCATTGGGAAAATTGAGCCGGACGGTGTGTCGGCCACGAAACTGGCCAAGCTTTAGAGAGTGCCATACTCGATTACTTGGCAAAAAGAAAAACCAGACAACCATAATTAAAACATTCATAAAATCATATCTTCAAATTAGCAGAAGTAACAAGTGATGCACACGGAGGAGTGCTGGTCTGGAGGGATCCAGGATTGAGCTGCCAGAAACACCCGCCAAACTCCAAGAGCCACGGCCAACATATTCCCCTCTGCCAGACGTTTACAAGACTTCACTTTCTTTCTCTAACTGACTGAGACGAGAGCAGGCTGATTGAGTTGGAGAGTTCTGCTGAACCAAAGCTGGCTAGATACAAAGACCTCTTTTGTATCCTTTATAACATCTAAGGTAAAACATCAATTGATTTACCAAATACAAGCACAGCTGTTAAGAAACACTAGGTTTGTTGATTTTTCTTTCCTCTACAGCCATTTTTATTGAAGTGCTAACATTGTGTTCAAATAAAATGACTTAAGCAGCTACTTCGATTTTTATTGCTTATAAACACAATGGTGGTCTTCATTCTTAAAATCCAATCTATGAAGGGAATTCTTTCTCTTTTCTGTGCCATTACAACCTTCCTTTTCAGCAGCCTCTGGATGGCAGAACAGCTCGCCCTGGAGTCAACAGGACCCGGACTGTTCGCTCTCTTGCCATGACAGAAGGGAGGAAGCTGTTTGTATTTACAGACAGCAAGTGATGGGACACCCTCGTTAGAGCAGGGCTCACTGAGCCACATGACAGATGGACCGCTGGGGTCATGTGACCACATTTCTCACTCCAGCACCCGTGAGACGGAGAGATGAGAGAGGATGAGCAGGAGGGAAACGGGAGGACAGAGAGAGGCCAAGCGAATGAAGGGGAAAGTTTAGGGGAGCACAAAGAATCAAAGCAATTACAGGCCGGGTCCTTACATTGGATTTGTCACGTTGCCATTTTGCATTTCCACTAGATTTTTTTTACATTTAAATTTAAATGTATACATTGGCAGTGTTTTCAAGGTATCTTTTTTTTTCATACAGTAAAAATTAATGGTGACTGAGGCTGTCAGTCCCTAAGATTTTGCATAATATCTCCTATTATTTATTACATATACTTTATATATATTTACAGTAAATATTATGTTTATTATATATTTTTATTTTTATTGTAAATTAATTTAGATTTATGTGTGTGAAATATATTTCTAATATACACTGGCAGTCAATAGTTTGGATTAATGGACAGATTTTGCTCTTACGGAAAGAAATTGGTACTTTTATTCACCAAAGTGGCATTCAGCTGATCATAATGTAGAGTCAGGACATTAATAATATGAAAATGTACTATTGCAATTTGAAAAAAAAAATTCAGAACTTCTTAAACTACTTCAAAGAGTCCATGTGCAGCAATTCCAGCTTTGCAGATCCTTGATATTCCAGTGGTCAGTTTGTTCAGATACTCAGGTGACCTTTCACCCCACACTTCCTGTAGCACTTGACCTTTCACCCCACACTTCCTGTAGCACTTGCCATAGATGTGACTGTCTTGTCAGGCACTTCTCACACACTGATCCCACAAAACCTCAATGGGGTTTAGATCCGTAACACTCTTTTCCAATTATCTGTTGTCCAATGTCTGTTTCTTTGCCCACTCAAACCTTTTCTTTTTGTTTTCTGTTTCAGAAGTGGCTTTTTCTTTGCAATTCTTCCCATAAGAGTCTTCTCTTTACTGTTGTACATGAAACTGGTGTTGAGTGGGTAGAATTCAATGAAGCTGTCAGCGGAGGACATGTGAGGCGTCTATTTCTCAAACTAGAGACTCTGATGTACTTATCCTCTTGTTTACTTGCACATCTTCCACGTCTCTTCCTGTGCTTGTTAGAGTCAGTTGTGCTTTGTCTTTGAAGACTGTAGTTACACCTTTGTGTGAAATCTGCAGTTTTTTGGCAATTTCAAGCATTGTATCGCCTTCATTCCTCAAAACAATGATTGACTGATGAGATTCTAGAGAAAGCTGTTTCTTTTTTTGCCATTTGTGACCAAATATTGCTGTCCTTTTCTGCATATCGCAGTGGTGTTTTGTGGTCCGTTCTGTATAACGTGGCGGCTCATTTAGCTTATCGCAGCACATTCGGACTGCTCGGTTCTCCAATGGCCAGTCTGCCCCTGATTGGCCCCAAAGTGCGCCGGCCCACTGGGAAAATGCCCGGTATGCCAGATTACCAGTCCAGCCCTGATCATGGGCCCAAGACCGTAAGGTCCGAAAAAGCCCTGAGAAGGCACGATGAAGCCCTGGAAGTGACAGTTAGAATGCAACTGGCCCTAGCACATACTAGCATGCCCTCATTTGGCCCGATAGTGGAAACGTGGCTAATGTGGTTGTGTCAGGCTAGACGGCTGCTCAAAATAAACAGTGAAATTTATATAGTGCCAAAGAGTGACAAAGAGACACAGTCTTTAAAGTTTTCAAGGAAATCAACCTACTTATAGTTGTTTCTGCATAATAAACTGGTATAGGATAAATGATTGTAACATCAAAAAGTTACACACTTCAGCACGTATAGTATATGCACAATGATCTACCCATTGAGCTTCCTACATAAAAGGCACATATGCGTTTGTCTAGTATCATTGGCTAACACTTACGTACATAGTGGTCAAATAAACAGTGTTTTGCGCAAAAACTCAAACTTAAATGGGATCAAACAACTGATGTCTTGAGATACAAGTGAGACAGGAGAGAGGCAGAAAGAGAGACACAAAAAGATTTGAACAAGCCTTCGTGAGTATCTTCCCACATTAAAGAGCTCTAGACAAGCAGGTGAGCCGACACTGAGAGCCCCTCTCCTTTCAACTCCTGCCACTTCAAACGGCCCCATGAGGAGGTGACACTGGGCCCTCAGCACCACAAACAAAGGTGCAGGGGCCAAGAGGGTTGGAATCACAATAAAAAAGACCCTTTGTGTGCCTGTTTTTGTTGAAGAGTCACAGAGTTCCATGCAGCAACTATTACGCTTGGCATGGTATGACTGAAGAGTGTTTTCATATAAATTATCATCATTTTATGTTGATTGCTGATCTGCAGTAGCTTTAATAATGTCACCAGAATGTGAAAGGAAAATTCAGACTAAATTATCAGATTTCAGTAAACTATTCCTTTAAAGCAGTAGTAGACAAAATTAAAGCACTACTCAGAACTAGAGGCCTATATCTCTACTTAATAATGATTATAATTTTAACACTGACATTAACTAATTCAGATCTTTGTGGCTTTAATCAGACAATAGTGGGTCCTTATGCCAACAAATTAGGAATAACCAACAAATGCCCCTCACTCTCCCTCCTCTGCAGAGCTTCATGTATCACACCACAGACCCATGGTTAATGAGATTGAGAAAGGTTTCGCATTTCCCAGCAACTGATTGCAGTTGTTTTGGTTGAATTAAGATACTGCCCACCTTGGTTAACATTTTGTTCACTCAGAAAGGCTTGAGTAGCCCATTAGTCCAGCCCCTTCATGTTACTGTGAGGTGACCTAATACTGTTCCAACACGACTGCAAACAGCGTTTGAAGTTTTCCTTACAGTTTAAGGGTTAAGAAGGGAAAACGGACCCCCTACTTTTGTGGCGATCTTCTTCAAGTCTGAATCACTGATGTGGGGTCTTTTGTCCAAGGCTCTCTTACGCCCTGACTCACTCAGCCGCATCGTAAATAGGTTTGGGGGGTCACGGGTTCACAACAAGGTGACTGGACTGAGATTGGTGTGCGGCATTGCATTTCAAAGACACAATACTTCACCTCAGTCCCCATTCTGTGCCTCCACCTTGACCAAACACTCTCACAGCTCTCAAACATCTAGCAGTAATTAAATAAATGTGTATTATTACCATAGCATCCCAAAGGTGAGATAAAACAGAGAAGGGGCCCCTCAGTGCCAGTGTAGAGATGTGCGCTAACATTACAACACTTACAAGACAGACACCGATATTTAGCAACTCTTGGTATTTTGGGTTTTCATTGTACTGCCAAGTTGTTTTCCAAAAAGCTGAGGAACTCTTTCTTTAACAAATTGGCTTGTGGGTCTCTTTGTTACAGTTTTGTGAGATTCTTCCAATCATGTTGGGTTAAACAACACTAAATTAATTTGCCTCAGTGCTATGGTTGCTGTAAAGACGTAATGTCACAGACAAGAATGACTTTTAAAATTAAACCACCGTGACAAGCTCAAATTACCCTTCTCATTAACTTTGACATTTCAGTTTAATGCATGGCTGACTGTCAAACAAAAACAGTGGAACAAAATTTTAGGGAAAGTGTCTTACCATGCCATACCCACATTCGGTTCCATCAGCCAGTGGCATGTGTTGTGTACGACACCCTTTATGGTCACCCTCGGCACTGGTGCACCAAAGACGCTTGCACTGTTTCTGTATTTGAAATAATCATTTTGGTGGAGAATTAAAGACATGAACATTGGATAAATCTAACTCTGAAAGGTTCTACACTGTAAAGCCAATAGTTGTAATCTCTGAAATAATCAAGCTGTCCTAAATAAACCTTACATGAAATATCTTGAAAGCCTGTGGGGAATATCCATAAGCCCTTGAGCTTAAATATTATTATCATGTTTGTGTGGCCAAAAGAAACATAACTTAAATAAGGGCATTTAAATAATCTATTTTATGCTGTTTTATTGTAAACAGTTGTTTCACAATCACTGTTTGGGTTATCAGTGTTCATTTTGCTGAAGTTAGACCCTGTTCAATTCAGGTTATTTATCATTATGCATAGCTGAATGGGCAGTTTTATGTACAATTCTGTGCAGAATTACATTTATTGGATCTAAATTTTGACTTACATTAGTTTTATCATATTCAACAGTTATTAGATGATTTTAACAGACATCCTACCATAAATGGACAGACTTGAGAGCCGGGACCAAACATGAGTTCACACTGTCGGTTGGCGTTGTAGATTTGACCTGGAAGCTGGTTAGGAAGGTTATATGCTCTGCCTGAGGGCTCGTCCAGTAGACATTCACCATAACCAGTGCTGTTGAGATGAAGAAAAGAAAAACATATATAACACACTGGAAATCACTTCCATTAAAAAAGGACGACTTCAAAGTTTTTTTATCCCAGTTTCTATAGAGACGTGATCTGTGTGTCCTCAGAGTAAGTCTTAATGAAACTTATTATGCAGCATTTCTTATTTTGCTTCATTTGGCAATGGATAAACTCACTGCAAGTTCTTTCCGATTTCACACAGTGACTGAAGGCCAAATGTAAGCTCATGAGGTAACAGTGGGTGGTCGGCTTTGTTAGCTGCTGGTAACTGATTGACTGGACTTATTTAGACCTCCACTACAACAGACAACACAAAGGCAGCATTTCAATGTGGGAAAGATACAGTTTTTCCCAAGAAACACTGCAGCTATTGCTGGGCTTAAAATTTCCCCTGCTGAAAATTAATCTTAGGTGGTTTGCTGGTTTTAGTTGGTCTCATAGCCTGGTCAGGCTGGTCTCATTTATTGGTCTAAGAGTAGTTTTGGAAACTTTTCTGCTGGTCAGGCTGGGTGACCAGCTGGCCGACAAGCTAAACCAGCTGAAGACCAGCTTGGCCAGGCTTGGAGATCAGATAGGCCAGCTGACTACCATCTCGGTCAGGTTTGGAGACCATACAGTCCAGAATGGTCAGGCTTGGAGACAAGATAGACCAGCTTGGCCAGGCTTGGAGACCCAATACACTAGCTTGGCCATGCTTGGAGGCCAGATAGAGTAGTTAAAAAACAGTTTGGCCAGGCTTGGAGACTAGATAACCCAGCTTGAAGATCAGCTTGGCTAAGCTTGGAGACCAGAAAAACTTGGTGAGAACCAGCTTGGAGACCAGATAGACCAGCTTGGCCAGGCATGGACACCATATAGACTAGCTGCAGAAAAGCTTGGCCAGGCTTGGAGATGATATAGATTAGCTGAAGATCACCTTGGTCAGGCTTGGAGACCAGATAGACCTTTCTGGGCAGGCTTGGAGAATATATGGACCAGCTTGGTAAGACTGGGAGACCATATAGACCTTTTAAAACCAGCTAAGACCAGCAAACCAGCTAAGGCTGAATCAAGATGGATTTTTCAGCATGGTTTGAATAGCTCTTTGAACTAACAGTATCGGAGATCAAGGGATGTCAAAAAATATCAATATATCAATTATTGATCAGCACGATATTTTATATATACATTTTTGAGGCATCGATATACAGTATTAACATCAGCCAACATTTAAATTAGAAGCCTAATTTGTGTGCTTTCATTTCACATCCAGTTGCAGTCCATTCAACATAGTCTGACGTAATAATTTTGGGAAACTAGAAGGGGGCGAAATAACATTTCGGTCGTGGCATATCACACACACATTATGAGCTGATTGTAGTTCAAATGTTTTTGTACTTCATTAATTAAGTTTGAGTTTGTAGGTTAGTGTACAAAACTGATGTAACTGTGCAAACTGAACGATTAGAAATGGTGTTGTTTATTATGCAATTTCTCTATTTATTTAAGCTGTCAGACCACAAAAAGACTGAAAACACATTGTGTTGGCTCTGTGAAAGATGCTTACACACAGTATAACATCCAGTAATGGCTAGAGTAAATAATCAATGTCGTTTGATAATGATTTGGGTTGAATTTATTGGAAAACTTGTTGAGTTTTGAGCTCCATGGCACTGCAGAATTTTTTACAGCCTCCGGAGATGGTGTGTGCATACATACCTTCATGGAAAATAATTATTTTGAATTTGAGAACGCGCCATGTCATCCGCCAGATGCTTCAGGTGCACGACACTTTAATTAACCCTGCTGCTTACACTTTACCAAAGCTGTTTAAAAATATGTTTGAAAAGATGAAGGCTATTATGCAACTAGCAGCCTTATTTACATCTGAAAAAATCCTGAAATATATCGAAAATCATCGAGAATATTTTCATGAAAGCGGCAACGATTTCAAGCCAGCGGAGAACCATTCAACAACATAAACTTCACTTGCCAAAGTCTGTCCTCCGTTTCGCTGCTGAGTGCACACCTTTTCGCAAATTGAAGAAAGCAAATCAAGGGCTAGAAGAGCCATCTAATGTGTAATTATGTGACTTATGTGAAGTTGTTAGAGCAATTTGTCCTTGGCGGTGACATTAATCACCTGTTTCAGAAAACCACAGCTGATTCGGTCTCTCATTACCTCTATTCACCCTTTACTCCAACTCAAAACACCTTTGTGTTCATGAGGACAAAAGCAAAACTACTTGAGCAGCAAGTGTCGTACTCAGGGATTCATTTTTCTGTGGGAAAGGAGGTCAGTTATGATTGCAGCATTGAGAGAGCGTCTCAACTATCCTGTCAGTTACAGAAGTGTCATAAACTCTCATCTCTCCGCACTTTGTCATCACCACATAAGAGTATGAGTTATGAGATTGTTAATAAAAGTAGCAAGACTGTGCCTAACAAAAGCCACTCTTAAAAAACCCCTCTGGAGTCGTTTACCGTAGAGCTCTTAAAGAGTGATACAATTACAGAATCCGGTAAGCTGAGACCATTTGTATCTTTACAAGTATCTCAGAACTGCACAAAAGAGAAGTTTTCTGTTAGGCCCTTTCACTCAATTTGAGTTAACGTTCCCCAATACGATATACTCAGAGCGGTACGTTAACCTACAATGCTACCCCTGAAGCCATGTTTGCCACCAACCTTTCTTATTTTGCATGATGTATCATTGGGTGATGCAGGCACAAAAGTGAAAACAAGATGGAAGAATGACTGATCGTCCAGCAAAACAGTACTGAAACAATAGAACACATCAGTATCAGAAGGTAATACAATGGTACTAAATGATTACCATCTTCATTTGCCATGTTTTTAACACGGTACTCCAAGGTACTTCAGAGAATACCATGGTGCAAAAACCCTGGTATGGCCTTGGTACCATGTCCAAAAAAACATGGTAATACAATGATTCTCTTTTATAAGTGAAAGACCAGTATGTTAAAATACAAACCCTTCAGTACCCTCACAGTAGGGTTGTGCGGTATACCGGTACTACCGAAATATCGCAATACCAAACATTTTTTAATGGTACGATATCATTTTGTTGTTAATTTAATTACCATATTAAAAGTATGTTGCCATTTGCAAAATGTAATGTAATGTGAGAGTTTTGAGATGAAATCAAAGACAATTTGAAAATAATAATAAAAAAGCCTCTATATGGCCAAGTGTGATCATTAAACAGTAGAAGGATGTAATTAATCAAATAATATACAGTCACATGCGCTTCGTGCCACAGTATGAATCAGTATGATTCATCTCTGCCCTGTCATCTCCTTCACACACACACACACACACACACACACACACACACACACACACACACATATACACACATACACACACACACACACACACACACACATATACACACACACAGGCACGCACACACACACACACACACACACACACACACACACACACACACACACACAAATGCAACACACAATGCCAGTGCTTGATTTTCATGCAGTGTGTCCATTAGTATCCATCTGCAGAGCCACAGATCAGTGTGTTGAGCGTATAAATGTCTGTGAACTCTATAATGAACTCTTTCTCCATTGCAGTCACGGGACGCTTGATATAATGAACCCTTCACAAACAGGAAGAACTTCAAAGATCTTTCAAATTAAAAGTCCCGCTGAAATGAGAGCTCTATTCAACTGATTGCGTGAAATTGAAGACATTACGACAGAAAAATATTGCTACTATATAAAAGTGTAATATTAAATGCGGTCGCAATTATACTCATAGTAACAATAATATAATAATAAATGGTTATATTATTATATTATTATCTGTAATCACATAAGCAAGTGTACTGAATATCGGCATGTTGGGATTCAGCCATTGCAGCCTTTTGTCTCAGATAATCAGATTGTTTACATTTAACGTATTCATTAATACTGTAAAGCTCTGTTGTGCATCTTTTTAGTTGTTTTTTTTACCAGATAATATATATATATATATATATATATATATATATATATATATATATATATATATATATTAGGGTATATATGTATTTGATTAAACACAATTTATCATAACATTTAATTAAAACATTTAACATTAAAGGCTTCATTTGTATCTTTAAGACTTCTTTTAGACAAGTAATTTTCTGTTTTGAGTTCTTTTACATTTGTTGCCCAAGTATCGAGTTAGTATCGATACCGAGGTACCAGGGCTGGTATCGTACCGAAGCCAAAAAAAAAACAAAAAACATAGTAAAACCATGGTACATTTCCAAAAACCATGGTACATTTCCAAAAATCATGGTACATTTGTGGTACTTTGTATTGGGTATGTTTTGTAAGGGAAACCTCAGTTGATGCTAGGCTGCACCCTTTTGGCAATGGCACAAAGTCCACACCTGGGAATCATTTGGGCGGGTTTCAAAAAGTGAGTTTATTAAGGAAAATGACTCATGGGTAATATATTATAATTATTATTGCTGTATTCAGCAGGCACTGTGCAGTGGCAGGTCAGGAGTCTGTCCCCATTAACAAAATGGTAAAAAAATAGTATACTTTTGAGAAGCTCGGAGTATCATGTAAATACCATTCAGCACCATGGCATTACCATTTGATACCATAACTTTAACATGCTACCACACAGTACTTTTTTGGAAACCAACCAACACATGATTTAGAGAATGTACCCTTACGCAAAATACTGTGGTAGTACCATGATATAGTGATGCAGATACATTGTTCTTTTGATATATACCATATTCCAAGAAAACCAAAAAACATTATGAAAAAGTAACTTCACTGTACAAAAATACTGCGCTAAAGCAATGGTGTTGTTTTTTGAACAAGTGTCATGGTAGTACCATGGTACTTTGTGGTACATTTATGTTCGTGTGGGATCTAAAACATCTCCTCCTCGTAATTCTACTATACTTCACTTCAGAATTCTGCATTGCAATGGAATAAAGGTGCGTTCACTCTTAGTGTTAAATGACCAACTCTCACTGAACATAAATGACTTCCTGTCTCTTTGTATCTACAAATCGCTGTCTGTGTGAAAACCCGTCAAAGTACTGACCTCAATTTCATTAATTAAGGAAGTTTTTGTGCCATTCCAGTGGAACTTGATATATTAAGAGTTTAGCATTAGAATCAAGCCACTAAAAGCTTTTTTTGTCTCCGTTTCTGTCATGAACAATTGTTTTTCTAACTGCAGTTTCTAAAAGGCTCAATGAATGTCTGATGGACTGAGCTAATTGAGCGGACAGTGAAAACAGATTTCACGTTAGAGAAGCTAGAGGCTTGTGCGATTTAATCAATGATCGCAGCTGTCGAAGCACTATTTGGCGCTTTCCATGAATTGGGTACAAACTAGGACCTGAAAACAGGGTTGAATATTGCATTTTTGGTCATTCAAATTAGTTTGAAAATGCAATTAGGCAGATGAAGGTCTTTCTATTGGACAAAGTGTGTGTGTGCAAGCAACCTGTTTTGTGTGTATGTAAGCATGTTTTTGTGTGTGTGTGTGTGTGTGTGTGTGTGTGTGTGTGTGTGTGTGTGAGTTCTTTTTAGTCTGACAGGAGAGTGTTGCATGTTGTAGAGCTCTTGAGTGTGAATGGACACTCTAAACACAGATCCACTTGACTGAGTATCTGCGTGTGAAGAGCAGCAGACATCAGTGAAGTGTTTTGTCACTCTGGATGACTTAAAACGCTTTTAAGCGATGTTCCCACCAATGCACAGAGCTCCTGCAGCCAGACTGGTGCTCTCAACTCTTACTTTATGCCAACAATTGACCCATTTATGTCTATTCTAATTTCTCCTGGAGGAATTTTAGGAGAACCATCTGAGACAATGATTTGTTGATGCTTAACTGCTTAGCTGAATCTTGTTAGAAGAAAAAAACTTGTCTAGTCTTGTATCATTAGCTTTTGCTTTGTACTTTAATAAAACCTTGTTTAGATTCTATGACAAAAGGTACCGTCCCGGACTAGTCCATGTAACCTGGTCATTCAGCACACTGTAGGCTACCAAGAACGCCACAATACAAACTCTTATCAACAGGGCTTTCTTTAATGGAGCTCCAGAAACCACTGGAGTGGACAGAAGATCAAAGGGTCGCGTCCAGAGAAAATCTAATTATATCTGACATTTCCTGTCTTAAAGGGAAGCCCTTCAGCTGGACTACTGCTTTCCCTCCACTTTGGAAGCCCTCAATGAGCCGTTGCCCCGAGTTACGGTTGCTGAAGGGCCAAGCACGCCGGCGACTAAAGGACTGTTTGTACGGCATCCCCAGAGAAAGCAGACGGACGAAGAGTCCTTGTCAAGTTTTGGGAAGTGCAATTTTAAACACTAGAGAGCATGACCTGTGGAAGACTTGCTTAAAGGTCATTTTAACTTTACAAACACACAATAATGACTCAAACCCTGCTGGAAAAAACAGGTCATACCAGCTCAAGTTAGTCAAGCTGGTCGGTCAGTTCAAGCTGTGTTTTGGGACATGAATAACCAGATATACCAGTTCCCTAATCAGGTTAATCAAGGGCGTCTACCAGCTCTATCAACATGCAACACAAATAATAACTTTTTTAAATAACCTACTTGACTGGAAAAACCATGTCATACTAGCTGTAGTCAAGCTGGTCGACTACTTCAAGCTGTGTTTTGAGACATGGTTATCCACATAAAATAGTTCCCAAACAGCTTTAGCAAGGTGATCTACTAGCCCTAACCAGGTCAACCAATGTAGTCTAGCAAGTAAATTTTAGCTTCATCAGCTTCTAGCAACCATTTAAACCAGATTTGACAAGCCAGACACCATGTAAAGCTAAATTAAACTACCTTTATCTGGATTTTCCAAGACAAAACTTAAGACTTTAAATAGATACAATTTTTAAATAACAAACTATTGACTAACAACCTGCCGGAAAACTAGGTCATACTAGCTTAAAGTGGGTCATGCTGTTTTTTTGGAGCATGGTTAACCTGTTTAACCAGTTCCCAAACAGCTTAGCCAAGGTGGTCTAACTGCTCTAAAATTTTGTACCAGGTCAACCTACAAATGGTAGAACAGCTAGTCGGGGTTGGTGGTTTGATTCCCGGCCCACATGACTCCACATGCCGAAGTGTCCTTGGGCAAGACACTGAACCCCAAGTTGCTCCCAATATCAGACTGGCACCTTCCATGCAGCTCTGCCGCCATTGGTGTATGAATGGGTGTGTGTGTGAATGAGTCCCAGTGTAAATCGCTTTGAATACCGCTAAGGTTAAAAAGGCGCTATATAAGTGCAGACTATTTACCATAAAACAACTAAACAAGCTTTGACCAGCTAGAAAACCAACTGAAGCTAGTTTATCTAGATTTTCCAAAGGAGAAAAAAAAATGACAAATTTATTATAACAGACTATAAAAATAATGTATTTTTAAAGACAAAACAACCTGCTGGAAAGCCAGTTTATACTAGATTAAAGTGGTTGAACTGGTCAACCATTTCAAGACATGTTTAGGAACATGGTTAACCAGTTTTAACCAGTTTCCCACCAGCTTAGCCAAGGTGGTCAACCTAAGATGCTCTACCGGGTCTATCTTTGCCCAGCCAACTGGTAGTCCAGATACTCAAACACCTAGACCAGATTTGACCAGTTAGAAATCATACAACCCCAATAACAAATGTTTTGAAACAGACTAAACATATTTGAAAAATAACCAGGTCATACTAGCTTAAGATGGTTACCCATCTAAACCATCTTGGCCTAGCTAATGACCAGCTTGCACCAGCAGGAAAACACTTAAAACAAGATATAACATTTAGCTGATTGTAGAGCGGAGGAGGGCGGGGCCGGGATGGAACGACGTATGCCTGGTCCCAATCAGCCTGATGGGGTGCTCGAGGGATAAAGGTGGCCGGTGACAACAGTTCAAGAGAGAGAGTATTACAGGCAGCTGCTCTGTATGTGTTTGTGGATGGTAAACGCTGGTGCGGATTGACTTAATGCCCAATAATACGTACAGCTCACGTAGTGTCCGTGACATAAAAGTAGTGCCCTGATCAGTAAGTATTTCTTTCGGAATCCCACTCAGGAGATTATTTTGAAGACTGCCTCCTCAACACTGCGTGCTGAGATGTTACGCAAAGGCACTGCTTCCGGATATGGCATTGCATAATCATGTAGGACTAATACAAAGCGATGCCAGTGTGCTGTCTGCTCTAATGCCCTGACGAGGTCCATGCCAATTCACTCGGGGTCCTCAATCAGTGGAAGGTGGCGCAACGGCGCTTTTGGGGTGGCTAGTGGATTCACCTGCTGACATTCACGGCATGCTGCACACCACCTGCGGACATCGATGCCAATGCCCGGCCAATAAAAATGGGCTATTAAGCGGTTCAGTGTCTTTCTTTCCCCTAGGTGGCCTGCCAACAGATTACAGTGAGCCGCATGGAACACCATTTCTTCATCCTCTTCTTTTTGAGCTACCTGCATCACTCTATACAACCGCTTGTTTATTATCAAAAAATATGTGCGATTCTCAGTCGGAGTTGTTGACCATCAATCACTCCTACACCCTCTTAGGTGGACGGCAGCCGCTCCTACCCGGGCAGACCGGAGTCAGACCTCCGACCCCCAGCAGACAGAACGCCCCTCCACATTTCCGGCGACCCGTGGGGACACTCCTCCGCCCATGGCATTGGCCATACCACTCCAGGCATTCGGGGAGTCAATTCCCTCCTCCCCCTGTGGACGGCGGTCTTCTCTCGACCCCTCCGTGTTTCTAGGGGAAGGCAGGACACTCCTCCGCCCCTGGCAGCGTCTCCATCATGGCAGGCGGTCAGGGAGTCCCACTCGCCCTGGGCGGTCGGGCTACTCCGTCCCCCGGCCGATGGCAGCCGCGCTCCCCAGGGTGGACGGCAGTGTCGAGGACTCCGCGTCGGGCATCCCTCCTCCTTCCCGGGTTTCAGCACCAGTGTAAGTGGGTTACAGGGAAAGGAGGAGGCGAGAACCAGATAACCCTTTCAGGGCAGCTGCCTGTAATTCTCTCTCTCTTGAACTGTCGTCAACGGCCACATTTATCCCTCGAGCGCCCCATCAGGCTGACTGGAGCCCGGCGTGCGTTGTTCCAGTCAGGCCCCGCCCTCCTCCGCTCTTCCCTGATTTTATCTGTATTATCCAGCAAGGAACTTTGTGAACTGAAACATTGTAAATAAAGGCTGAAATGGAAACTTTATAAGAATTTCACAGATGTGTAAAACGGTGATACAAGGAGATGGTCACCTACTCGAGGAACTCTGTGATGTATTTGCGGCTGCATTTGGACCAGGACCAGGGGCTGGTGTTGTAGTTCAGTGTAGGGGCCATCACATGATACTGATGTTTGATTCCAGCCTCTCGACACTTTGGACTGTCATCATGGGGCATGTTGAACCTTGAACACACATAAATCACAGACTAATCAGATCTTGTAGAGGAGAAACATCAGATCGTTTGCGTTTCGTTGTGTCCAGAGGTCACCATAAACCTCCTGTAGAGCATCTGAGATCAGCTATGGTTATTGTGAATCTCCATGGACCTGACTTTCATTTTGGGGTAAACTAACTCTTTAAATTCAAGAAATCTTTCCTAACCCATACAGCTTTTGTGTCCTCAATGGTTTTGCTTAATATACGCACAACATTCAGATGTCTGTGATCGTCAACAGGAAATAAAAAAAAACGTCTTTATTATGATAGACAAGATTCCAGCAATGGATTCTTTGCTAAATAAAATAATTTGGAGAGGATGAGTTATATTGAAATGACTCTTTCTGATGTCCAAAATAGCAATGAATATTTGATGATGTCAGAGTCCAGAGACGGTAAATAAACACAGCTGTGAAATCACACAAACACACTCACAACAAGTACACAACTTCAGAAACATCTGTGTTGATGATCAAAAGATCTTGACTCCTCGCTCACATAACTAACACTCAGAACTATGTGTGTTGTTCCAGCGTGTTCCACTGAGATATCACTGTTGTGTTTGGCATCTGTCACTATCACTCGGGAAAGAATCCAGATAATCGAGTGTTAATCCCTTATGATGGACCAGAACACAAAAGAGATCAGACACCAACATTCAGACTTAACAGCCATCAGTTTTCAGAATTCAGCTCCCAGTTTCTCAAAACCGTTTGGTCTCCTCTGTTGGCCATATTTTTAATCAAATTAGAAAGCTCATAGCTGACCCGCCGCAAGCATTCAAGAGAGTTGAACTTGAATTGAGCCTGGAATATTCTTTTAATACATGTGGAAATCTGGCCAGACAATGTTCTGCAAGACAGTCAGATTGAAACGATTTTCACCTAAGGAACACATTAATGAAATATGGAATCAAAGATGACAGTCATCTCAAAAGCCAAACACTTTAAACTTCAGGCCGAGGCCAAACATGAGACATTTATCATCTTAAAAGACACAAAGAATCACTCTTAATAGTTCAAAATCCCATCTGATCAATGACACACACGTTTTATTTGATTGACAGGTTGTATTGTACTGTAAAGTCATACTTGGTTTTGGAAAACTGTTGATAGATTTGAAAAGCTGCTTCATTGACAGTGAGTTGGACACAAAAAATATCAGCCCGCTCCAGCGGACGGAATTCCCTCTGACATTCAGCTGAGAGCGGGCGGATTATCTGTCATTCTTACACACACACACACACACAGATTCACACTGGACTCATTTATAAAACACAAAGACAGACAGAGAGACAGACAGGAAAAGAGAGAGACAGATGAGCATGAAACTGAGAGTTTAACCCTTTAAGCTCGGCCCAGCTGGCGAGAAACAAAAATAATCATCAAAATATGAGTAACTTCAGTCTTGACCAACACAAAATAGGTTTTGTTTGAAAGTTTAGAAGCTGTATTTTATAATGCATGTAGATATTATGACCAAAACTGAACAAGTGTTTTAAAATCTGCAGATAAATCAGAAGTGTCCGTTTTAATAATTTATATAAAATAAATTGCACTGTACATATTTTTGTAATCAATAAAAACATCAAACTGATCAAATATTCATGTGTCATATGTTGTTGGAAAGCTCTTGAAGAGTAAAATACAACCAGACTATTTGTTTTACTCACAGATGAAAATATAGCGAGTAACAGTTAAATATATGTCTTTGACAATTATGTTGGTGTTGCTAATGTGCCGTATTTTCACTTATAAATTCATGAAACATACACTGAACATAAAATATCACATATCATTATTTAGAGGAGGTGATTATCTTTCAAACGAGTCCACACACAAGATAATCAGATGTATAGATCATTAGATAATCCACAATGATGACTCAATGATGACTCAAATGACACAGAATGAAACTCATTCTGTGAAATCTCATGACTAAAATCATGTCTGCATGCTATGCAAACCTTTAGTCATTGTTGTGTTTGCATGTGTAATTAGTTCTTATGTACAATTATTATCTTTTATTTGTTTGGAGATGTTTTTGGACACGAGGATCAATTATATTTGTAATGTTGGAACTTTTGATTGTTTTGTCGTATCAACACAAAAATGTTCTCAGATAGAGTTGACATGATTGGGGATAAACCAAAAGCAGCTTTTTGGAGCCGCCTTATTTACACCCAGAGATATTTAATGCCAAATAAGAAAAAAAGTTAATTTTGGCTAAATGTTTTGGTGATGTTTCAGCAGTTTCTTAGGCTAAAATTATCAGAATGTATCATAATCTATATCATTAAAGAATCTGAAACAATGATATCAAGCAATTGAGTTGTAAGCCTATAATTCGGGCATGCCACTGCAACAGGAAATCTAAAAACACCTTCAGAGCTTAAAGGGTTAATATGAGTGATTATTTAGTCATAAAAAACACAGACTGCAGATATCGGTATGGCTTTATTATACATCCCCAACATACAAAAATACATATTTAATTAGATTTTTCCAAAGACAAAAATGAAATACTCGCTGCTTTGGTACCTGTGTTATGGACTGTTGCATAACTTTTGCTAAATGGTTGCTAATGCATTCTTAGTGTATTTGATTGCATTATTGAGCAGTTGCTAGGGTGTTCCAGGTGGTTTCTAGGCAGTTTGAGTGGTTGTTTGCGCATTGCTATTGTTTTTTCCTCTGTTTTGAAATCTGTTAGTAAAGTAACAGCACATCTCTCCTCAACAAGAAACAACTTGAAGTATCATTCATGTCTCTAGCACAAATGCTGCAGGATGAGTTACACACTGAACATTTACAACTTAGTATGGGGGGGGGGGGGGGGGGTTCAAATCACTGACACTAACCAAGGTTGGGTTAAGGTTAGGTTAAGGTTAGGTTAGGGTTAGAGGAGAGGAATAGAAATAGTGATGATTGACTAAACACCACAAAAAAATGAGAGTAATAAATCAGGCATCCATTCATTATTTGCTCTCAGTCAGCATGACCTCTGGTCTGTTATTAAAGTGCCGGGGGGTTTATTATTTGTTGCACCTGTGAGGGGTATGAGTGGGCTTTTGTGTGCTGCGAGAGGGGCTTTCATATAGCAGAGAAACTTACACGTGTCCCAGCTCATGAGCGATGGTGAAGGACGAACTCAGTCCGTTCTCCTCGCTAATCGAACAGCTGCGGTACGGGTCGCACATCGTCCCCAACTCTGCCAAACCTTCAAACACAAAAACGCACATTTGCGCACACATCAAGTCAAGTCAAGTGGTTTTTATTGTGACATATAAACAGAGTTTGATGCAATGGAACGACAGTATAGCATCACTTTTCGCTGCTTTTCCATCGGAGATAGCCTAACTTCCTTAGCAATCCTATGCGGATGACGGAGTGGCTTTTACAGCATTGCTACTGTATAAGGTTGCCTGAATGTTCTGGTTGGTTACTAGGGTGATTGCTTATGGGTCCAAGTCAAAAGAGCCCACCCCAAAGCTCGTGTCTCGAATAATCGTGCAGCCAATCAGAATGCGGCTTAATTTGGCTCCTTTAGTCCCTTTATGGACCCTTTTCACAGACTGTGAATGTTTGTAAAACTTATGTAGTATAAACGTACAAGCTGGCATTAATAAAAAACAAACGGGTTAACACAGCTGCTGAGGGAATGAGAACAATTTTGGCATCTTTCTTTTTCAGACTCCTGACTCCTATTTTGTTCCTCCTAGATTTTTCTGTTGCTATCGGAGCAAACAGGAATGCAAAAATCATATTTGCTGTGGTTTCCCAATCACCACAATAGAAATGTACCTTGCTCCACTTCACTTCCACGTTTCTAACTAGGAAACGTGAAACGTGACCATTTGAGCTCTTTAAAAGTGCAGTAAAGCACGATCACAACCCTAAACACCTGCTGGTGCGGCCAGAGGCCCAGCTCAGTTCAGAGAGATTGTGTTGACGTAATGTTCACGTTATAAGAGACTCATTCATGAGTCCCGGCTCACAGCTGGTCAAACACGGCACACTGATGACAGTCAAATGAACACACAACTGAAAGACGTACTGTACACATTATCTTCATAATATCCTCTGTATAAAGGCACATGTAACTAACACAGTTTTGCTGCATCGATTGATGAATTGATGAGTAATAATAATAAATAAAAATATGGATTGGCTTACAAGTGTACATAGCACCCATGATTGTCATGAAATCAATTCTGACTGTTGATATCTGAGAACTGCTGGTGTGAACGGAACAAAAGTCTGGAAGACACTTTACCTAATGTGTCGCACTTGTCTTTTGCACGGCAGATATCTTCCCTGTGAGAAAAGTACACACCTTATGATACAATCCACACACACACAAAACAACCAAAAGTACTGCGTACAAAACTTACAAGACAATATGCATTTATAGTCGTTTAACTGTAAATATCACAATCAAAGATTTCACTTTAACAGGGAAATGCTATAAAGGTCAAAGGTCAAGGTGAGGTCACCTGGTTATAAGCAGTGCGGTGTCGTGATGTGACGGGTGACTGTCGTCTAGAATATTGTGGCTCTGTTGCCACACGCAGAAGTTATGAAGAATCGACGCGGCGTAGAAGTCTATGTTTGGCCCTTCCTGAGAACAACAACACACTCTATGACATTTCACAAAACTTGAGCAACAGTAACGCATGTGTGCTTTATGATGTACCTGTTTGTTGTGTATGACGATAAGTTTGACAATCATGATGTTGACGAGGTTTCCGACACTCGGATCTCTGTAGATCGCGGCAACCTGAAACGGAAGCAAACCCACGTTTAGTCAATCACACCCATAAACTAGAACAGAGGTACTGCAGAAGGACTAATTGAAACCATTATTTTACAATAAACATTCAGTTTCGATGTTGGTATTTGCGCTAAAATACCATGTATCATGGGAGCACACAGTCACTCCCAGTCATGCTTTGTGGGCTTTCGTTGGCCGCGGTTCTCTGATTGGTGGATCTTTCTCTGCTGGATCGTGGGAAAAGTTGTTGTTTACCATCAATTCTGCTATCAAACGCGATTGTGGCAGGGCGAAGGGCAGGGTCGTGATGCCACACACCCGGCCACTAATCAGGCTAATCAAGCCTCAGAGAGGAATAAAGGCCGACTGGAGACGGTAGTGTGACAGAGAGAGAGTTATGGGCAGCTGTCCGACACCTGTGTGTGTTTGTCTTTTTGTTTCAGTTTTATATTAAACTATTATTTAGTCAAGCCAGTTCTCGACTCCTCCTTTCCATTATTCCCTTTACATTGGTGCCAAAATCCTGTAAGGAGGAGGAGTGTGCCGTAGTAAAGTTCTCGCATTACAATCCACCCCAACGGAGCAGCCTTGGCCATCTGCCAGAGGATGGAGGAGCCCGGCCGCCTGGAAGTGAGGAACAGCCGCTGACCGTGAGGGGAGGAGGGGCTCCCAAATAACCACCTGGAGCAGTTACGGCTGGACCCCTACTGTCATCCATTAGAGGGTGGAGGAGAGGACCTGAGAGACCAAGGGGTAATCGCTGGGGAATAAACAGTCCGAATACAGACCAAGATACGGCATATCAGAGAACTGGCGAGTAACAGTATTTTTTTTTTCTCTCTCTCTCTCTCTCTCTCTCTCTCTCTCGCTTCCACTGCTGCTACATGTTGGACTTTCCCTCTCTTTTTAAAATGTTTCGTTAATTTGGCACAATCGCCGTTACGGCATGTAGGTGCCACACATTTTTTTGTCCCCCCCCTTGTCCCCTCCCTCATCCAGTTAGACGGGGATGACCTGCCGACAGATGGTATGGAAGGCACACCCCTCCCCAGCGAGGGGGGGGGGGGGGGTACACCATGAGGAATGTGGCAGGGCAGAGGGCGTGGCTGGGTCATGATTCCGTACACCTGGCACCTAATCAGGCTAATCAAGCCTCAGAGAGGGATAAAGGCATAAATAATACTGCAAAATTATTGAGTTATTAAAATTTAAAATCTTAAGCCTATGCATTTTTAAGATACATAAGTTCAAGGAACATAGATATGAGTTAAAACTTTACATTGCCTGTTTATTGCATACTGCATACTGCAGAAACAGTTACGAGTAGGGGTGTAACGGTTTATCGTAGCATCATACATTGTGGTTAAAAAATTTGACAATGTGCATCATGGAGATGAGATGGTTTTTAACTTTTTTTCCAATACAGTTCAATCCAATACACACAACATCTTAAGCCTACGTTGTCACAATCACAGATGAGATGAAGGACCAGAGTGGAGGTTTTAGAGGAGCAGGGTCAGGTGGCCAAGGATCTAGAACAGACCAGGGTGGAGCCGGCGGAACAGACCAGTGTGGATCTAGCGGGACAGACCAAGGAGCTGGGTCCGGCGGCCAGTCAGAAGGCTTAAGGGAAAGGGTGGGGTCCGGTGGCTAGGGAGCGGGATCAGGTGAGGAACAAGGCGGAGCAGGAGGAGAACCCTGAAACTGGTGTGGGCCAAGCAAAAGAGGGAGTGGAGCATGGCTCTGGGAAACAGACGTGGTCTGTAATTGGCATGGTGGCAATGATAATGGAAAAGAAATCTGGGCAACTGGGGACTCTAGGGCCAGAGCTGCTGTGGACTCAGATGGCTTAGAGGTCAGAACAACTACTGGGAAATGGGTGAGGCCAGTTATGGCCACTAGGCAGATGGTGAGAACAGTAACAGTCGTAATGGAGAACACAGAGCGCTCAAAGTTCAGAGTAGCTGGGAGGGTTTAGAGACCAAGGGGTAATCGCTGGGGAATTAACAGTCCGAATAGTGGCTGCCAGGGAGTGAACAGTATTAGCGAATGCAGCTGGGGTCTGGACAGGCCGCTCTGGAACAGGGGTGAGCTCAGGGATGACGGCAACCGCTAGTGACTGGACAGACAGAGCGGTGGCCACTGGGCAGAGGGTGAGGTCATTAGTGGCCATAGGGCAGTGATAAGGCTGAGTGGCCGCTGGGGACAGGGCAAGATCGTTGGTGTCTGCAGCGATATCGATGGTTCATAAATGACCTTGGGATACTGGATATAAGGGGCGGTGGCCACTGGGGACAGGTCAGGGTCAAAACGGCTGCTGGGAGTTGGATTGACAGACTGGCCGCTGGAGGGATGGTGAGGTCAGCGGTGGCCACTGGGCAGAGGGTGAGATAAATGGACACCACTGGGCAGCAGGTGAAGTGAGTAACAGCCACTGAGAACCGGCAGACTGAGCAGAGGCCCCAGAGGGCTGGGCAGGCAGAGCGGCGGCCGCTGCACACTGGTCTATGTGGGCGGCAACCGCAAGTGAGGGGTCCAACAGGGGAATGGCCTCCGTGGCCAGGAGCGCTGGTAGCGACAGAGGAATGGCCTCCAAGGCCAGGAGCGCTGGCAGCAGCAGAGGAATGGCCTCCATGGCCAGGATCGCTGGCAGCGACAGAGGAATGGCCTCCATGGCCAGGAGCACTGGCAGCAGCAGGGGAACGGCCTGCATGGACAGGAGCGCTGGCAGCGGCAGAGGAATGGCCTCCATGGCCAGGAGCGCTGGCAGCGGCAGTGGAATGGCCTCCGAGGCAGGGACCTTCTCCTCCACCTCTTCTTGCGGGAAGCAGGAATCACTGATGTGGACTCTGACCCCTCCAGACGGTCTGCAGCAGGTTGCGACCCCTCTGGCCAATCTGAGCGATCAGGGCTAGTATCACTGCAACTGATAGACTGGAGAACAAACACACAGAACTGAACACAGTGGGAGCTTAAATAGGCAGTGAACTTAGGAGAGTAATGAGAGGGGGCAGGTGTCACAGATGATCAGATGATGGAATAATAAGTGTCATCAAGGTAACAGACTGGGAACAAAACATGGCACCAGCAAACAAAGAAGAAAGGGAAAAAACAGAGAAACATGCAGACAAGACAAACTGACAGGAGGAGGAGACACAGTCACAGCAAGACTATTATTATTCAATAACTAGATAAGCAGTGGTTAGCACTTTCGCCTCACAGCAAGAAGGTCCTGGGTTCGAGTCCCGGCTCAACTTGTGCATTTCTGTGTGGAGTTTGCATGTTCTCCCAGTGTTTGCATGGGTTTCCTCCAGATGCTCCGGTTCCCCCACAAGTCCAATAAACACGCAGGTTAAGTGAATTGGAGACTCTAATTTGCCCCGAATGTGTGAGTGAGAGTCCCCCAGCCACTGGGGGCTGCGTCAGGAAGGGCATCCGGCGTAAAACTTGTTATAAACTTGTTAAAATATATGCGGACTATCATGAAGTGGACCCTGCACCGACATGGGACAAACGCTTGGAAAGAGAGAGATAGGCAGCATACGTATCTAACATACTTATGTATTTTTAGTATTCAGCTTTATTTGCTTATATTTGCATTTGGTGTCACTGTTGCTTGTTCTAGGCTGATTTTTAGTCCCAGTACAAGTGACCCATTACACCCCTAGTCACGAGTAGTTTGTATGTTAGTATGCTACTCTGAGCCCATCAGTGTACCATGAACAAACCACAGTACTTTGTTGCAAGTTCTCTGCTGACTGCAACAACATCATTAGGTGTAAATATTAGCCATGTGTTGTGTTGAAAAGTTATTAATTATAATTTATATTTGGATGTAAACTCGTTGAGACCCCCGTTGCTTCATATCAAAGACCTTATTGGTAAAAGATCCTGCAAGTTTATAATGGAGTAAACCAATATCACACACATAATGAAGGCACAGAATCAATTCACTTCAAACACAAGGAGACATTAATGAGATCAACAGATTTTATGAGCTCAAAAACATAAAACAGCGTCAAACTACAGATTTGTTTAAAGAGTGGAATAATTATTTCCCCGAGGAGTGTTTTATTGCTCTTTCATTTAAATATCAACTTTGTCCCAAAAGTCCTTAAAGTCTCTATGAGGAATTAAAACAGATGCAAATGAGACTTCAGTAAAAATATGATCTCCATTTAATCTCGACGCTGTCTTGAAGAAAGAACTGAGATATTACTGATTTCAGTTTATTGACAAATGATTCAACTTTAGCCGTTCTAGAAAGTCAATAAATAAAACGATAGCATACTTACTACTGACATGATTGTTAGTATGTAGTGCTCCAGGTTTCGTCCGTGATGTCGAACCATCTTGGTATCCGCAGTAACCATGAGCTCGACGAAGCGCGGGTAGGACAGGAAGCGCTTTTTACGTGAATGCGAGTCACCGGGATCGTCTTTAGAGTGAGGCACGTGTTTGTGCATTGTTTCCCGTATCGACGTCACTTCCTCCTCCAGGGATCTGTTGCCATGGAGACTGATGTGGTTGTCGCTGTGATGTTCTGTTGGAAAAGAATAAATGCAAGTGTTCAACTTTTAATTCCAGTTTCATATAAATGAATAATAAATTGATCTGAATATGTACAGTAGTTGCTTCTTTGACAGAAGTCTTTAGGGCAAAACAGTGGGAAATGGTCATGAAAAACTAAAGTCATCGTAAAAAATACTAACATTAGAAGTGGACCTCAGAGGAAAACAATTTTAATATAAAAGAGTGTTTTGTGTCCCAGAAAAAGACAAAACAACACGAGGTGTTGGAGTTTGATGCATTTCTATGCCCAGCCTTATTTTTTTGAACGGAATACTCAGAAATCAATCAGAAATATAGCAGAGCTACAGGACGCCGCAGTCACACCATGTCCAAACCTGACATGCAATAAAAGGGATATTTTCTATTTTTATCCTTGTTTTTGTCCTAACCAGCAGTGACGAGTGATGGTCCATTCTGTCGATCACTTATTTTCTATTTTCGGCATCACGCGGGTAACTCCGTCCACTGTGAACTGGCACCGGTCCAAAAACTTTCAAAAAAATATGGCTGGGCATAGAAATGCATCAAACTCTTCAGACATGTTTAGTAAGTTCTGTTCTGTGTTTTGTGTGCAGTTGTGTTCTGTTGTCACTATTGCTGTTTTTAGATAAACACAACGAGTTTCTCTTGAACGCCCCCATGTCGTGAGGGGTGCGTGAACTGTTGCTCTCGTGTCCCATCATGAACACACACAGGAGATCAACAGTGAACATTTACACTCAATAATACATCAGATTTCAGTTTCTCATAAAATTTTATCGTATACTTTCATAACAATCATGAGTCTCATGAATAATTAATTAGACGTCTGAATGATACTTTTGTGTTGTTTTGAAGCTTGAAGAGGTGGTCACCATAAACTGCCATTGTATGACATCACTGAGCACAACATTTATGCACAATTTCTCCCTTTGTGTTCAGAACAAGACAGAAAGTCATATGAGGTTATAACAACACAGCGGTGAGTAAACAATGACTGAATTTACAGTTTTGAGTGAACTGTCCCTTTAAATGTTGCATATGGGACGATGGTACACATTGAAAATTCATACACTACATGGCTGTGTGCACAGTTAGGCTATATTGTAAGTGCACAGTGTTTAATGTAATTTGTGAAACAGCTACAAAGTCTGATGTAAATGCAGAAATGTGCAAATGAAGTGTAGCACATTTGCCGTCTGCATGCCCGTCTGTGCTGATATATGACCGCATGTGCGATTATGTCAGAGCGGCGCATGCCTCATGCTGGACTAAAGCCACAGCTGACATAAGAGCGTTTCAAACACAACTCCAGCGCAGAGCAGAAATCCCCTTTGTGAGAAGTTTAACCAGCTGATGGATCATTTGTAGTAAAAAGAGTAGCATGAATATTCTGCTAAACATCTCAAACATGTCAAACATCTTTGGAATGACACAAGGATTATTATAATTAGGGTTGTCAATCAATACAAATTTGTAATCGAATTAATTACATGGCATGCCAATTAATCAAATGAAGAGAAAGCCCCTAAAATAACAATAATTTAATGTATAATGATTAATGATAATTATGTTTCAAATTGAAAATATAATATATATTAAAAATATAATTCAAATAATTCAAATGCATTACATTAATTTGGCGGACGAGTAAAACATTGATAAGACAAGACTCTTGTGACTGAGGACGTGAGTTGTGCTCACTTTCCACTTAACGCCCGGGTCGCAAGCTGTCTTCACGTTGTACCTGCACAGGTGTCCTGTCTTGTTTTTGTCGCCTGTTGCGTGCATCACATAGCGTGATGTACACTCAGGCTTTGTTTCGTGTGGGAATGCGTACAGACGATTGGCGCCTAGGATTAGGGGTTAGGGGAGTTTTGGGGTAAGGGTTAGGGATAACGTTAACATTGTAACTACAAATGCAATTAAAATGCAACAATGTGTATGTACATAATAAGTACATTGTATGAAATGCTTATGTATATAGTAGTTAAGGCCACCTAATATAAAGTGGGTCCCATTTTTTCCATTGGCCCTCCTTCCTCGAAAATAATAAAATGTCTCATTAGATTTATTAATGCTATCTAACGAACTAACTATCATTCCAATAATATATCTTACCTGTCCAGCAACAAAAACTCTCGGTCAATGTCGCTCATGTATCGTGGATACACACATTCAGCTTGAAACACATACCACACATATCACCGCACATACTGTATACAGTAGCTGGAGCTTCTTTCCTTTATTTATGGACATGATGTAAACACTCAAGGGTGAATGAAGTATGCCATTTTTTTACTTGAAAGATTCAATTTGGCCGAGCGGAAATCTGACGGGGCATTTATCCATCTTGAATGAGTGCCTCATTTCTCAAAAATAACAAACTTCTGTGTTTCCCTGAGAGAACAGGTGTTTTAAAGAGTCATGTGCTAAGGCTACGTCAACATTAATCAGGATAAACTGACTCTTCGCTAAGCCCCACTTTAAAAGCGTTTCTGACCAATCCTATCTGAGCAACTGTATCCCTGTGCCATTTCTCTGACAAACATTTGCATTTTTCCAATGAGAGTCTATAAGAGTGAAGAATGTGCGGGAAAAAACCTTGTTGCCGGGAGGACACCCTACATCTGCTCCAAGGTAAATTAAAGCTATTAAATCAACGTTATTTCATTTAAGTAGTGATTCAGGTCTTAGTAAAGACAATTTTATCTGAGAGATCACAGTAACAAAATTAGTGTGTTTTGAAAAGTTATAAAGCAGATCTGTCTCTCTCACTTACACTTATTGTATGTTATCAGGTGTGTAATCGCAATCAAAAGACGCTTTTCTCTTTTCAATTGACTATGATTATCGTTTACTTCAATTCTGATTCAATGGTGCTGTCCATTCGTATGGGGAGCTCTGCAAAGCCTGTCAGAGCGAGCAACGGTACCCAAGGGGGCAGAGCTTAGCGAAGGTCAATTTGAAAACAGTGTTTTCGAATCATCGGCAAACTTGCCACAAGATCGCCACTGATAAGTTTCACAAGGTTTGCCGGAGGTTCACCAGTACTGGCGAAGAGCTGCAAACTTCTGGCAAACATTTGTGGCGAATTAAAATCTGTTTCATGTGAGAATAATGTGCGGCAAATTTGCTGCCATTTTGTAGCAAGTTTATGGCTAGTTTACATTTTTTTGTAAGGGTTTCCAGTGCTTTTGAAGGAATGCAATGTGACGGTTGTACAAAGAACATTTATCTTTAACAACGCTATCAAAGTAAATATCAGCCACAGAAATGCTGCGGCTACATGGGCCTGCCATCTGTTTTTTCTCCCCAATTTGGAAAGCCCAATTCCCAATGCGCTCTGAGTCCTCGTGGTGGTGTAGTGACTCAATCCGGGTGGTGGAGGATGAATCTCAGTTGCCTCTGTGTCTGAGACCGTCAATCTGCACATCTTATCACATGACTTGTTGAATGTGTTACCGTGGAGACGTAGCGCATGTGGAGGCTTCACGCTATTCTCCGCGGCATCCACGCACAACTCGCCACACGCCCCACCGAGAGCGAGAACCACATTATAGCGACCACGAGGAGGTTACCTCATGTGACTCTACCCTCCCTAGCAACCGGACCAATTTGGTTGCTAAGGAGACTAGAACTCTGATTTGGAGTTTGAATTAACGAGCATTCCGTTGGCCTGTTTGAACATTCCGTCAATGTAAAAAGGGATTTTTCCGATATTTGATTGTCCGCCATGTGAAAACCGTAAGTCCGATCAGTTAGATAAGACAGAGCTTACTGTTCCAGAACAGTCTGAAGGTCTGTACCAAATTTAGTGGATGTAGATTGAAAGCTCTAGGAGGAATTAGTGTTAGAAATGTTGGTTTCTGCATGGATTTTTTTTTTTAAAGTTTGAGGAATAAAGGTGGGGGGGGGGGGGGGGGGGTCACAAACCGGACGTGTCTGGTGGACGAGATGGTGTGTTCTAAAATTCGAAACAATTGTTTTCTTTGACTGTGCGCACACCCCACCTACGACTCCGGTGGATGCTCAAATTTGCATACAGTGCAACTTGCATATTTTCAATTAAATTCGACCAAAATCATTTTCAATGGACATGTACTATTTACTCTAGCCTTGTTCATTCTTGACGAAGGGAAAAACTCCCTGGGAAACTTTTATGTGTACTCTCTGTCACCTAAAGCACATCGACGGGCCCAGTGTTAGATACCTGTGCCATGTCCTAGCCGTGATGGGATGGGATGCGGCGTGGCGTGGTGCATCTCGTCCGGTGTGCATCAGCCTCAACAGTATATTGGCTTTGTCAAGCCAACATAATTAAGATATTGTTGCTGAGTCTGCAGTATTTATGGAGATTTTTACAAAACATGTTTGTCTGTTGCAATCAAGAAATCTGGATGTCTTCAAGACACGTCACTGTTCCTCTGCCGTTTCCACGTGCAGTTGCCAAGATTGAAGCATGAGCCAACAAAGCATAAAAAATATCCCCACATATCCCGTGACTACAATCATTTCAGAGATAAACCTACAGTTTGAGCCTCCCTCAGAACAGAACAGAAACGAGAAATGAATGAAGATGCTTTCCTTGTAGGGATGAAAATGACAAAATGTAATCGTTAATATCTCAATTTCTTTCGCAACTGCAAAGCTCATTCGATTGCAGTTATCAAAGGAAACATCCTCGATGCTCCACATAGGGCAACTTGCCATTTTCTACCGAGTTCAGACAAACTGGGACAGTTGGCTTGATCCGAACATGTCCTCTTGTCCCTTTCATCCTCTCTCTCTCTCTCTCTCCATCCATTCTTTCTCTCTCATGTTCTCTGTCCAATCAAAAGCTCAGCCAAGAACTGTGATTTAAATCAAGACTCCCCTTTCAAGCCAGACATAAAAAAGGGAAGGCATGGAGAGTGACATCACTGACCCTCACAAAGATGCCCTTTATGTCGCTGTACAACCTGCTGTGGGCAGAGGAAGGAATCTGCCAAACATAGCCCCTCAAAACCGCTCCAAAACATTCCCGACCATTCCATGGGGGACATTAGAAAGACCCTCAGTATGAACCACTAAGCGAGAATTAGTGAAAGATGCAGCTTTGCTTTTAAAAGGACATTTTTAAAGGCTTTTTTATTCATTTAATAAATGTTCAGAGTCTTAAGGCCAAAGTATAATGTGGTATTCGGCATACTGGGAGGCTGTGTCCCACACAGTGAGTGTGTCCGTGTACTGCCTTGTTTTTATTTAGACATGCAGGCATGTCTTAGTGCGTTGTTGACTGTGCTATAACAAAATCACAAAGCAGTCGTAGTGCACATGCATGTGCTCAAAAGAGTATACTTTGACAGGCTGAGCGTTCGACCCTGCTTGAGACGTATCGGCGCATGGAAAAATGAAGTATACCTTTTGAAATCAAGTTCTGTCCAACACGTCTTTTTCTCATTAAATCTGCTGCTTCACTGTGAAATATGTCACATTATGCAAGTCAAATCAGTTGAGAATGAGAACACCATTTTGGGTTGACTTAGACACATAACTCAGCTAAATGTTGATTGTCATTCGATTGGAAGTTCTGTGCCTATGCCAATGTTTCTTAGGAACTGTTCCTCGGGAAATGTTCCTTAAAACCTTTTAAGCCCAGCTGTTTTGTGTGGTTGGGTTGTAGAACGCTCAGATCAGTCAGATTCATTTCTCACAGCTGTGGCATGCACACAACATGTACAGAACAACACGTGGAACAATCTTTTTCCTGTAAAACCCGAAGATCCCAGTTAATCTCGCTGTCATCGGAGCATCTATCCCAAGTTTTGGCACTTCTCATACACAAAAAAAGTGTTTTGCTCTATAACTGAGCTAGCAAATGCTCAAACTATGGCGAGATTAAGACCAGCCGTTAAGCGGTTCCATATTTAGGCGTTGCTGGCTCTGGCTGGGTGTGTGTGTGTGTGTGTGTGTGTGTGTGTGCCGTGAGCGTGCTGTCTAACTGCCGGGCTTAAACACTCTGGCGTGCGTCTCTGGCACGGATATGCTGCCAGCGGTGAGAGGAGGGGAGGCGGGCGACAGGTGCAAAAGCTTACAGGTGATCACAGTTGCCCTGCTATAACAAGATACAGTGATTTACAAGATAAACTGTGTGGACACAGATGGAATAAAACCCAAATTATGAGATTTAACATGTGATTCATTTGTGTATGCAAGTCCAAACAAATCCACGCATAATTGACTCCCATAGCACGACATTCAACAACACAATAATTATATAATTGAGCTCGTGAAATGTGCTGGCCATAAAGACAAGAACATTTAGGAGAAACATCTGAGACAACGTTTATACTTCAAAGAAATGTTATAGAGTGTCTTGAGCTATGCAAGAGCAACTCTGAAGCAAAACAACTCTCTTGTGGAGCTGAAATATGTTGAAAATCAGTTATCGTGGTCTATTTCAGACCTGCTAAAGGGCAAATGATCAAACTGATTCAGTGAGGACACATCACTGTTAATAAACTAAAGTGCTGAACACTTTAAATGAATGGCAGACGAGTCTGTGAACAGACAGCATGACTCACTTGTCCAGCCGTGACATGCAGAGCTTTGGAAATAGTTTCAGACAACACCTTTAATCTAATACATGCACTGTACTTGTATATCTCAGCAAAACGTTGCATTTATACGTGTTTTTGATTTGCAATGGCACATTTCTTTAAAAATTAACATCTTTGCAGGCATGAGCTCGAATAACTGGTGTTTGCTATTCCTCCCATTAGTGCTAGCGATTTGACCGAACCGCTAACAATTAAGTATTAAACATTCAGCATTTAACTCAGCACCATTTGTGATACTAGTCAGTTACTTTACTAAGAGATCAGACTTATGATTAACACCTGGTGGAAGATAAAGATGAAAAAAATCCCACAGACTTGAAGTGAAGACTCTTATGACTTGAACCAGTAAGCAATTCCCCAGAATACCAAACAATGCCCTAGCAACTGCATAGCAACCCCCTAGCAACTGCCCACAATCCCTAGAAATCAGAATTGCAATATACTTGCAACGTGCTAGTGACCACCCAGAGCACCCAAGTGAATGTATAACAATGTCCTAGAAATCACCAAGAAAGCCCAAGCAAACATATAGCAAAGCCCTAGTGACCAGAACACTCTACAACAAAATAGCAATGCCATAGCAACCACACAAAACACCCTAGAAACAGCCCTATAGCAACTACACAGAAACATCCTAGTGACCATCAAGAACAACCAAGAAACCGTAAAGCAATGTCCTAGCAACCACTCTAAACACCACAGCAACTGTAAAAGAACACTCAAGTGACCGCATAGCAACACCCTAACAACCACCCAGAAAACTCTAGCAACCATATAGCAATGCCCTAGAAACTTCACAAAATACCTTAGAAACAGCATATCAACACCCTAGTAACCCCACAGTAACACCATAGTGATCTTCTAAAACACCCTGGTTATCACATAGTAACCATATAGAAAAGCCTTAGCAACACCCTAAACACCATGGCAACTGTATAACAATGTTCTAGCAACCACCTAGAGCACCCTAAAAACCGAATAGCAAAGCCCTTGCAACCACAATGCAACGTCCTAGTTACCACCAAAAACACCCTAGTGACCACAGAGAAACACCCAAGCAACCACCCATAAAACCTAACAACCATATAGCAAAGCCCTAGTGACACCCAGAACACCATAGTAACAGCATAGCAACGCTCTAGTAACCAGACAGCAACCTACAAGTGACCATCCAGATCATCCTAGTGAGCACATAGCAATGCCCAAGCAACCAGCCAAAAAACCCTAGCAATCATAAAGCCTTAGTGACCACCCAGAACACCCTAGTTACTGCAGAGCAACACCCTAGCAGCCACCCAGAACACCTTTGCAACCATACAGCAAAGCCCTAGTTAACATCCATAACGTTCAAGGAACCACATAGAAACCACCAACAACACCCTAGCAACCACCCAGAACACCCTAGTTACTGCAGAGCAACACCCTAGCAACCACCCAGAACACCCTAGCAACAGCATGGAAGTGCCCTAGCAACCACACACAACACCCTAGCAACCACCCAGGATACCCTTGCAACTGTATAGCAATGCCCTAGTGAGCACCCACAACAACCTACACCTTGGCAGTGAGTATTGCGTGGGCAAGCCTCACTTGCATTGCCATCAGAAATGTAAACATCTAGAGTCTGTATTGCAATTTATTTTCCACACTTGGAATTATGACCTCAACAAAAAATCTACAGTTAAACATGCAGTCACGACGCATACACACCACCATTTTCACCAAAGTAGCGGAAATGACTTTAAAGCTTTTAGTAACTGATCATCTGTGTCAGGCGACGGTTATCAGATTGAAGTGGAAGCTCTCTCCAGGCCTTTGCTGAATTTTGAATCTGCTCGGCTCTTTGATGTGTGACCCACATTCAATGTCACATATTCACAACAGAGATGCAATGCTGTAGAGATGTGGCTGCTCCTTCAATGGAGTATTATGGGTTCAATACAAGTTAAACTCTCTCCACAGCATTAGTTGCTGTATGTCCATTGCTACAGAAAATTATTTCACTCATGAGTCTACACGCTTGAAAGGCCGGTGTAAGACGGGTCAGCTTGTGTGACCACACACATACAGACAGACTCCTGCAGACAATGAAGAGGGTATTAAAGAGAATCATGTTGCCCTCGGGTCACAGAACGCTCTCTAAACTCCAGCACAGACAATAACCACATCACCACACAATGAACCACTTCACAAAACAAGCAAATGAAACAGCCGACAAGTGCCAGATTTATAACGGCACATGAAGTGCTGCACAACAGGACGAATGCAAGAGACTCTTCAGGGTGGCGTAAGAGGAAACTGAGGAATCTCTAAAGAGGTTTCAGAAAAGAGTCCAATACATAAAAATTCGGGCAAGTTGTTGATTCCAGCAAAGCGAGTACTTCTTGTTGGATTGTGTGTGATTTTGATGAGATTAATGCTTGTAAGCCAACTGTGGAACGTCCGACTGGAGTTGATTTACTTTCATTAGATGAAGAATTTCAATAACTGTGCTCATAATGAAGACACTAATCCTTCAGTAACTGCATTGCAAAACACACGCCAGCATGTAGCGCACAGCATGGTAAACCAGTGCTTAAAATTACATAGTTAATGTCAAGAACACACTGACACTATAAAAGCTGACAACATTGTTGGAGTTCAACAGAAACAAGCCAGTTATTCAGTTCCATATGGATTGAGACACAATCAAACTTTTTAAAACTATATTGACAGCAAAGGGTCATTCACACAGGATCCATTAATGTGCTCCATCTGTGCAACCTTTTAGTTGACATTTACATACGGGCTAGACAGACTTTATTTGTAGGGCCACATTTGGAACGTCGCATTTTATGATGCCTTGTCATGTTCAAAATCATCATTTTTAAGATTAAAATACACAGTAGGATGGCACAGGTAGAGTTAGGGTTGGGTTATAGTTTCTCCAACCAATCAGGTAGTGCTTTCCTGCTGAATATTACAAAGTCTTTCTAGCAAGTCAGTCCACTGGCGGGCATCTTTGGAACACTCCCAGGAAGCTAATTTCAGTCATGACAGTGCAGCTAACAGCTACTTGAATGGGTTAAGACCCAAATCAAAACAGTTGGTCAAGGTTACGATCAAAGGACATATTTCAAATCAGCAGTAAAATCTGATGACAATTGTGTCATGAATTGTGCTTCTTTATCTCAGATTATGCTAACAAAACACAATTTTCCCAGCTTGTATAGCTAATGCACATTCACGTTCTTGAGTTGATTGACAGGCCAAGTCTGTATCTAACAGGGGATTGGCTCTTTTACCTGTAAGATGGGACTTCCATTCTTCATTAGTTGATCATTGGGCTTTCCATCTCATTTTAATAGAAGTGGCCCATCTCTGCTAGGTAGCGCTTTCCTGTTGAACATCGCCAAGTCGCCCAATCAGGTAGCGCTTTCCTGTTGAACATCGCCAAGTCGCCCAATCAGGTAGCGCTTTCCTGTTGAACATCGCCAAGTCGCCCAATCAGGTAGCGCTTTCCTGTTGAACATCGCCAATTCGCCCAATCAGGTAGCGCTTTCCTGTTGAACATCGCCAAGTCGCCCAATCAGGTAGCGCTTTCCTGTTGAACATCGCCAAGTCGCCCAATCAGGTAGCGCTTTCCTGTTGAATGTCGCCAAGTCGCCCAATCAGGTAGCGCTTTCCTGTTGAATGTCACCGATTCGCCCAATCAGGTAGCGCTTTCCTGTTGAATGTCGCCGATTCGCCCAATCGGGTAGCGCTTTCCTGTTGAATGTCGCCGATTCGCCCAATCAGGTAGCGCTTTCCTGTTGAATATCGCCAATTCACCCAATCAGGTAGCGCTTTCCTGTTGAATATCGCCAATTCACCCAATCAGGTAGCGCTTTCCTGTTGAATATCGCCAATTCACCCAATCGGGTAGCACTTTCCTGTTGAATGTCGCCAATTCGCCCAATCGGGTAGCGCTTTCCTGTTGAATGTCGCCGATTCGCCCAATCAGGTAGCGCTTTCCTGTTGAATGTCGCCGATTCGCCCAATCGGGTAGCGCTTTCCTGTTGAATGTCGCCGATTCGCCCAATCAGGTAGCGCTTTCCTGTTGAATGTCGCCGATTCGCCCAATCAGGTAGCGCTTTCCTGTTGAATATCGCCGATTCGCCCAATCAAGTATCGCTTTCCTCATACACATAAACGACTCTTTCCTTGCCATCCTACGTTTTGGAAATTCCATGCTAAATCCACACAGCGAATCAATGTCAGTACAACAATCAATTACATGAATCTGGGGGCAGGGCAAGGAGTCAATACACCTATAAATACAATTAAATTTTGTTGCACTCCACCAAGCTATTTTTAACGTAACAGCAAGTCCTGTGTGATCGCCCCATAATGGCCAACTCTGTCCACCACCTCAAAATGGATTTTACACATTCCTATCCAGCAAACACATGTAAACACCCTTATAACAGAGTTGCACAAGCATATTTCAACTTTAGCGATCGCTAAAGTCCATTTGCAGTGTGTAAGGCAGAAACGTAATGCTGTTACCTGAGACGGTGCATGGCTGCATGTCAGGTGACTTCCTGTTTGCGTCTTGTCTGTAGACGAGGTGAGGTTTGTTATGTTCTTCATCATATTCCTCTCCATCGGTGCTCATCAGCGGCTCGAGGAAAAACTGTCCACTGTGCGTCGTAAACGTACCGATCTGCGTAATCAAGACAAACACGACAGAAAGAGTCAAATCGCTGTTGGTGGTATCCATGAATATCCATAGATAGACCATACAGTTATGCTTATGAGATATAATACTTGGTGGAAAAGTTGTTTATTAACCAAAACATAGAGTTAGTGATTTAAACAAACCGCTATTTCACATGGCGGATGATAAAATAAGCCAGAAAGTCCAATACTCTCACATTTTCTTCAATACATTTAGTTGTTATTATGGCTGTGTATCAGGTGGTAGAGCGGGTCGGCCACTAATCGCAGGGTTGGCGATTTGATTCCCGGCCCACACGACTCCACATGCCGAAGTGTCCTTGGGCAAGACACTGAACCCAAAGTTGCCCCCAATGTCAGGCTAGCACCTTACATGCAGCTCTGCCATCATTGGTGTGATGAGTCACAGCGTAAAGCGCTTTGAAAACCGCTAAGTTTAAAAAAGGCGCTATATAAGTGCAGAACATTTACCATTTGGGATATTTACAGACAAATGCGGATGTAATGTAAAGGGGGGTTAAATGACATCTCACATTAAATGTACCTAAAGACCAACTGGAAACATGGGTTATCGCTATGGCTCACCATCAATCACAGAAGCGCTTGTATACATGTAAGAGTTGTTATGCAAGAACCAAATGCCTGTGGAAGTTTAACGATACTGTATGGAAGTGATATCAGTGACAAACATACTCACAACTAATGAACTGGAAACTGGATTGGGTTTGTTTGAACAAACAGACAACTTTTTGACATGCACTCAATTAGTTTTCCACAGTTCAGCGTGTGTGTGCACGTAAAAGAGTGAACGATATGTTGATGAGACCACAGGGACGGTTGTTAAACACTAAATGTACTGTATGTGCAATAAACACGACAGATGTAGGAATATGATTCAGGGATTCGGTTTGCATGTGAAACACAAACTCAGAAGTGTCCCTCAATTCCACTTTCCATCAATCAAATGACAAAACTGGCCCCGAATTTATTTTGCCCCCAGAAACACGTGAGAAAATGTCATTTTCTGTCATCTCCCACGACGTGACCTTCAAAAACAAAATACAGCCTTTCAACAGCCTGCATGAAACAGATCTCTCGAAGAACACTGAGCTCTGCACTGCATGTGTCAGAGCACCATTTTGTTGCTCTTTCAGATCGTTTGGTGCTTGATTGTAGGCAGAGGCACGTGACACGGTTTTGATTGACATCAGCTCGTCTCTGACAGAGCAGTGGAAAACTTCTGCCATATTAAGATGATGTCACTCAACCATAGCATTCATCAGCACCAGTTTTTCAGGATATTACATGCTGGGATGTGACGGTGAATATTTCCATCAACACAAAATGAAATGATTCTGACAGGTAAACACATCCGCTTGCAGCCTTGGGGATGGAAATATGACATAACTTTCCCTTTACATGTGTACTCAGAAACAAATGTCACAAATCTGCCAGAGTACAGTTACACACACTGTAAACACATGCTGAGACTCGACTTAAACAGTCTCACCTCCATTATAAAAGTACTGTGGTGGTGCCTTGGTACAGTGATGGCATCAGATGGTAATACCATGGTACTTTGATATATGGTTGAATCATATTTCATCCCAAAATCAAAAGAAAGCATTAAGAAATACACATTTGTTAAAGAGATTTTGGGGTAAAATGTATTTAATCGTCAGGAAAATAATGCACAGAATATGGTCCTAAAACTCTTTTTTTAACCCCAGTGTAGCAGAATAGCAACATTTGTTTCAAACGATTAAATAATACCTATTTTCTCAATTAAAAACAGTAAAAACTAAAAAAAGGCCACATAACGGTAGCTGACACTGAACTGTCACAATCAGTGTTGTGTAAGTAACAAAAAAGTAATCCATTACAAATTACTGATTACTTCTCTACATTTGTAATAAGATTACTTTATTACTTAATTTAAAAAGTAATCACATTACTAGCTACTTCACTTTTAAGTTACTTTCTAAAACATTTTTCATACTGTAGAGCGGAGGAGGGTGGAGCCGGGCTGGAACAACGCACGCCCGGTCCTCAATCAGCCTGATGGGGGCGCTCGAGGGATAAAGGCAGCCGGTGACGACAGTTCGAGAGAGAGAGAGAGAGAGAGAGAGAGAGAGAATGACATGGAGCTGCTCTGTGTGTTTATATTTGTGTGTTTTCCATTCAGTTTATTATTAAAACATTTTTTTATATTGTCAAGCCGGTTCTCGCCTCCTCCTTTCCCTTAATCCACTTTACACATACGTTTCTAGTTTTCTGGTTAACAAATTCGAAATAATGTCTATATTATGTGTATACATGCTCTTTAGCTGTCAAAAACTTAAAGAGACGTACATATGAACATAACTCATTTTTTTTACAAGTATTCTGCATAAATAACATTATTTAAATCCCAGTAATGTAATTCAAACTGAAACCCAGTAACTGTAATCTGATTGCACGGAACTACTTTGTTCCATTAAATAGTTTCAATTACAGTAATTAATTACTTTGTTATCAGATTACACCCAACTGTATGACTGCCATTGTTCAATAAAGTCACAATAATTTCACCCCAAAACAAAATACAAATCTAGATATTATAATCAGCAGATTTATAAAAATACTTTCAAAGAGGACAAAAAATACAGTACATCATCAACATGCATGCTTAGGTCTCTAAGGGTTATGCACAATATATATTTGGGGTGAAATATGAGTATCGTTATGTGATATTCAGACATATGCCATGATACTGAATGATATTCATATAGCACAGTTTTTATATGGCACTCTATGTTACTTTAAAGTGTACTGTGGTGCAGTACAATGTCTAATGTTTTTTCCATGGTGCTTTTTGGTACTTTGTTAGTGAAACCTGATACAAAGTCAAATCTGAAATCTAGTATGGCAGTAAACTTGCTCCTTTAGTTTTCCTGTAAAAATCCTCAAGCACATCTAGAGACATGATGCCAAGTTTAGGGCATCAGAGAGCGATCACAATAAAAACATTTAGTTACACTGTGTCTCTGCATTAAAGTCTGTGCACAAATGCATTCAAGGCCATCACATGAGTACAGTGTGTACTACAGTTTATTACACTGAAGTGTGGACAGACGCTGTCAGCCGAGCCATCCGTACTACAGACTGGCATCATTACTTGCGACACTCATAATATCAGCGCATCTGAAAGACTTGGCGAGATCATGGCGCATGAGAAATTCATATTCAGGAGGGAATTAACTAAGAATAAGGATGAGAATTTTGAACTATAAATGGCATAATGACAGTTTTGAGACATCAAAACAACCTATTTGGATTAGTGTTTTGCTACAAACCAAGATAAAACCCCTTCCTCTGGCCGTTTACGACATTTCCCGAGATCCTGACTTCCTGTCACAGTGCTCTGAAATGTGATGAATGACTCGCTGACGACCTCATAACCTCATCAGAGATTAAACAAGCGACATCAGTCAGTGGTCTGACGCCCTGCAGCTATGCACCGTATTTACTGCAGCAACTAATCACCTGCCTAAGACGACTAATTAACAAACGACTGAATGCAAATGGGTCAGGAGCGCATCCTCAAAAGCAGCGCAACAAAGAGCATCACTGCACGGTTGCCCGAAGTCAATTAGACAGCACGGGATGATTTTAAGACCACACGAAATCAGTGTTACAATCTTGTGAATTTTACAGATTTTAGTTCATCTATACTATCATATTATCATCTTGCACCACACTAAATCCCCTGATGTTTTCTGTGACTTAAACCACTACACAACAGCACTCGTGTTCTCAGACTGTGCTGATGTTGTTAAGAGTATTACGTGTGATACTCACGAGTCCAGTGCAGAGACTGAAGACAGCATGATGTTCCGCATGAGAGTCTACGTGTCCTCTGAAGAAGCAGTGTCGCAGGTCTTCAGCGTCTTTTCCATTCTCCTCCTCTCCCAGATGAAGAACCGTGTATGACGGAGCGATGAAACCAGAGTCTTCTGTGAGGTTCAGATGGAAGCTCTGTCCAAACGCCTCAATCCGGTAATGAGCCCTCAAACCCGAGAGGTCTGCGTCTGTGCTGCGCCTCCTCCTGCGGTAATGCAGCCGGTGCGGGAACGACTCGCCAAACTCATTCAAACGCACTGGAGTGATGATGTCATACGAAGACAGCTGACTGATGAAGCTTTCTGAAACACACACCAGAGAAAATGATATTATTAGATATTTCTATCTATCTATCTATCTATCTATCTATCTATCTATCTACAGTGGCAAGAAAAAGTATGTGAACCCTTTGGAATGAGCTGGTTTTCTGCATTAATTGGTCATTAAATATGATCTAATTTTCATCAAAGTCTCAAGTGTAGACAAACACAATGTGCTTAAGCTAACAACACACAAACGATTATAATCTTTCATGTCTTTATTGAACACATCCCAATAAACATTCACAGTGCTGTGGAAAAAGTAAGTGAACCTTTAGATTTAGTAACTGGTCGATCCTCCTTTGGCAGCAATACCCTCAATCAAGCCTCTCCGGTAGATGCGGAATAGACCTGCCCAACGTTCAGAAGGAATTTTGGACCATTGTTCATTACAGAACTGCTTCAGCTCATATTCTTAGGATGTCTGGGTGTGAACGGCTATCTTGAGGTCATTCCTCAGCTTCTCTATTGGGTTAAGGTCTGGGCTCTGACTGGGACACTCCAAAAGGTGGATTTTCTTTTTTTTTAAGCCATTCTGTAGTGGATTTACTTTGATGTTTAGGTTCATTGTCCTGCTGCATCATCTGACTTCTACTGAGCTTCAGCTGGCACACTGCCACCCTGACATTATCCTGTAGGATATCTTGATGAACTTGAATTAATTTTCCCCCTCGATGATGGCCGACTGTCCTGGACCCGAAGCAGCAAAGCAGCCCCAAATCATGATGCTCCCTCCACCGTACTTCACCGTTGAGATGATGTTTTCATGTTGGCATGCGGTGCCCTTTTTATGCCATACATAGTGCTGCGTGTTCTTCCCAAACAATTCAACCTTAGTTTCATCAGTCCACAAAACCAGTAGAGTTGTGGAGTGTCAAAGTGGTCTTGGCAATCTTCAGGCACACAGCAATGTTTCTGTTGGAAAGCAGCAACTTCCTTCGTGATGTCCTACCATAGACACCATACCTGTTTTATGTTTTCTGTATAATAGACTCATGAACAGAGACGTTCACCAGCTCCAATGATTCCTTCAAGTCTTTATCTGTCACTCTAGGGCTCTTATTTACCTCATTGAGCATTCTGCGGTGTGTCCTTTGAGTCATCTTGGCAGGACGGCCACTTCTAGAGAGAGTACCTATAGTACTAAATCATCTATCTATCTATCTGTCTATCTATCTATCTATCTATCTATCTATCTGTCTACAGGTGTCTAAGTAGAGTAACCACAGGTGAATTTCTGCATATTAATCATCAATGTCCCACTAACGGTAGACAAACAGAAAATGTCACAATACAAGATATTTTGTTTTATCTTTCTAAACTGAACAAACTGCTTTTTGTCAGATGTTCTGTTTGTGCTTTCCAAAAAGTAAAGTAAATTGCACTCTATAAAAGTTATCTAATACAAAGTCTTTTTTTTTTTTTTTTTTTTTTTTTACTGTGTCTTAAGTGTCCAAACGACAGACAGACAGCCATACAAAATACTCACTATACAGAATGCACAAAATACTTATAATACAATAAAGTGTTATTTTAAGTCACAACATACAGAATGTAGGACATACACAGTATGCACTAAATATACATAATACGCTATATATAATTCATGTAAACTCTGTTTAGAAGCACAAAACCATTTTATAACAAAAAGTGCAACTTTAATTCCAGAGAAACCAGTGCAAGTCTTCGCCATTCCAGAGTCTGCAGTTATTCATAGGTTCTCCTTTATTCATCATGTAAACAGTTTCTTACCTTGTTTCGGGTGCAGTTTGAACGTGTGCGCGGTGCGTAAAAGCGCGGAGAGGTGCCACACGAGTGCCAGCAGCCGGAGCGCAGGAAACCGCATGATTCTCCCGGCGCCCCGCTCTCTCCCTCCGCCGCTCCTCTCTTCTGTTCTCCGGGACTGGAGCGTCTTTACCGGCTCTCCTCCGTCAGCAGCAGCGCGTCCGATCCACCGTTAAAACACTTGCGTCCACTCCGATCATTTCGCGCACGGATTCGCGGCTGTGAGTGCGTGTGTGTTTGAGTGTGTGCGCGCTAGCGCTGGACGGACCGCTGCCAACAGGCTTTTTTCGCTCTTTGGCTCTCTATAGGACACCCCCCCTAAACACACACACACACACACACACACACTTGGCACGCCCCCTGCACCACTGCAGTGTCCAAACTCAAAAAATGAATTACATCAAATCAAAGTTTATTTATCAAACGCACAACGCCGCGTGCAGCACTGAAACTTCCAGTAAAATTAAGAGTCAGTCGAAAATTTCATAGCTTTAAACAATAACTTTAATAAATGAATTAAATTAAAATCTAATCTAAGTAAATTTATTCAATGCAGCAGCACTGATTGCATCAAATTAAGTTTATTTAGTGTATGCACAACAATACAGCGATGATTGCTGGCAACAGAATGTTATCTCAAATTACCATAAGGAAACTTTAAAGTTGCTGCTACAATGAAACAGAGAATATTAATATAGAAAAAAAAACTGTGTGTCATGAGTGTGATTGTTATTCATTTGTTAATCATATCATTCAAGCCAATCTAAGAAATGCCATTTTATTTGCACATAATCAGAACAATGACCCACATAAACATTTAATCTCTTAAAAATACTCTAGGTATATTTATGTCAGAAACAGGGATTCATTGTTTAGAAACACAAGCTTGGTTGTCTCTCATTAGTGATGGAAAAATCTTATGTTGTGTAAAATAATAACAAATTATTTTTTTAAATCTGCTATGAAGTAATTTTATCAGGTTGTTTCTGCCCGTGTGCTCAGTTAAACACACTTACGGTTGTCTTATCTTATTAGCTGTGAGCTTAATGACTTAATGTTGCAGTAAAAGGTCGTAAAGATTACTGCACATTCGTCCTGTGTGCTGTGAATGGATTTATGAGGGAGGAAAGAGTTTTGAGATTATGAGATATGAGGGATGTTTTGCTAAGATTATTACTGCTGTCCTTGAGGAGATATTCTTACGCAAACTGATGAAACTACTGGACTAATTCACCTTTGCTTGTCTGAATACATGTAACGTCTGTGCCACAAACTGGCACATTTCATTTTATAACATTTAATAAAAGCATGTTGGCTCACAGAAAACATAAATTTGTCGTCCTATTCCTCGGGCGCTCTCTAATTTGGTTCAAGTCAAGTCAAGTAATTTTTATTTTTGTAGCACATTTCACAACACACATCGTTTCAAAGCAGCTTTACAGAAGATCAGACATTAACAGACGATAAAACTATAATGTCTATAATATCGATGAATTATCATTGTGTAATTAGAAAATACGATTGTTAATCGTGTTTAAAAATAAGTAATTAAATAATAATTGTATTAATAACCCCAGTGAGCAGCTGAAGGCGACTGAAGGAACACAAAACTTCATAAGATGTTGATTAATGGAGAAAATAACCTTGGGAGAAACCAGACTCACTGTGGGGGCCAGTTCCCCTCTGACTAACCCCACCCTAACCCTAAACCAAACTCACTGTGGGGGCCAGTTCCCCTCTGGCTAACCCCACCCTAAACCTAAACCAGACTCACTGTGGGGGCCAGTTCCCCTCTGGCTAACCCCACCCATCCCTAACCCAGACTCGCTGTGGGGGCCAGTTCCCCTCTGACTAACCCCACCCTAAACCTAAACCAGACTCACTGTGGGGGCCAGTTCCCCTCTGACTAACCCCACCCTAAACCTAAACCAGACTCACTGTGGGGGCCAGTTCCCCTCTGGCTAACCCCACCCATCCCTAAACCAGACTCACTGTGGGGGCCAGTTCCCCTCTGGCTAACCCCACCCATCCCTAAACCAGACTCACTGTGGGGGCCAGTTCCCCTCTGACTAACCCCACCCTAAACCTAAACCAGACTCGCTGTGGGGGCCAGTTCCCCTCTGACTAACCCCACCCTAAACCTAAACCAGACTCGCTGTGGGGGCCAGTTCCCCACTGGCTAACCCCACCCTAAACCAGACTCACTGTGGGGGCCAGTTCCCCTCTGGCTAACCCCACCCTAACCCTAAACCGGACTCACTGTGGGGGCCAGTTCCCCTCTGGCTAACCCCACCCTAACCCTAAACCGGACTCGCTGTGGGGGCCAGTTCCCCTCTGGCTAACCCCACCCTAACCCTAAACCAGACTCACTGTGGGGGCCAGTTCCCCTCTGGCTAACCCCACCCATCCCTAACCCAGACTCGCTGTGGGGGCCAGTTCCCCACTGGCTAACCCCACCCTAAACCTAAACCAGACTCACTGTGGGGGCCAGTTCCCCTCTGGCTAACCCCACCCTAAACCTAAACCAGACTCGCTGTGGGGGCCAGTTCCCCTCTGGCTAACCCCACCCTAAACCTAAACCAGACTCACTGTGGGGGCCAGTTCCCCTCTGGCTAACCCCACCCTAAACCTAAACCAGACTCGCTGTGGGGGCCAGTTCCCCACTGGCTAACCCCACCCTAAACCTAAACCAGACTCACTGTGGGGGCCAGTTCCCCTCTGACTAACCCCACCCTAACCCTAAACCAGACTCACTGTGGGGGCCAGTTCCCCTCTGACTAACCCCACCCTAACCCTAAACCAGACTCACTGTGGGGGCCAGTTCCCCTCTGACTAACCCTGCCCTAACCCTAAACCAGACTCACTGTGGGGGCCAGTTCCCCTCTGACTAACCCCACCCTAACATCAAACCAGACTCACTGTGGGGGCCAGTTCCCCTCTGACTAACCCCGCCCTAACCCTAAACCAGACTCACTGTGGGGGCCAGTTCCCCTCTGACTAACCCCGCCCTAACCCTAAACCAGACTCACTGTGGGGGCCAGTTCCCCTCTGACTAACCCCGCCCTAACCCTAAACCAGACTCACTGTGGGGGCCAGTTCCCCTCTGACCAACCCCGCCCTAACCCTAAACCAGACTCACTGTGGGGGCCAGTTCCCCTCTGACTAACCCCACCCTAACCCTAAACCAGACTCACTGTGGGGGCCAGTTCCCCTCTGACTAACCCCACCCTAACCCTAAACCAGACTCACTGTGTGGGCCAGTTCCCCTCTGACTAACCCCACCCTAACCCTAAACCAGACTCGCTGTGGGGGCCAGTTCCCCTCTGACTAACCCCGCCCTAACCCTAAACCAGACTCACTGTGTGGGCCAGTTCCCCTCTGACTAACCCCGCCCTAACCCTAAACCAGACTCACTGTGTGGGCCAGTTCCCCTCTGACTAACCCCGCCCTAACCCTAAACCAGACTCACTGTGTGGGCCAGTTCCCCTCTGACTAACCCCGCCCTAACCCTAAACCAGACTCACTGTGTGGGCCAGTTCCCCTCTGACTAACCCCGCCCTAACCCTAAACCAGACTCACTGTGGGGGCCAGTTCCCCTCTGACTAACCCCGCCCTAACCCTAAACCAGACTCACTGTGGGGGCCAGTTCCCCTCTGACTAACCCCGCCCTAACCCTAAACCAGACTCACTGTGGGGGCCAGTTCCCCTCTGACTAACCCCGCCCTAACCCTAAACCAGACTCACTGTGGGGGCCAGTTCCCCTCTGACCAACCCCGCCCTAACCCTAAACCAGACTCACTGTGGGGGCCAGTTCCCCTCTGACTAACCCCACCCTAACCCTAAACCAGACTCACTGTGGGGGCCAGTTCCCCTCTGACTAACCCCACCCTAACCCTAAACCAGACTCACTGTGGGGGCCAGTTCCCCTCTGGCTAACCCCACCCTAACCCTAAACCAGACTCACTGTGGGGGCCAGTTCCCCTCTGACTAACATCATGAATATAATGACAATATTACTTATGTATAGATAAAGTCATGGTTTAAAATGATTAATCTAAGTGTTAAGGGTCAGTGTTTAAATATAGATTGTGTTTGAACTGTAAGATTAATGATTAATGTCTTTGAAGTTCATCCTGGATTAACTGCAGAAGTTCACATAGATGCAATTGTCTGATGAAGCTTTTGTTGGCAATTGATAGTCGATATATTCCATTTCAAGATCGTAGTCCATCAATAGACCGAGGTGATGCAGGCAGATGTATCCCATGTCTTATGGTTGGAATTGGCATCAGTTCATCCTCTGAAGTCCATCATAATACACTGAAGTGATGTTTGGCTGGCACCGGCTGCATTTAGTCATCATCACACAGAGACGTGTAGCAATGGAGTTCAACACAAAGCAGGAATGGTGCTGATCCAGCCGGTTCTGGTGACCTCAGGATAGGAGTCCCAAGGTTGAGACAGGGAAACAAATTATAATGTTACGCAATAATATTAGCGTAGATGCCATTCAATTTATTGCAGAGTTATAAATCATGATCAATGTTTCTGGTTCCGGCAGACCCAACTAAAGCAGCGTAATTGTGGGTTGGAGGATAAATTAGGTGTATGTCTGGCTAAATAGAGTCTTTAGTCTAGACTGAAACTGAGAGAGTGTGTCTGAGTCCCGAACAGTCCAAGGAGTTAATAATATTAAGAAGAGGTTCTGAGATTACAGGAAGTACCTCTTTTAAGAGCTTAGTTGGTATTGGATCTAACATATATGTTGTGGCTTTTGATATTTGGATAGATTTTGTTTGCTCTTCATGACCTATGACAGAGAAGGATTGAAGTTGCTCGTGAGGAAAATTATGAGACACCGTTTCCTGAGGTGCTATGATAGATGAGTGCATAATTCCCATATTAATTCTGATTATTTCAATTTTATCAGTAAAAAAGTAACAAAAAAATCAGTTGTTTCTGGGTTCGGCAGACTAAACTAAATCAGCCTAATTGTGGGTTGGAGGATAAATGAGGTGTATGTCTGGGTAAATAGATGAGCCTTTAATCTGGACTTAAACTGAGGGAGTGTGTCTGAGTCCTGAACAGTGTTAGGGAGACTATTCCATAGTTTAGGAGCCAAACATGAAAAGGATCTTCCTCCTTTTGTGGATTTTGATATTCTAGGAACTATTAACAGGCCAGAATTTTGTGATCGTAATGAACGTGATGGTATATAGTGCTGTAGAAGATCACTTAAGTACTGTGAAGACATTCAAAGCCTTATATGTAGTTACAGAATATTATAATTAATATGTAATTTAACAGGTAACAATGTAATGATGATAAAATGGGGCTAATATGATCATATTTCTTGGTTCTCGTCAGCACTCTGGCTGCTGCATTTTGAATCAATTGAAGATTATTTATTGATCTTGCTGGACATCCTCCCAGTAATGCATAACAATAATCTAGTCTTGCGGTCATGAATGCATTAATTAGTTTTTCGGCATCAGCAACAGAGAGCATGTGCTGTAATTTAGCAATATATCTGAGGTGGAAGTATGCTGTTCTACAAACATTGGTAATTTGCTTTTGAAAGGACAGATTGGTATCAAATATAACACCTAAGTTCTGTTGAAGATGACGTAACAGTACATCCATCCAGAGTCAAATAATATTTGGAGTTTTTTGGTTCAATAATTAGTACCTCTGTTTTGATGGAATTGAGTAGAAGGAAATTTCTGACCATCCAATCTTTGATATCATTGATACACTCTGCTAATGTGGAGAATTGCAACATTTTGTCGGGTTTTGTAGAAATATAAAGTTGGGTATCATCGAAATAGCAGTGGAAACGTATTCCACGATTCCTGATAATATCTCCCAGGGGAAGCATATACAAGGAGAAAAGCAGAGGTCCTAAATCTGGTTCCATTCCTGTCTTAATGTACAATATTTATGTTTACAGCTGAGTCAGTTCCCTCAGGAAACTTATTAGTGTGTGTTAGTTTGTGCTTTAAAAGTGTACTTGGTCTCCGGCTGGTTTCCAAATAAACGGGGTTGATAGTGTGGCCTGTAAAATGTTCTTTAATGCAGCACATACTGTATGAGGATGCTCATTAGAGAGCGATCTAATGATGCTTTTCTCGCAACCAGATGTTTTTCTAAATGAGATGATCATGACCAGCAGGACCTTCTGCCTGAAACCACACAACATCTGTCTGAGATGATGACACATCATGACTGCGTTACAATTCACAGGGTCCCTATGTAGTGTTCACTACTCCCTACACTATACACGATTATATGTTTAGTTGCATTTTATTTTTTACATGTAGCACTGTTTTTCCTAATAACTGTGAGAATCAAGCATGGATTATGTCGGTGGAGCTTTAATCTGAGTTTTTCATTCATATATCGCAATCTTTTGCGCTCAAAGTGTCTCAGCTCTCTGAAGTCTTTGCTTGACTGACTGCATGACAATCATCTTACCTCCATCACTGCTCGGTGTCTATGAACTCACACGATGGGTTTCATGTTATGGTGCTCTAGGACAATCACAAGCTTCCAACCCTCTCACTTGACCTTTGACACCAGGGGTTACCCCTTAAGTGACCTGAGGGTGGCCCCCAGCAGGACCCTGGGAAACAAGGAAACCATTTGTTGTAAGATAGGGGCTTCATGGACTAGAGTTAACAGCTGGTCTAGGATCAGTTTGAAACATAGCAAAAACTAAAGTCAAATATGACTTTAGTTTTTATGAAAAAGTGCAAAATAGTCCTGATTTTAACACTTTTTATGGATGGATGGATGTATGATGGAGGGATAGAAGGAAGGATGGATGGATTTGGATGGATAGATGGATGTATTTGGATGGATGGATGTGATTTGGATGATAGATTTGGATGGATGGATTTGAATGAATGGATGGATGGATGGATTGTTTGGATGGATGGATTTGAATGGATGCATGGATGGATGAATGGATGGATTAATGGATGGATGGGTGGATTTGGATGATGAATGAATGGATGGATGGATTTGGATGGATGGATGGATTGGATGGATGGATGGATGGATGGATGGATGGATGGATAGATAGATTTGGACGGATGGAGGGATGGAGGGATGGATGGATGTAATTGGATGGACAGATGGATTGGATGGATGGATGTATTTGGATGATAGATTTGGATGGATGGATGAATTTGGATCGATAGATTCGGATGGATGGATTTGGATCGATAGATTTGGATGGATGGATGTATGGATGGCCAGACAGGTGGATTGGATGGATGGATGGATGTTGGGGTTTGAATAGTCTTGGCCCGTTCGAATGTTCCATAAATGTAAGTCTATAGGATGTTTGGGATATTTGTTCATCTGCTGTGTGTGAAAAACAAAATTCAGATCAGATACAGAAGTCATAGAAACCCGAATCAGACCAGTATGAAGGTCTGTACCAACTTTGGTGGATGTAGCTTGAAAGCTCTTTGATGAGTCACATTCAGAAATGTTTATATTTTTAGGGATTTAAAAAAACACGTCAGTAGAATAACAGCAGGCCTATTCAAGCCAACATAATTAAACTTCAGGGTATTTTCTCGACTATGGGAAGTTATCTGTCCCCTATTATTTCAAATAAAATTTATGAAAAATACTTCAGGGTTTAATTGTCATTAATTTCAGAATGGTCTCAAACTTATGAAGCCCACTCTATAACAAAGCAATACACAGTATCTCACAGGTCAACACTTCTGTCGTCATACTTCAAAAAGCGAAAAATACAAAAGACTTGGAGATATATATATATATATATATATATATATATATATTTGTATATTTGTACCTATAAGGAATTTAAAAACTGCATGCAATACCCAAAAAACTATCATCTTACAAACGCTACGCTCTTGCTGTCCAAATACATGCTATATCAGTAACATATTGGAGACTGAAGAGTTGGAATTTATTGGCAACATTTTTTAAGGCAGCTTTGTTTTACAGAGTGCCAGAGGAATATAACGCAGCCACTTTAATGGACTTTGGATGTCAATAGCCTTTGTATAATTTGACTTCATCGGTTTGGCTCTATACTTGATATTCGACAGACCAATGCACTCATTAGTACTGTTTGTAAAGTCAAGCATCACTGTTACTATTGCTCATATAGTATGAAAGTGTTTCACCCAAAAAATAAATCCCATAGACTGACATTGGAGAAACACAAGCCCTACCTATATTTTTTTAAGTCAGTTTCTTTTCTGTAGCACCCCTCACTTCTCTCACGAAATGCGATTCTTCAAGAGACCCTCTAAACTGAAACGCTTCAGTGATCGGCTCAAACTCACGGCTGGCTGCTTATTTAAAAGCTTTCTGCGGTCGTTTACATATCGAAGGCTTTGACCCTGAACACAATGGCTTTAGTAAATATCCTCTGTTAACTTTACTGTCATGCCTTCCTCCTCACGTGCATTTGATCTTTAAACGCGTGTTAATGAATAACTCAATTTAAAGTTTGGACACTGATTGTGCAACAATGCAAAGCAACTTTACATCATTATTCAATGTCATATTAAATAATTAAAATAAAAACACTCCCAAGAGAGAAATCAAATTAGATTTAAGATCCACAAGTAGCTTTTCTTTTTTTTTTTTAAATTAATACATATCCATGCCTTACACCATTTAGCACCTCAAGATTAGATTTTATTGGATTTGAGATCGATGTATATGCCAAGAAAGTTGTTGATAATGTTAAGCATAATGGTGCTTGTTTAACAAAGTAACAGAGTAGATTAATGTGTCAGGGTGGAGGGCAGGGCCGGGTGTTGATTCTACACACCCAGTCCCTTATCAGGCTAATCAAGGACGGAGGACAGAGGAGCCCGGCCACCTGAGAGCGGACGAACGGCCGCTGACCGCAAAGGGAGAAGGGGCTCCTAACCGACTGCCTGGAGCGGTCAGGGCCGCTGCCAGGGGAGGAGGAGACCCCTACCAGCTGCTGAAATGCGGGGAGGAGCTCCTGGTCGACCACCTGGAAGCGGGAAGACCACTGCCAGTTGCGGGGGAGACCCCTTCTGTTTCCCGACAATGCGGCGGAGCGTACCGTCCACCAGGGGCTGGAAGACCGTCCGGGGAGGTGCAGCTGTCGTTCGTTGAAGGATTGGCCGAGGACCAAGCTACAGCGTATGGGAGAACCGGTGAGTACGTTTTTTTTTTTTTTCTCTCTCTTCTCTATCTCCCACTGCTGCTCCATTTTGGCCCTTCCCTCTCTTTTTTAAAATGTTTTTGTTAATTTGGCACATTCAACTTTACGGCGTGTAGGTGCCACATTTTTTTTTTGTTTCCCTCCCCTTTTACCCTCCCTCATCCAGGTAGATGGGGATGACCTTCCGGTAGATGTGGCTTTCCCAGGGAAAGAGGGGCAGAGGGTGTACATCATGCCTGTTGCTACACGCCCTGAGAGAACGAGGGAGGAATGTGACAGTGCGGAGGGCGGCCTGGGTTGTGATGCTACACACCCGGCTCCTAAGAGAGGGATAAAGGCCGACTAGAGACTGTAGTGGCCAGAGAGAGAGAATTACGGGCAGCTGCCCTGTATATGTTTGTGTGTGTCTTTTTATTTAATTCAATATAATTTATATTGTTAAGCTGGTTCTTGCCTCCTCCTTGCCCATCTTAACCCCCTCACAGTGTCCTTTATCAAATACAGTACATACACGAACAGTACACGATTTCAGGCGCAAGGACTGAGTCAACCATAATTCAATTATACGCAGCTCTTGTCTGTCTTTCTCCAGAGCTGCGGAATCATCATCACCTGCAGAGCAGCCGAAATGGCATCCATATGCATCTGATGTACATCACTGCAGCTGTCTGAGGGAAGTGCAGAGTCTGTATTACTGTACTGCATAACCAAAACCATTATCACTGATTTACCGCCACTGTACTGACCTCTGACCCTTCCTCTTGACCCCAGCAGGACGCGAGCGGTTCCTCGACAGGGTTCGTCTGGTTTGAAGCTCTAGTCGTAAGAGTGATGTACAACTCAAGGTATAGATCAACAGGTAAAAAAACATTACCTTGACATTCACAATAAAGTTGAAAGTGCAGGATAGACCATTGAAAGCTTCAATGAATGATGTGACGGCACAGGAAGATGTTTGTATTGTCTATTGTTATCCGAGGCTCTTTGTTTGAAGTGGGGGAAATGCTGAACAGCACAGCCAAAAAAATGTGTAATCAGTTAGACAGATTGAGCCCAAAAGCTTGTCTCCCCCTCTCTTTGAGCTGAGGCAACAGGAATATTAATTACTTCAGCCTCTTATTCAAGACCGAAAATGAAGTTACGCTACTCCGCCCAGATCATCCACTTAATGGAATGAGTTCTAGACGTGACTGTTCGTAGGGCAGCACATACACAAACTCTGAAAGTCACAGGATTTCCTTCGATCAAGCCTCGCCCCCAGACAGGTGTTCTCATGGTCTGCAATCAAGAGGTTATGCCACCTGAAACCTGTGCTCGCTCACCGTTCAGCTGAAGTCCCCCCTTGGCTTCCGGCCTGACTCCAATTCTCCACAGCGTAAGCTGCAAATTCCATGGCTCTTGGAATGCCAGAGTGGCCTGTCAGCTCTCTTCCTGCGCTTTCAGGAGTGAATTCTGTGGCTAAGCCCTGGAGACAGCTTTAAAACACTGTCAAAACAACCTTCCTGAGATTTAAACTTTCCTCTCATGTGGTCTTACTCAACGTGAGGGTTTAAGACTTGTGAGAACGATTCTTGGAAGTGGATTTGTTGACAGTACTGTCCCTTCGGATCTTCTATCCCGATTCCCCTTCATTTTTTAGACCTTGTAAGACAATCTCACTGTGACCAGGAGCAGGGCGTGGCCGGGCCGTGAGAGTGCACGGCTGGAGCTGTATCAGATGATCAGCAGGAGAGCGAGATAAAGGGGAGCCGGAGACGCCTTTTCGAGAGAGAGAGAGAAACGCACATGGCCATGCTGCATGTGTGTGTGCTTGTTTTATGTTGAGTTTAACATTAAAAGATACATTGATTCTTCAGCCAGTTCACTCCTCATCCTTGCCCATCCTTTATCTGTACACTCACATAACTTAAAGTAGTATCAATCTTGCTTTTTTCCTCAATCTGTTGACCTTCCATTGGTGATGTTTTCTCTCTGAAAGTGTGCTGAAAAACCAATAGTCTCAGCTAAATAAGATGCTTATTGGGCATTGTTTTGGAGGCCCATTTGCTGTGACAGGCAATGACTTGTCGAAACAGGCATCAGCATTTAAACCATCAACAAGTTTTAATCCTGTCAGGTACTTGCAGAAGCTAATATTAGCATAAACCTTGCATGAACTTCTCCTGAGTCCATTTACAAGCTTTGGACACTTCGAAGAGGCCTAAGGCATTGTACACGGCCACATAAGGCTAGTAAAGCAGTTTCACACAATTGTAGCTGACCTTTGTCCTCCAGGGTCATGGAAACATCAGTTTGGAGCAAATTTCCATTGGCCTTGTATTAACTCAAGAGTACACCATTGCCACATCCCCTCCATGCATCCACAAAGAGTCAAGGTTATTGATGGGGTTTGAGTAAGCGTACACAGCACTCCCCATCTTTGACTAATTCAAGAGTCATTTATTCCATGTGTGCAGACAATTTACCAAGAACTTGACTTGGGCAAAAAAGCCCCATTGTATACGCAACATCTTCCATTTTTGGAACGTTGCAAGATGTTTCAAGATATAAACTTCTGTGCAGACTTTAAAATTTTGCTCTTTGAAGTTTTATTTGTATTTCTACCTGGTCTCATAGAACATAATTTGTACGTATCATGACTAGAGGCGCTACAACAACAACTTTTATTCACTTTCACACAAATCACGAGTAGAACGGCATATTATCAGTTAAAAAACACAAAGCTATCTCATGACATCTAAACACATTTACTGTAGCACATAACTCATTTTAACGTTTACATTACATAACAACTCTATTTACAAGATTGTTCGAGTGTGATCAAATGGCACAGTAGCTCAACAAATAGATCGTTGCAAAGGACTGGGTTACGAATCCTGAAGAGCATCGGAGTCGACACGTGAGCCCAAAGCGTTATAGAATCACCCCAAAATTACACGGTTGTGTTTTTCATTCGGTCTCAGTTAGGTTTATGTTTAAGGTTTAGGGTAGGGAGGCTATTTTGTTGATCTAAAACTTCCTTGAACATTAACCTGAAAAATAGTATTTATTTGCGAGAACATTTAACTTGCTTTTAGCGCCACCCAGTGGCCATTTCAACTTGGAACTGCTGCCATACGTGTAAGGAACCGTGTAACATCATGGTTCCTTACATGATGTTACAAGGGTAGGGTAATTAGGGTAATTGTAATGTACAGGGGGCAGCAGTGGCTCAGTTGGTAGAGCGGGTCGGCCACCAATTGTAGGGTTGGTGGTTTGAATCCCGGCACATACAACTCCGAAGTGCCGAAGTGTCCTTGGGCAAGACACTGAACCCCAAGTTGCTCCCGATGGCAGGCTAGTGCCTTGCATGGTATGAATGTGTGTGTGTGTGTGTGAATGGGTGAAAGAGTCAACAGTGTAAAATGCTTACCGATAAGGTTAAAAAGGTGCTATGTAAGTGCAGACCATTTACAGCTTTGTGGTATTTTGCATTGTTAGCAACTTGGGCCACAATGCATGTTCCCGGATACATTTCAGCACTGATGGATGGTGTTCCACATTGACTGACATAAGTTTTTAAGTCTTTTTCACGTGACTATACCAATCTAAAAACTAGCACGTAAATGCTGTGTTAAAATGCTAACATATAAGAGCACAACTTGCATGTAAATCTGGTAGCGTGAAGGCAAGGGCTCCTGGGGCCGCAGACAGACTGCAGGCATCCGCACCCAGCGGGATTCAAACTCTCACATCACATTTGAATGCGTCTGCGATCTCAGGTTTCAGTCTGGCCAGCAGCTGCAGTATTCGGTTGCAGCCACCTTTAAACTCGTCTTTACATTAAGCTTTAGGTAGATGCCGCATATTACTGTTCAAGAATCAGTTCCTCTGCTTCAGATAGTGACCGTGGACCAAATCTATGAAGGTATACTGGCTTGAGATCAGTGATTATAAGCAAACTACTCAATTTCAGACCCATCTGGATGGTCTTTGTATCAGTTAAGGGTGATGCTAATGACTCCAAAAGTACTATACGGTACCATTGTACACACATTAATGGTATTAGATGATGATACAATAGCATTTTGTCAACCATCATGGTAGATGATGGTAAATGTAACATGTACGTTCCATAGGTGTTTGTGGTACAGTTTGAAAGTGTATTTATGTACCATGTTATTTACATGGTATTTCAAGAATAAGATGGTTTATTGTAGATGTGCTATGGTAATACGATAGCTATTTAGATGTAATGTCCAAACAGCCATCGTATTGCCATAGCACATCTACAATAAACCATGATTAACCTTACAAATAAGCATCCCCACAGTCCCAAAAATGCTATAATGCTACCATGGTACATGTCCAAAAATGTGCATTTTGTACTTTAAGGGTACTTGTTGTTGTTCTTGTAAAAACATGGTACTACAATGGTAATTTATGGTAAGTGAAATTACCCTTCTAACCAATATTGGTCCATTATTGCAATGTTTTCCAATATATGGGCTATATTTTCAATTAGAACCAATGAGGAAAGGGGAGTTTTTCCAGAAAAGTGGCTAAACGCCATTTCTTTGCGGGTTTCAGTGTTGTGTTTGGCTCATGCTTACATCAGTTACGACGGTAATCTCACACTGCTAAGTGCTTTGACAGTAGACAGCTGTGCGGTGTGTCATTTATTAACAGCTGTTAAGTCTTCAGCCCCAGTGACTCATGGGATATGATGGCAGTCCAGTAGGGGGTGGACAGGATTTCACAGGCCACAGAAACACTGGATAATCTTATAAATGATGATGTCATGTTTACAAGGAGCCCTCATCTTTAAACAACCTTGTGACCTTACCCACTGCGAGATAGATGTCTCAGAACGGGGCGCCTGCAGCCGTATGGCCGTACACACCACGAGTGCTCCGACTGACCTGAGACCTGTTAGTCCCATGTTTCTGTTGGCTGTTTAAAAGATCTACCGATGACCACTTTCCGAATGAATAATCCTTTCGAGTCCGTTCGTTTCAGTGAATTGGCCAAACGGGCTCGCAAAACATTCTGTATCGATTCGTGATTCAGTACAATTCATTCAGAGTGCCCTCTCACTGAATCAGCTAGTGCTGTGTCATGTGAACAAGGGTATGTTCAAACTGAACATGTTTTTGTGTCCACTCGCGCTGTTTTTAAATCGTCTTCCATGTAAACATTCGCTAGATGGATGTCTTTTGACAACTGCGTCCCGTTTCACTGTGTTTTTAGCATCTCTCAGGGGATCGCTGCACTTTTTGAGCCATGTCAAGTGTTAAAGAACCTCTTCAACTGATAAAAACACGTCTTGAGGCACCTGGTTTTACATTGTGGTGCATTTTGCTTTTTTAGCAGGACAATGCGTCTGTTCTCTCAATGTCACCAGAATTGAACGCTTTGGTATTGTTTTTTTTGTAACGTGCCCCCGGACCCCCCTAGATATAAGGTTTATTAGGCAGATTTCTGCCTGTACGCTCAGCTAAAATCCTGGCGCCCATGTCTCAGAGGATCACGTGTTAACAACAAAATAACCTTGACTATTTCCAGAGGCTATTTTAGAGTAGATGACAACTCTCTCAGAGTAGATCGGAGTCAACGTGACATTTAACAGTTGGTCAACACTATAGAAATGTACAGTTTTGCAGCAATTTTGTTTGCTAGCGAACAAACTGGTCAAATATTCAGACGTTGATCCCAAAGACTTCACAGAAAATCCCACTGTCAAACGCAGGCATACACTCCAGAGGTAAAAGCATTGGCCATATCTAATACTGTGATTTCCACAGCGGCAGAGCGCTTTCCTTTGTAACAGCTCTTGTCCTGCTGAGCCGCGAGTTTCATGCAGTGCGGACTGCAGCGGCTTGGGAACAGAAGGAATGCTGCTTCATTCCCTGAAGGCAACAGCCGAAACAACTGCAGCTCTATTTGTGAACTGCAACCAAAATAACAGTTTAGTGCATTGGGAGGGATTGGGCCCGTGTAACCAATCAGTGTTGAGAACGAGGGTCAGCGTCCGTTAGAAGGGTTTGAGTGTTGCTAATGCAGGCCAAGTACCTCAGGGCTCATGTCTGGCCTGCTAACATTTCCTAATTAGCACCGTTGACTAAACATAGGTCGTCTGAGACCATCCAAACTAGCCAGGACTCTATGAGAGGGCTGGATAATTTTTGGCTTTGCTATCAGACAGTTACAATAGGTCTGATGCATTTTGTTAGCGTACATCCAGTGTAACTGAAAGCCATCAGGGCATCTAGTCTGCACTTTCCAGGATTAATTGCTGCAGTTTAGCACAAAAGATATTCAGTGTCTCATGGATTGGTCAAAACCCAAATATTATATGTGTAAATGTTCTGCTCTATATTGTATTATACATGTATTGAGTCACTTCTGACCATAATCTCAGTACTTTTTGAATGGTGCACAACCTTGATGTTGAGGGTATTTTCCTCTCTGTAGCTGAAATGTCACATTGATATATAACAGGACTGTATGTGATATTAATTTATTTTCGTGTTTTTCTCTTTAGGTTTGGACAGGCAAAGAATTGGAAACTGTTCTTTCAATCATTTGGACATCTGGTGAACTCACTATTACATTTACATTTATGCAGATGCTTTTGTCCAAAGCGACTTACAGTGCACTTATTACAGGGACAATCCCCCCAGAGCAACCTGGAGTTAAGTGTCTTACTCAAGGACACAATGGTGGTGACTGTGGGGATCGAACCAGCAACCTTCTGATTACCAGTTACGTGCTTTAGCCCACTACACCACCACCAAAGTGACTTACAGTGCACTTATTACAGGGACAATCCCCCCAGAGCAACCTGGAGTTAAGTGTCTTACTCAAGGACACAATGGTGGTGGCTGTGGGGATCAAACCAGCAACCTCCTGATTACCAGTTATGTGCTTTAGCCCACCACACCACCACCAAAGTGACTTACAGTGCAATTATTACAGGGACAATCCCCCCAGAGCAACCTGGAGTTAAGTGTATTACTCAAGGACACAATGGTGGTGACTGTGGGGATCAAACCAGCAACCTTCTGATGACCAGTTATGTACTTTAGCCCACCACACCACCACCAAAGTGACTTACAGTGCACTTATTACAGGGACAATCCCCCCAGAGCAACCTGGAGTTAAGTGCCTTACTCAAGGACACAATGGTGGTGGCTGTGGGGATCAATACCAGTTATGTGCTTTAACCCGCTAAGCCACCACCACTCATTAATAATGTATTTATTGAATGGACTTTTATGTATGTAGTCATACATTTACCTTTATGAGTAACATTTGTGTGATATTTAAGTCTAATGCCTTCTGCACACTACACGACTTTCAAAGACGTCGGATCATGGTACCGTTCATATTACACAACTGTCTGTCTTGTCACTGAATTCGTAGCATTTTCAAATTACATGAGGAATCGGCGGCAGGGGTGAACACATTACAAGACATTTCACTATTGACGAATCCCTGACGACTCTGTCTGAACTCCAAATTACGTTTCACAACAGAGTACACGCGAGAAGTGATGCGAGATACGAAAACAAATGCATTTCAGAATATGATGTGCATGTTTTTAATCATATATTTTATTGGTTACAGTATGAAAAAGTACCTTGTACTGAACAATCAACCTATTTGCTGACCTGACCGTCCAAGAGAATTGGCAATTTCTCTCCAAATCTTCTCTTTCTCCACCCGGTTGTGCTGGAGTTCAGATGAAGCATCTAATAGGCGCTGGTGCTCCTGCCAGTGATCCAATAATATTTCCTCCATTTCTTCGGTCCAATGAGACTTTCTTGATACCGCAGCCGCTAGTTGATGTTCTGTTGCAGGTACATCAGGACTCCTCCCACTGAAACTTCCCGTTTCTTGCTCTCCCATTGGCTGTAGGTCAACGCTGCTGTTGTATTCAGTCAAAACGTATTTCACATTACACGATTTGGAGTCGCAGACGGGTCCAGATATTTAACATTCTAGATATCTCGCTGACATCGGTGACACATCGGCACTTCTCTCAAATCGCGTCTTTGATAGTTCATACATTGCGATCGTCGCTCACAGGTGCGAGCTCCGATTTGCCCATGATTTCAGGCTTTTGTCAGCGATCTCCACAATATGAAAATGTCATGTCCACATGTCAAAATGTCAGCGAGCGGAAATCATACTTAAAATCGTGCAAACTCGGCATAACTCTGTATATAACTGTGTTTAATGGGGTTAGTTCTACGGTATGGACACTGCCAGGGCTGGACTGGTAATCTGGCATATCGGGCATTTTCGCGGTGGGCAGACGCACTTTGGGGCCATTCAGGGGCGAATGGGCCGCGATAAGCTAAAATGAGCTTCCGCGTTAAGCAGAATGGACCACAAAACGGACCCACGATATGCAGAAAATGCCAGCGAACACCCCCCCCCCCCCCCCCACCCCCCACTCAGAAACTGCACTCCCAGCTTCGGCCACTGGGGGCAGCGAATTTCAATAAGCACAGACCGATTTCAGCAGAAGAACTTTCGACCTACTGACGCCAAATTCACAGTGTGATAAGTCTGAAGATTTTCTGAGGAGGAAAAATGAGAATCCGACCCTTTAAACACATCTGACCCACAAACATAAATGCCTGGCTTGTCAGAGACATCAAATCTCGGCTGTTTAGGAGAATGTAGTATATTTATCCTCTTGTGGTCTCGCATTGGATCCCAGCAGAAGATATCAAAGGCTGCAAAGTGGGTGATGAACTCTGTATTTACACTCTATATCTTGATGTGTACATAGAGTATCAATAATGGATGTGCTTGACAGCATGTTTACAGGGTGCATAGGCGAATGCTTTCATTGCAGTCCTTTCTGGCGCACCTCACCTGAACTTCCGTGTGGGTCTGAAAGTTATTATTTAGAGCTTCGGTATCTGCTTACATGGGTCGTTTAGACTCGTTCGCAAAATCAAAGAAAAGCTCATTTGTCTTTCAACTTGGAGCCCCTGAAGGAGATCCAGGAACATAACCCAAACCACATAAACTCAGTGTGCTTGAAGTGATGTAGTCCACATACAGTAGTTGATATTTGTCTATTATTATGTCATTGTATATGGCCGTATGCATTATCCATGACCACCTACAATGCCTTGATATTTGACAGTTAATATATCCGTCGGCTAGCACAAGCATCACTGTCACTATTGTATTAACTAAAACGGCTGATTTAGCGAAAGCTACCATCAGGAAATGAAGCACATTGGTGGAGACGTCTAATTTGCGTCTTCGTCAGATCAAACCAAAGTGAATGGGCCACTAGACCAGCTAATATCTTTAATGAGTCTCTCTGCTATTGTCAGACGACAAACCCAACCCAACTTTGGCTGCCAGTTAAGAGCAGGATTACTAAACTAATCCCTGGAGAAGTAATGGGACACCCACCTTCCGTCTCTCCTTCAACTCGAGAGTTTTGCAGGTGTCTGTCGGAGTATCCACACTTCAACATTTTGAATCAGATAATGTAACATTTGAAAACAAAAAGACAATATAAGTTAGACTTTTCTTGAGAGTACGGAAGCCCTGAACCGCACTGTGAAAAAAAACACTTATGGGGCTTTTCCACTGCACGGTACCGCTCGACTCGACTCTGCTCGCTTTTTGGGGGCTTTCCACTGTGGATAGTTCCTGGTTCTTTTTTAGTACCACCTTGGTCGAGGTTCCAAGCGAGCCGTGCCGATACTAAATGTGACGTCAAAGCCCTGCAGATCACTGATTGGTCAGAGAGAATCGTCACTACCAGCGTCACTGGATTGGCGACACGCGACATCAACCTGCTAGTTTTAAAGTTAGCATCAGTGATAGCAGTATTATTTGTTCACACGACTTTCAAATTGTGAAAAGAAATGGTGTGCGCAAAACCACGCCGTGATGAACAAAATGACACGAAACGAAAAAGACTTTCAGGAAGTGTCTCTTCAGCTGTTGGCTGCACGCCGGTCTTCTTTCGACCCCTCCGCGTTTCTGGGGGATGGAAGGGCTCTCCTCCGCCCCTGGCAGTGTCTCCATCGCTCCAGGCAATCGGGGAGTCCAGTCCCCACTCGCCTCGCGGATGGCGGCCGTTCACCGCGTCCGGGCGGTCAGTCAACTCCCTCCCCCGGTGGATGGCAGCGGCGCTCCCCTGGGTGGACGGCAGTGTCGAGGACTCCGCGACGGGATTTCGGCACCAGTGTAACGCAGTTTAATGGAAAGGAGGAGGTGAGAACCAGCTTGGCAATATAAATAATATTTTAATGATAAACTGAAACAAAAGACACAAACACACACATGACGGACATGTCCGTAAACGAACTCACTCTCCCGCACTATCTTCCGCAGTCGGACTTTATCCCTCTCGGAGGCTTAATTAGCCTGATACGGGACCGGGTGTCGAATCATGACCCACACACTGTTCTAAAACTGCTCTGCTAGCCCATTAACTGCTCTTAAAAAATATATAAATAAATACATTATATATATATATATATATATAAAAATTTAATTATCTTTAAAACAAGATATAAAAAAATATGTATTTTCCAGAATATATCTTGAATTAAATTATTTGTCTTACCAAGTTAGCAAACCGTTTATCTTCTATTAAGCATAAATGTAATTAAATGTAGTGATGTTTATACTTAAATCAAGGGGGAAAAACAATCAAGTACTTCCAGGAGGCTGCATGCGCCAGCCAAACAACTGCCATTGAGATGAATAACAATGCTAACAGATATGTTATATATTTTACGATATCTGCAGGCAGTTTGATACTTTAACAACCATGTCTCTGTGGAGTCTTTGATTATAGTATCTGTACGCATGTGTGTAAGCACACGCTTTCATATGTCTGTGTGTGTGTGCCACACATGTGCGTGATTTAGGACCTGGTGAAAGCGAGCCAAGAGAAAATTTGATATTATCATCAGCGTTGTGGCCAGCTTGAGTCACTCAACTGAGCTGCGGTCATATCTGCCGAACTATCTGCCTAAAAGTCCGTTTCTGCATACATGTAACAACATAAAACCATGTTTTTCAAAACCTGCTCAAGCACAACCATACATCTACATTTCTTACCTGTGGAAATGGTTCTGAACAGTTTTAGCCATAAAATGAGGTGTATTTGCGTTCAGTGTTTGTGTTGACCAAATATAAGTGTTAAACACATGTAATTCCAAATGCACCATGCTAAGGCAATTAGCAATGTTGCAAACATTAACAGCAATCTGCTGCCCTACAATCTGGATGATTTCCACATGGTTGACTTTTGCAAGCAAGTTCACCGTCCATCGATGTGACTGTAAAGGCCTCTTAAGGGGACAGAGTCACGTGAGATTTCAGCACAGGTGGTTTATATTTCACCCTCATCTGGAGAATACAGTACATGCTCCAACAGACAGACCCCTCTCGCTCAGTAATCTTGTATTGTAACAGGAAAAAATATGCTAACATCCTTAAAAATTCGTACATAGCTTGTGTATCTAGTTTTAAGTGTAGTATCATCTACACAGATGCATTCACTATTTTTCAGCTGATGGAAGTGATGTTGCAAATGCATGCAAATGTGCTGGCGTTAGCATTAGCACATTAGCCAACCTCAGTTCATCGCTTATTTCTCGAATAATGCACATTGTAAAGGGATTAATGGAAAGGAAGAGGCGAGAACTGGCTTGACAATATAAATAGTTTAATATAAAACCCAAAAAGACAAACAAACACACACACACACACATGCACACACACACACACACACACACCTCAGATGGTAGAGTGGGTCGGCCGCTAATCACAAGGTTGGTGGTTTGATTCCCGGCCCACATGACTCCACATGCCGAAGTGTCCTTGGGCAACACACTGAACCCCAAGTTGCTCCCAATGGCAGACTAGCGCCTAGCATGGCGTCACATACCTATCATTGGTGTGTGAATGTATGAATGAGTCAACAGTGTAAAGCGCTTTGAATACCGCTAAGGTTAAAAAGGCGCTATATAAGTGCAGACCACAGGTGTCAGACAGCTGCCCGTAAATCTCGCTCTTGCACTGCAGTCTCCAGTCAGCCTTTATACCTCTCGGAGGCTTGATTAGCCTGATTAGCGACCCGCCCTCCGCCCTGCCGAACACATATTTACACAGTGTGGGGTGACGTTGAAGCATTTTGTCAAATGCTATCTGCACAGACTTTTCGCTAGTTGCCATGTGTATCATTAATTCTGATCGTTTTGTCAGGCTAGCATGGCACAGGTACGTTAGCCACTTCAACAACGTAGAGCAAGCCGCGACTGTTGGGAGCACGAAGTGTCCAAAATTCCACCCACTGAGTGCATCATCCGGGTACTCTAAGAACACTTGCGCACCTTTTTACTCAATACTCGCACTTAAGGATGCCACCCACTCAAATTATTACGGGACACGATTTGCACCAATATTTAAGCTGGTTCGATGGCGAATATATACATTGGAAAATTTGCCTACGGTGGGTAAGGGAGCGTCTGAAAGGTCTGCACACTGTGCTAAAATGTGCCAAAACTATCGACGGTGTGGTAAAGGACCATCTGAACACTTTGGCTGAAGTCTCCTGCTTCTCAGATGTTTCTGTGGCTTTTAACGCACTGTGACGTGGCCCAGCGTATTGAACGAATTGGAGGTCAAACACAAACGATATAGGCACAGAGGGGTCTAAAGGAAGACTCTTTTCTGCACACTTCTCAGTAGGGTATTGTTGTCAGTGACAGCTGCTTGAGTTACACTTTAGAGGAGCTGCGGACCACCAACACAACATTCAGTCCTTGTGCTTATAGACCCGCCTGAATAGCTTCACTTAGTCTGTGCTCCACACCTACTAAAAACGGAGACACACACACAGTCCATGTTTCGGCACATATTTTACACCCTACTGAGTGTTCTTATTGTGATCCAAACATGCTAATAGGGAGACACAAATTACCCCCAACACCCAGAAAACCCCACACAGTGAAGCTCACGGTGGCCGAGCAACACTGGCGAGCACGCCCTCTCTGCCCCCACAGATGGAGGTCCAAGACCCACCTGAGACGGGCGTCACATCTGCTTTGAATTATTGCCATGGATCAGGGGTTTCAATGTGGCTCACATTAGGAAAAGCCGCGGCGCTGCCCGCTCGGAAATTGATTCCGATTCCACGCAGAATGATCTAATTACCCGACAATCCTTTAGTTAAGAAGTCCCAACCAATAACATCCCACAAACTTCCCCGCAACCACAGACGCCTTCCTCATGTTTGCTCATGAATTCCCCGACTCCTGCAAAAGCCCAAATCATACACAGATCGATATTTGAGTGCTGACGTGAATCATTTCAACTCTCTATCTCCAAGTTAATCTATAGATCTTCAAATGACACTTCAGATTAAATAAATGTATTAAACTATATTAAGTCAGTGAGTTAAATGACCTGTGCACAATGTGGCATCAACTTTAAGAGTCGTTTTAATCTTAATTAAATCTGATGCAAATGGAGTATGTGACGTTGGGAATTGTATGTGTACCCTGAAGATTTCCGAAACGCTCCCTAATGCCATTTTATCAGGCAGGTTTAATGAAGGATCAGTGGTGTATCCTGAACCCGGAGAGCCGAAAGACTCCACAGATAACTGCTGTAATGACTGAAGCTGATGTTATCTACTCAAACACACAGGAAGACAGACAGACACACACACACACACACACACACACACACACACACACACACACACACACTCGCTGGTCTACATCTACACTCTCACATCCAGCTTCTCCATTTGCGGCGTCCTTCGCCAACATCATGAGAATTGTTCTCTGTCAAAAAGGCGACGAGTTTAATTTCTCGATGTTCAAATACTTTCTCGACTCTCTGCTTAATGTTCAGAGACAATAAGAAAGTCGTTGGTGGTTCGGCTTCCTGAACACTGTGACACTTTAAATAATTCATCTGTTTGTTTGAGCGGCCCGACGTGTCAACTTCTGACTCAACCAGTGGCGTAAGTTTGGGGCGGGACTTACCGTTTATACGACCAATAGTTGATGATGAGCCTGTTTGTAAACAAACAGGAATGTTGCAATTCTGTTTGCTGCCACTAGAGGTTCAGATCTAATTGTTAATTGTTTTAATTGAAAAATAATTGCAATATCTTTTATTTTTGACTGGCCCTTTAGCGACATTTGTTCGCGAAACATTGGAAATGGTAAAATGGTAAATGGTCTGCACTTATATAGCACCTTTTTAACCTTAGCGGTATTTAACGTGCTTTACACTGCGTCTCATTCACCCACTCACACACACACACTCACACACACACACACACACACACACACACACACACACACACCAATGACTAGGGCTGGATTATGACTTGCAAAGGCCCCGGGGCCAATTATCTCCAAGGACCCCCTTCGTGTCATTTTCATGGCCAAAAGTTGTTGAGCAGGGGGTTTACATTGTTTATGGGTTTTCGAGCGGGGATCACGCAATCTTAAAGCCCAGTGCCCCCCCTCAGGCAGTCAAGGGCCCCTGGTAGTCAAGGGCCCCTGGGCACTGGCCCCATTGGCCCAGTCGGTAATCGAGCTGCCATGGAAGGTGCCAGTCTGCCATTGGGAGCAACTTGGGGTTCAGTGTCTTGCCCAAGGACACTTCGGCATGTGGAGTCATGTGGGCCGGGCATCAAACCACCAACCCTGCGATTAGTGGCCGACCCGCTCTACCACCTGTGCCACAGTCTCCCCAAAACTGACTACACTGGGAATGCTTGAATGCTGTAATGTTGTGTTGTGCAGTGTTGGGAGGGTTACTCTTAAAATGCGTTGTACTACAGATTACACAATACATGCTGCAAAATGGTAGATTTGAATGTGTTGCTCCTAAAACAAAATTGATCTTGTTTTAAGGATTTTTTTAAATCTATATTTTTACAGAAAAACAATACAAATCTTCTCATGAAGAATACGATTTTTGCCTTGATGTCAAAGGTCTTACTTAAGATCTAACGTCTGGTAACACGTGCACGTAAAATGGCTGTAAATAGCATTTTAGCTTAGCGTAAAGCTAATGGCAATTTACACAAGGTTTATTTCCATTTCTGCTTCTCCAAACGTACTTCAAAATTCTCTGTCTGCTCGTATGAACGTAACGCATCTTAAGAAAGTGTTTCTCCGCGCGGGTAATCCCGTTACATGTATCCCGTTAGCCCGAACCCCGGTGTTGCGCTCTCAACTCCGAAACCGAAAAGTTATGAAAACAGTTGCAGTTTAAAAAAAAACTGTATCTAATGAAGACGCGGTATAAAGGTCCGTTCACACGGAAGGTGTTTTGCATTTAAAAAAGCAAACGTAATAGAATGCACGGGCCGTATTGCTTATAACTAATGATATCTTCTAACATAAAGGTGCGCTCACATTTACCTTTGCACTGCCAAATTCCACGGGTGAAACCAGCGAAAGTATCATTGCAAAGCAGTTTCATTTTAATGCTGCACTTTATACTCTGGGAGATTTAATGTAAAGAAACTAAAGCTAAAACGATATTGATCTATTGCGAATGTTCAGTGTAAATGTGTATTAAGCTCAGCCCACACAGAGGGCACTGCCAACCAAAGCAACTTCCTATTGGTCAACATGGGCGAATTCGCCTGTCAAAGTCCACCAAACTTGAACTCAACGTTCTTCGTCAATGAAATCGATCGCACAGATTCCTGTTTGAGATGACTGTATTTTACCTGCGGAATTTTCCACGTGAAGGTAAAAGTGTGCAGCAAGTTTGCCAGAACTCTCGATGTTTGTAAGGGCAGCCCCAGGTGTCTCAAAAGGTTTGAAACCACTTTAGAAAATGATGCATACATGCACAAGACACCGGGGGAAAAAAACGGTGAAATTCGACGCAGCAAATCAAAGATATCATCTAGTGAGAAATCATTATTAGCACAGATTGATGCAAAAGCACATCCTTCGCTAATACCCCCAATAAGAGCGACACTTTTGTTTAGATGCTTGTATATTATCTGTAAGGTACCAAACTACCCTGCTCGCACCTTTCCTCCTGAGAGAACTCTGTGACCCAGTCGCAGCGGGTTCTCGCATGCGCTCAGACTGCTGATAAGTTTGCTATTCATCTCCTGCCCCCCTCCGCACACCTCTCTTTCTCTTCATATTTCTGTGCGCTTCCATTGACTTTCCCATCCTTTCAGACTGTCTGTAATCCCCGCTCAGTGTCCAGCCCGGCCCTCCACAGAGCGCTCTTTATTCCGAGCTTATTGGCCGTCCGCTGGCGGGTTTATCTGTGGCCCGCCAAGAGTCTTTTCAGGACGGTTCTTAATGACCTGGGGAAACTCACATGCTCGGCTTCCCAGGATTGCAATAACCCGATGATGTCAGCGAGGAACAAGACAGTGAGACGGGAATTAAAAAGATACGAGTTGACAATCTTGATGTGTGTGTGTGTGTGTGTGTGTGTGTGTGCAGTTCATACAAAATGAATCATTTAACTTCATTTGGGGGAACACAAACCTTCCACCAAATCTGGAATTCTTTGAACCTTTACCCAACTCTTCTCCATACAACGAGTCCAAAAAGCACCATGAAAGTATCCTAACAGCAGTCCATTTGACTTGTGTGCTTATTCCAAGTCTTTTGAAGTCATCCGATAGCTAGTAAAAATAACAGCATACACGTTTGGAACGGCATGAGGTTGAGCAGATAATCACTACTTTCTGGTTGAGCTATCCATTTAAGATGCATGGCAAAATGTCCTGCTGTAACTTACATTCTTGGTCTGGGATGTTGAAGGAGGTGCAGGCAGGTTTTTGTCCACATTCCTTAGGGCCCGCGGGGGTCAGAGGCATCAGGTTTGGGAACACACGGTGGATGGTCAGCTGAACGGTTGCATAACATGCTCTTACTGTGACGTGGTCATTATGTGCTTGCTACCGGAGTGTTCCAGGGCCTATTCGGGAAATTTTCTTCCTTCAAACTCTTCTTTTATCTTCCTTGGTTGCCACATCAAGCCATGCAATATAACATTAGGCTGTATGCCTTTTACCTGATCTTATAGTGAGCTTACATATCATATTTAGTATTTAGACTTCAAGTATGTTGATACCTGATGGTAAGTGTGCATAAGTGCATTTCTGACCAAGCAACAACAACCAAAAAAAATAGTTTAAGTGTCCCCAGATGTCAGCTAAATCCATTTGTGGACATACTCCAAGGGAGAAATGTTTCTTAAAAGACTAAATCATCTTTATTCACTTCTAAATATAGTACGATATGTATTTTTGGGTTTGGGTTAACGCAGGGTTCACACACTGAAAGCAAGCGATGCAACTCGACAAAACTAGAACATTCCCGAAATAATCAATGCATGTGTTTACATGCACACCAACATGCTGGTAACTATTAAAAAAACGAATCGCGAAATCGGGGTAATGGGCCAAATCTACACGTGTACATTGGTTTATGCTTAAACCGTTTATGACCTTACACCAATAAAGTATCACCGTTTTCAGCCACTACTTGACCTGATGTTCTGTCGGCTTACGAAACACAAGCTTGTGCATGTAAACACTCTATGATGATGTCTACACCGCAAGCAAGCATCGCAAAAAAACCTCTTAGGATAAACAATGACCGTGTTTACATGCACGTTCTTATGCTGGTCATGTATCGGTGTAAGGTCATAAATGGTGTGAGAATAAACTGGTCGACACGGGTATTTTTGGCCGATTTCACGTGGCATGTAAACGTGTTCTTACCTGCTTATCCAATGAGCACATTTCTCTTCACGGTTTGACATCAAAAGCAGAAATGAATGCGATTAATCAAGCATTAGAGAGGGATAAAGGCCGACTGGAGACGGCAGTGCGACAGAGAGAGAGTTACGGGCAGCTGTCCGACACCTGTGTGTGTGTGTGTGTGTGTGTGTGTGCGTGTTTGTCTTTTTGTTTCAGTTTATTATTAAACTATTATTTATATCATCAAGCCGGTTCTCACCTCCTCCTTTCCATTAATCCCCTTTACAGTGATGCCGAAACCCGGGAAGGAGGAGGGATGTGCCATAGTGGAGTCCTCGCCACTAACATCCACCCCAACGGAGCAGCTGATGCCATCTGCCGGAGGATGGAGGAGTCCGGCCGCCTGGAAGCGGAGGAACGGCCGCCGATCACGAGGGGAGGAGGGGCTCTCAACTAACCACCTGGAGCAGTTACCGCTGCCAGGGACGGGGGACCCCTACCGTTCACCAAAAACGTGGCGGGACGTTCCGTCCACCGGGGGCCAGAGGTCTGCCTCTGATCTGCCTGGGGAGGCGCGGCTGTCATCCATTAGAGGTTGGAGGAGTGGCCGAGGACCAAGCTACGGCGTATCGGAGAACCGGCGAGTACGTGTTTTTTTCACTCTCTCTCTCCCACTGCCGCTCCGTGTTGGCCTTTTCCCTCTCTTTTTTTACATTTTTTGTTTCCCCTCCACTTGTGTCCTCCCTCATCCAGGTAGACAGGATGACCTGCCGGCAGATGGGGTGGAAAGGGGGTGTGGGGTGTATGTCATGCCGGGGGCTCCCCGGCCTGAGAGAACGAGGGAGGAATGTGGCAGGACGGGGTTGTGATGCTACACACCCGACCCCTAATCAGGCTAATCAAGCCTCAGAGAGGGATAAAGGCCGACTGGAGACGACAGTGAGACAGAGAGAGAGTTACGGGCAGCTGTCCGACACCTGTGTGTGTGTGTCTTTTTGGTTTAGTTTTATATTAAACTATTATTTATATTGTCAAGCCGGTTCTCACCTCCTCCTTTCCATTAACCCCCTTTACACTCTCATGCAAGCATGGTCTCTTTTTCAGATTTTTTAAATAAGTAGATTTTTGGGAGCAATCAGTGTATCGGTGTGCATGTAAATGTGCTTAATATTGCTCTCTACAACATCTTGTAGACAGCTTGATCAGTTTTACAGGGGAATGTTGTCGTTTGTGGCGTTGTGTTCCAATGCTAACTTGACTGTAAACACAGTGTTAGCATAAAGTGTAATTAGCTTAAGACTAACAGGTCTCTCTGAGATGTCCTCATTCACACAGTCAGATAAATGTGTTCGAAAAGACACAAAATTACTGACAAACAAACACAAATGATGTTATGTTGGAGGGCTGTGCCAGATTAATGGCGTCTTTAACAATAGTTGGATGCAGAGAGGAAATTTGTTGAGTCACAACATCGTAGCTGAGTCAGAAAGCAAATCTTGATAAACACAATGACAGAGTAAGAAGAGAAAATCTGGCCTCACACAGCATGAGAGGGGTCAATATTTGCTAAGCCGTTTGTGTCTCTGCGGTCTTTAAATCCCTTAATACCGAAACAAAAGACTGTCTTCCCTGAAAGACAGAGACTTACAAAGACCTTCCCCGTTAACCCTCAGGCTTTAAGACACTGTTTTTACCTGCTTATAAACTCAAGCGGCAGTTTAATTACCTTTCTGTTCATCTTCCTACAGAGAGAGAGATTTAAAGAGCATATATAAGGACATGTCCACACTTTGGAAACGCATTAAATTCACTATGTTTTGGCAATCAAGATGGCGGCCATTGTTGTGTCTGCCCTCACTTTGCTCTTCATCGGTAATGATGAACCTGCGGCAAACGTCAATGATGAGTTCTCCACAAACCTCATTTGCGCGTGAAAATTAGAGGTCGGCCGATTGTGGATTCTGCCGATACCGATAACTGTGGCGTGGAAAAGACAGATAACCGATTAATCATCAGTGTTGTGTTTAGTCCAATTACAAAGTAATTTGTTACAGTTTTTAGCAAAAAAAGTAGTGTAGTGCATTACATTTTAAATACTTGTAATCAGATTACAGTTACTGGCTTTAAATGAATTTGATTACTTTTAAGTACATTATAGGGTTATGCTTATGCTTAATGTATTATTTATGTAGAACGGATGAATTATGTGGCATATGGACTTTTGTGTAAGAATTAACAAAAAATATAGACATTATTTTGAATTTGTTGAAAGGGAAAAGTGATTTAAATAGTAACTTAAAAGTAAAGTAATAAGTAATGTGACTACTTTATCTATGAAGTAACTATGAAAGTAAGATGATTACGATTTTAGATAAATATTTAGTTATTTGTAGTGGATTACTATTTTTATGTAACTTACCCAACACTGTTAATCGGTCGATAGCTTCAAAATAAAAAGTCTACAAGAGTCCAAAATGATTCAAATCCCAAATGTAGTTTATTGTTCAACCAAAATCTCAATGTTAACCCCCAAAAATTCAGATTTTATGCATAACGTGGGACTCCAGTCAGGTCTCCTTAGCAACCAAATTGTCCCGGTTGTTAGGGAGGGTAGAGTCACATGGGGTAACCTCCTCGTGGTCATTATAATGTGGTTCTCGCTCTCGGTGGGGCGTGTGGTGAGTTGTGTGTGGATGCCGCAGAGAATAGCGTGAAGCCTCCACATGTGCTACGTCTCAAAGGTAACGCGCTCAACAAGTCACGTGATAAGATGCGCGGATTGACGGTCTCAGATGCGGAGGCAACTGAGATTCGTCCTCCAACACCCGGATTGAAGTGAGTAACTGCGCCACCATGAGGACTTACCTAGTGGGAATTTAAGTTTGACACGACCACACCTGGAGTCATGGGTTCGAATCCAGGGTGTGCTGAGCGACTCCAGTCAGGTCTCCATAGCAATCAAATTGGCCCAGTTGCTAGGGAGGGTAGAGTCACATGGGGTAACCAAATTGTCCCGGTTGCTAGGGAGGGTAGAGTCACATGGGGTAACCAAATTGTCCCGGTTGCGAGGGAGGGTAGAGTCACATGGGGTAACAAAATTGTCCCGGTTGCTAGGGAGGGTAGAGTCACATGGGGTAACCAAATTGTCCCGGTTGCTAGGGAGGGTAGAGTCACATGGGGTAACCAAATTGTCCCGGTTGCTAGGGAGAGTAGAGTCACATGGGGTAACCAAATTGTCCCGGTTGCTAGGGAGGGTAGAGTCACATGGGGTAACCAAATTGTCCCGGTTGCTAGAGTGGGTAGAGTCACATGGGGTAACCAAACTGTCCCGGTTGCAAGGGAGGGTAGAGTCACATGGGGTAACCAAACTGTCCCGGTTGCTAGGGAGGGTAGAGTCACATGGGGTTTATTGGCCCAGTTGCTAGGGAGGGTAGAGTCACATGGGGTAACCAAATTGTCCCGGTTGCTAGGGAGGGTAGAGTCACATGGGGTAACCAAATTGTCCCGGTAGCTAGGGAGGGTAGAGTCACATGGGGTAACCAAATTGTCCCAGTTGCTAGGGAGGGTAGAGTCACATGGGGTAACCAAACTTGTCCCGGTTGCTAGGGAGGGTAGAGTCACATGGGGTAACCAAACTGTCCCGGTTGCTAGGGAGGGTAGAGTCACATGGGGTATATTGGCCCAGTTGCTAGGGAGGGTAGAGTCACATGGGGTAACCAAATTGTCCCAGTTGCTAGGGAGGGTAGAGTCACATGGGGTAACCAAATTGTCCCGGTTGCTAGGGAGGGTAGAGTCACATGGGGTAACCTCCTCGTGGTGGTGATTAGTGGTTCTCTCAATGGGGCGTGTGGTGAGTTGTGTGTGGATCGTGGAGAGTAGCATGAGTCTGCACATGCTGTGAGTCTCCGCGGTGTCATGCACAACGAGTCATGTGATCAGATGCGCCGATTGACGGTCTCAGACGTGGAGGCAACTGAGACATGTCCTCCGCCACCCGGATTGAGGTGAGTAACCGCGCCACCACGAGGACCTACCAAGTAGTGGGAATTGGGCATTCCAACATTGGGAGAAAAGGGGATAAAAAAAGAACACTTAATTATCTAAATCAAAATAACAAAATATGCACTGAAGTGATGATACATTTTTTGCAGATAACGATTGTTTCAAGAAGCAACTATTGGCACAGACTGATCGGTAAAACCGTTATATCGTCTAACTCTAGCGAGTGGCGAATTTGCGGCAAGATCGCAGTAAGTTTGTCAGAACTCTCGATTTTTGTAAGGGCTTAGAAACAGAACTACATTTTTTAATTTTCTGTAGAAAATATGTGGTGGTGCTTACCTGCCATATACCAGGGTGTTGTTGTGGGTGGTTGCCAGGGCAGTGCTATATCGTTTCTAAGGTGTTTTAAGAGGTTTCTATGTGCGTTTTTTTACTGGTCCAAGTCTCTCTGACTTTCTGCTCTAAATGTTCCTTGTCATCTTCAAGTCGCCCTACCCACAGCCGATTAAGCCAAAAACATAATTAGTCAATGATAATTGATGGCAGTCTATTGACAGAGAGATTAAGGTCCATGTTCAGCATTTCTCTCTCTTTTCAGTGTCCTAGCAACACACATTTCAGTTGTTAGGCTGCTTATCTGCATCAGTGAATTCATTTACAAGCAAACTCAAGAAACAGAGAGTCTCTGATTCCAAATTAGCCTGAAATGCAAGTGGATTATTGCTTTGACTTTTCTTAGCACAGCGGTAAAACGAGGTGCAACTCATGGTCAGAAAATGAAACCTGTCATTCAACTAAATCTATAAGAACTAAAGGGTTTAATCCCCATGAACTGGCTTGATGAGCGAAAAACTGAAAACTGTTAATATTGGTATTGACCGCAGCATGCGTTAAATAAGTGAACATGTCTCTGAAAATATACAGACAGACAGTGTCTGAATTCTGTGCCATCTGTGATCTATTTCTGTTGTGTTGACATCAGCTGACAAATGAAGAAGTGATGAAAGATTATTCATAGATCAAAGAACAATAAAATAGACATGAATAGAGCAGTGGCAACTGTTCCCATGGTTTTATTTACTAAATATAGACGGGGTATTTCATAAAGTCATGGTTTAGCATCAGGGATGTATGGACATTCCTAGTTGTGAGGACGTCACTTATTCCACTGGGGAATAAAACGGGAAGGAGCCAAAATGTGTCATCTCATATGAAGCAGTAGCGGGTGGATGTCAATGATAAAACATCAGATCTTTTCTTATTGTGAAGCAATCCTCTGAATAGAGAGAGTTTGTGTAGCCAACACAATAAGCACAGAAATATACAGCACATATACAAATATTGGATAAAATTAGCATACTGGCTAGCGGCTAAACTAGATTTTAACAAGGTGTGTTTGCTCAAAACCAAGCATGCGGTCATGTCTAGAGTTTAAAGTGCAACTTCAATTGATGTTCTAAAAGGTGTCATTAACACATGACCTGCATAATCTCTCTTAACCTCATGGGCTGAGGTCAGAGGTCAACCTCTTCACTTTGTAATGTGAGTGTTGAGGGCATAAAGAGCCACAAAACAGAGAGATCACTGATATAAAACTCATATCCAGACACTGAGTCATACACACTCAGACCTTTGACGATACATGTCAAATGTTTAAACTCTTGTCAAAGCATGAATATTATGCCTTAGCATTTCTTTACAGGCTGCAGTACTTTGGTGGTATCAGATGGCAATACCATGGTACTGAATGATTACCTGCCAAAACCATGGCATTTTTACCATGGTATCGTGGTAATAAAATGGTACTCTGTACAACAAGAATAAAATTACCATGGTGCCATGTCCAAAAAATCATTACAATGGTACAATGTCCAAAATCAATGGCATTTCCATGGTACACCAATGTCCAAAAAACAATGGCATTACCATTGTACACCAATGTCCAAAAAACAATGGCATTTCCATGGTACACCAATGTCCAAAAAACAATGGCATTACCATGGTACACCAATGTCCAAAATCAATGGCATTTCCATGGTACACCAATGTCCAAAAAACAATGGCATTACCATGGTACACCAATGTCCAAAAACAATGGCATTACCATGGTACACCAATGTCCAAAAAACAATGGCATTACCATGGTACACCAATGTCCAAAAAACAATGGCATTACCATGGTACACCAATGTCCAAAAAACAATGGCATTACCATGGTACACCAATGTCCAAAAAACAATAGCATTACAATGGTACCGTGCCCAAAAAACAATGGCATTACCATGGTACCGTGCCCAAAAAACAATGGCATTACCATGGTACCGTGCCCAAAAAACAATAGCATTACCATGGTACCGTGCCCAAAAAACAATAGCATTACCATGGTACCGTGCCCAAAAAACAATGGCATTACCATGGTACACCAAAGTCCAAAAATCAATGGCATTACCATGGTACACCAATGTCCAAAATCAATGGCATTACCATGGTACACCAAAGTCCAAAAAACAATGGCATTACCATGGTACACCAATGTCCAAAATCAATGGCATTACCATGGTACACCAAAGTCCAAAAATCAATGGCATTACCATGGTACACCAATGTCCAAAAAACAATGGCATTACCATGGTACACCAATGTCCAAAAACAATGGCATTACCATGGTACACCAATGTCCAAAAAACAATGGCATTACCATGGTACCGTGCCCAAAAAACAATAGCATTACCATGGTACCGTGCCCAAAAAACAATAGCATTACCATGGTACCGTGCCCAAAAAACAATGGCATTACCATGGTACACCAAAGTCCAAAAATCAATGGCATTACCATGGTACACCAATGTCCAAAATCAATGGCATTACCATGGTACACCAAAGTCCAAAAAACAATGGCATTACCATGGTACACCAATGTCCAAAATCAATGGCATTACCATGGTACACCAAAGTCCAAAAATCAATGGCATTACCATGGTACACCAATGTCCAAAAAACAATGGCATTACCATGGTACACCAATGTCCAAAAACAATGGCATTACCATGGTACACCAATGTCCAAAAAACAATAGCATTACCATGGTACCGTGCCCAAAAAACAATAGCATTACCATGGTACCGTGCCCAAAAAACAATGGCATTACCATGGTACAATGTCCAAAAAACAATGGCATTACCATGGTACACCAATGTCCAAAAAACAATAGCATTACCATGGTACAATGTCCAAAAAACAATGGCATTACCATGGTACAATGTCCAAAAAACAATGGCATTACCATGATACCATGTCCAAAATCAATGGCATTACCATGGTACAATTTCCCATCCAATGGTATAACTGTGGTACTTTCATTGATGTAACTTGACACTTTCTGAGATGATCAGCAGAAGATCTCAAACTCTGAAGCTCATGTCAATCAACATGTGTCATAAAACCACAACAAACAGTTTTGTGTTGAGTCTAATAGTTCAGAGGTCAAGGGTCAGCAGTGAAAGCCTCAGGTGTGTCTTCTTGTTTATCTGTCTGACATCTCACACTTGTGATCTGTGTGTTCCTGTCCCGCAATTTGATCTGGGAACAGACAGGACTGAATGGAAGCTCCGCAGAACACAAATAAACCACCCGAGTGGCCGTCAGACAAACTCTACACACCCCGAGTAAAACAATGAGAACAGATCTGTGTTAGAGAGCGACTGAGAGGGTTATCTGCTCTCTGATGAAACATGACCTCATGTTGTGTGTGTGTGTGTGTGTATGCTGACTGATCGATCAGAGGAAGAGAAGGTCGCCACATATTTCCTCTTGTGAAGTTGAAGCTCTAAGATTTCCTGATACACAGATGCTGATCGAACACAAAGCACAGATGCTTATGACAAAGATTTGGCTCATTTAGTGCCAACACGCTTAACTCAACAAAGAGATTATTTTAGTAGCAGCTTTGTATACCAACACCAATAAAAAGCAAGTAACAAAAAAGAATGCCATGCCGAATGAATGGACATGCCGCTTTTGGCACGACCTGCATTGTTCCATATGAACGCTCCGAGATCACTAAGCGAACGTTCAAATTATCAGGCTGAATGCTTTAAAACTTCAAAAACAGCCTCTCTGGAGTGGAGGGAAGATTGCCAAGCGGGCTAATTGAAGAGTACATCTAAAGAAAGTTCAGTTTGGGGCCCTAAATGCAGTACAGAAGCACAGACAAACACGCCGCATGAGCGACAGGAAACTAGAGAAGCAGATTACAGGGATGTGGATTGTGAACGCTAAATTCACAGGATGAAAAACAAATGTTCCAATGGAGCTTTCAAGGAAAAATCAGGGAGGACAAAGGATGTAAATGCTAACACTGCATCTTATTCACCCATTCACACAGCAATGACGGCAGAGCTGCATGCTAGGTGCCAGTCTGCCACTGGGAGCAACTTGGGGTTCAGTGTCTTGCCCAAGGACACTTCGGCATGTGGAGTCGTGTGGGCTGGGAATCAAACCACCAACACTGCTATTAGCGGCCGACCCGCTCTACCACCTGAGCCACAGCCGCCCCCAAAAAATGTTTGTCGAACAAATTTGTGCACATGATCAGAAATTATTTCAACTCTTTTGTATGTTGCATTAAAACTAAAGGTATAAACTAGGGATGCTCCGATCAGGATTTTTGCAGCCGATACCGAGTACCGATTTCTTGTCATGGTGATCGGCCGATACGATACCGATTCCAATGCTTAATTTACTTAATATAAGACTAAGATAAATAAACAAAATGGAGCAGTTTGATGCAGCCCACAAGGTTTATTTAAACATTGTCCAATAGTAAACTGTGGAGGACAAAATAAACATTTAGTCTCCTAAAATGGAGAAGTCTGATGTAACTTAAACATTGTCCAATACAAGTCTGAGCAGGACAAAATTAATTTAAAAAAAATCAAACAACATTTCAACTCCTAAAAGAACAAATTGGAGTAGTTTGATGCAATTCATTAGGTTTAATTAAACATTGTTCAATGTTAAAGAGAGGATAAAATAAATTGAAACATTTAAACTCCAACATGGAGAAGTCTGATGTAACTCATAAGGTTTAATTAAACATTCTCCAATATAAGATTGAAGTGTGTGAGCCAGGAAATTCTTGGGAGTGGAGAATCACTTGCCTTTTTTCAAAGTCTTCAGTTATCCACTGCGCTGTCAAACTTAGCATGGACATAGGCAATACGCTAGAGCTCCAAACGTCCATTGTTAAACTCACCGCGGTCACATTTTCGTGAAGTAAACTGTTTATGTCTGTAGACGATTTGATATAACTCTGGAAGAGCTACATCTGTAAAATATTTGCGCCATGGCAGTTGATATCGTGGTTCAATATCCACTGTCTTCTGTGACTGACAACGGATGGTTGTCAATGCATATAAACTCTATTATCTTTGCGGTTATAGCCTTAGCTTACAACAACAACCCAAAGTCGTGCACTCACACAGAGACAGAACAAGAGTGCCAGGATCCTGACACTGCTCATGCCAACCGACAGACAGACAGGATGAGAGAATGCATGGAAAAGCAATGCCATGATCTCACCCTAGACAAGGCCTGAGCATACATCACGATGCAAACAACACGCAATGCACGCAACAGGCAACAAACCGTGAGTTCTGTTGGTGTTTATTTTGGGAAAATGTCCACGTGACTGGTCATTATCCAGCTTATTACAAGAGAACTTGCCACATAAATAAATAAAACCCAGATGACCGATCTTTTACGAATTAATCAGCAGATGTGCGGTTGTATCTCAGACATATCTGACCACTAGATGGTGCAATTGACTAATCAGAATCGAGTATTTTAATGCATTTTACGCAGGCAACCATCTGAAGCGAATCTTCTTCACGCAAAGTCTTTTAAGTGAACGCACACCTACACTCACCTAAAGGATTATTAGGAACACCTGTTCAATTTCTCATTAATGCAATTATCTAATCAACCAATCACATGGCAGTTGCTTCAATGCATTTAGGGGTGTGTTCCTGGTCAAGACAATCTCCTGAACTCCAAACTGAATGTCAGAATGGGAAAGAAAAGTGATTTAAGCAATTTTGAGCGTGGCATGGTTGTTGGTGCCAGACGGGCCGGTCTGAGTATTTCACAATCTGCTCAGTTACTGGGATTTTCACGCACAACCATTTCTAGGGTTTACAAAGAATGGTGTGAAAAGGGAAAAACATCCAGTATGCGGCAGTCCTGTGGGCGAAAATGCCTTGTTGATGCTAGAGGTCAGAGGAGAATGGGCCGACTGATTCAAGCTGATAGAAGAGCAACTTTGACTGAAATAACCACTCGTTACAACCGAGGTATGCAGCAAAGCATTTGTGAAGCCACAACACGCACAACCTTGAGGCGGATGGGCTACAACAGCAGAAGACCCCACCGGGTACCACTCATCTCCACTACAAATAGGAAAAAGAGGCTACAATTTGCAAGAGCTCACCAAAATTGGACAGGTGAAGACTGGAAAAATGTTGCCTGGTCTGATGAGTCTCGATTTCTGTTGAGACATTCAGATGGTAGAGTCAGAATTTGGCGTAAACAGAATGAGAACATGGATCCATCATGCCTTGTTACCACTGTGCAGGCTGGTGGTGGTGGTGTGATGGTGTGGGGGATGTTTTCTTGGCACACTTTAGGCCCCTTAGTGCCAATTGGGCATCATTTAAATGCCACGGCCTACCTGAGCATTGTTTCTGACCATGTCCATCCCTTTATGGCCACCATGTACCCATCCTCTGATGGCTACTTCCAGCAGGATAATGCACCATGTCACAAAGCTCGAATCATTTCAAATTGGTTTCTTGAACATGACAATGAGTTCACTGTACTAAAATGGCCCCCACAGTCACCAGATCTCAACCCAATAGAGCATCTTTGGGATGTGGTGGAACGGGAGCTTCGTGCCCTGGATGTGCATCCCACAAATCTCCATCAACTGCAAGATGCTATCCTATCAATATGGGCCAACATTTCTAAAGAATGCTTTCAGCACCTTGTTGAATCAATGCCACGTAGAATTAAGGCAGTTCTGAAGGCGAAAGGGGGTCAAACACAGTATTAGTATGGTGTTCCTAATAATCCTTTAGGTGAGTGTATTTGTGGACTATCCCTTAATTAATTGTCATGCAATTAATGTCACAGTGCAAATCTCATGGTCCTAAAAATAGTCTTCATAGTCTTCATGCAAAATATAATTTATGGGGTTTTTATTTTGGGGTTAAATATGACATATTTCTGACAGTTTTTGTCAATTTCACTTGACAGTGTTTAGACATCAATATAACGGTTCTAACAGATCCCAGAGGGCATGTTCAATTGTTTTGGTAATTTGCAGTGGACGAGTTATCGCTGATATTTGGAGGTGTATAACCCATTTAAAGATCTGGTCTTGTGGAATAATTGACCTGTGACGACTGCTTGCATGAGCAGTATTATAGACTGTAGTGGATGTACAGTGCAGAGTGTGATTACTGCGGTAAATGACTCTTTTACACAGCGGGGCGTCTTCTCACCTCACTACTCACAGTCTTCCGCTCGGTAGGAATTTCATTCTCACGCCTTTCCACTCGAGCTCCTCTTGGAATGACTGAATCCTGCCCTACCGTACTGTATACGACCCTGTTTCCGGACGACTCCATCAGCATGAATTTCTCTGTAAATTCCAGTGGAATTCTGCCGTTTTAAATGGATTGACTGGAGCCGGGAAAACCATCTTGACCAGTGTGAGGGGTTAGCATGCCGGACTAGCGTTGAGCAGTAACGATGCCACACAAGATGGTCTGTTGTTTGCTGACGCGGGTCGAGCTGAGATTTGGAATTAGGGTGCCATGTTGTGCTTGACTAGTACACGTAATACATTTAAATACCACACACCATGACTGGATCCCTGTAACTTCTCTGAGGTGGGCATCCAGGGTCGCTGGACCACGTGTAATGGTGGACGGAGGGGGGCTATAGAAATGTTCTGCTTTTTGTCCTCAAACCTGTAAAAGAATGAATGTTTTTTGAATATTTCTAATGGGGTTTTTAAATAGAGATAAGTGAATTTTTAAACCATTGTGTATTTTTAAAACATAAGTTGCTAAATAAGGACTACAACTACCGCAAGGACGTTTAAGTACTTGAAGAATGGTAGTCCTTATGTAGCAACTTGTGTGCAACTTCATGTGTCAAAAACACGTATTCTAAATATCTGATTGAGAATGTGTGTAATTAAAGTATCTTAAAGTAAAAACAATGACCTTATTTGACCCATAAATCAGTGTTGGGGAAGCATTGAAACTGTCTCTTCTGAAGCTACAAGCTACTTGTAACTTAAAGGTAGTTAAACTACACTAAAACAAGTAGTGAACTGCATTGAAGCTATTTAAAGAAGAAATATTTTTTAAATAAATAACAATTAGATGACTCAATTTAAACATGTAAGTTTATACTTAAAGAGCACCTATCGTGTTTTTTCAAATATTACTTTTCATGCAGTGTGTTATATCGCTGTTTGTGAATGTAGAAAAGTCTCACAAATCAAAGTGCAGGACAAAGTGAGTTATTGACTCCCAAAAGAAAGAACCGATTCTGAACACCTGAAACGAGTCGTTAGTAACTCCAGACTTACTTCCTGAACTAACCTACTTAATTTGCTAACAAAAAACCCGCCTCTGGTCTTCATTGGCTGCTCGCGAACAGCTTTGACCCGCCCTCAAACACCACACCAAGCGGTAGACCAATCACAACAGACTGGGACATCTGACCAATCAGAGCAGAGTATGCTCTCCGAAAGGCGGAGTTTAGAATGAATCCTTTAGAACGGATCATTGAGTCGTTTTTGGCACTGGGAGAAAAAGGTAACGCTGCCATTTAAATTATGAGCAAATTAAAGTGTTTTTTGAGCTCGGATGCATGTAAATCTGTTGTGTGAGACCTTTAAAACACTAGAACTAGAAAACACTATTTTATATAACTCAATTATATATCCTCCTGAGACCCGAGTGTGATTGCTGTTGTAACTGGTAGCAACTAATAAACAAGCAAAAAAAAAAAAAAGAAAATTCTAGAGCAAATACTTCTTTAAAATATATGTCCACATATGTGGACAGCGGGACTAAGATGTGACATTTTAGGTATAGAAAGTCAAAGGATTGTTGATTATTGCACAATGTAATAAAGCACAGTAAATATAGGAATGCACAAAATGTATATTAAAATGAAGCAAAATGACCCACATGTTTTTTCTACTTTTAAGGGGATAAAGTCCCAAAATCCACGTATGTGGACATCACATTTATCTGCGGCTGACATGTAAAAAATGTATGGATTTTTTTAAAGCGGCATATCAAATGAAACCAAACCGGTTTCAATAAAAACTTAAAGAGGTTTCTTACCAGAGGCACTTTTGTTGGCGCTGTGCCCATTGAAGAGCTTCAAGGGAATAAACATCATGTTGTTGTGTCACATGACTCGATGCGTCAGTTTAGAGTCTTGTGAACAGTGTTCAGTCAGTTTTAATTCATTTAAATCATTTGTTGCGTATATCGAAGCCAAAATACAACATCCACAGGGTCGCACAAGGATATATATATATATATATATATATATATATATATATATATATATATATATATATATATATATATATATATATATATATATAGGATATAGGATATATGTATATTGGGGGCGGGGTATTTAGGTTTGAGCCAAGAGTTTTTGAGCAGGGGGAGGGGGACGTTCGCTGTCCATTTCTGCATCGCGGCGCCATTTTGTGGTACGTTCTGCATAACGCGGCGGCTCATTTTAGCTTATCCCGGCCGATTCCGCACATTTTGCAGCCGACACACCGGATCACTCGATTCGCCCGATGGCCAGTCCGCCCCTGATTGGCCCAAAAATGTGTCGGCCCACCAGGAAAATACACGGTATGCCAGATTACCAGTCCAGCACTGCCCCCCCACCCCCCCACCTGGAACTCTAGGGCATCAATTTGGCCTGCACAACACCCAGATATAACCCATCCGAATGATGAATTACTCTGCCAGGTAAGCCAACAAACTGACATCATAACAGCTCTACATCTATAATTCGGAATATTACCATGGTAACATTATAGAAAAATAACAAGCTTTAAGAAATAAAGCAATCGCAATACTAAATTCCCAATCGATAAAAATGGCGGTCTCCCCTAACCTGCCATCTAAGCAAGATGCATTGTAATTCTGTTCCTTAATATTTTGTTTTTTTTATCCCAAACAGGTCTGTGTGTCACCACTTGGAGGTAACATCAGGTATTCTAGATTTGTTAGAAGATGTGCAGTTGTTGAATGACAAGTCATCCTGTCCTATCCTTCATATGTTTGAACTCTCCAAAGTTCTTGCTATATGTGTTGGACATGTTCAGATAGACCTGTATGATTTCATAAAAGATCACAAGATCCCGCGCAGGTCCGCACTGGTCCACGGGAAACAAAGCTCAGGATTTGTGTTATTGTTTGACAAATGTAAAATCGCAGACTCCGTCACACGTCTCTCTCGCATTGAATCCTAAAGGCTCTTTGAAGTCTTTCTGAATATGCCCAGCCCGCCGCCCGTTGTGTTTATTTAGCTGCAGCGGAGAAGAACGTGTCCTTGTCTTTTCAAACTCAAGTCTCGTCGTCACTGTGTAAAGTCAGGCAGCTTGTGTTTGCACATCCGTCAGAAGGGCCAAGACTTGGACTAGAGATGAAAACAGGGATTCTGCTCGGCTCACACCATTTATTTCCATTTTAGTCGAACCTCCGAACAAGCAAACGGAGCTACAATGTAAACAATACTCTCAAAAGAGGACATTTCTATATGTAAACAAAGAGTGCAAGGACAAACAACCCATTTAAAGACTTACCATCTCTGTTGCAAAACACACTGAGCTGCCTTAATGCCGACTACCTACCTAGGCAGCTGTCTTCTAAGGCAGGAACCTAAATACTCAGTTGCTCTACATAGGCAGCAACATGCAAACAGCGCTCCAAACACAATTGATTTCAATACAGGTGACTTGAGAGGACTGACGACATATCCCAAGATCAGAAACGTACATTACGCGAGTACGCTTCAGCACGTGCGAGTGCTTTGCCAACGCAATGCCAACGCTCAGCCCGGTTGACCATACATAACTGTAGCAGTAACAAACCTCCATTGTTGTTTGCTATTATTCAGGTAAGTTGCTCAAAACATACCGACTTTATTTGCTCAGAAATTCTCTCTACAAAAAATCTTCAGTCACGACCGTAGTTGACTTGATGGAGAATCTCACCGTAGAAGCGTTCACGCTAATGTTCGCTATAGCGCCCCTTATGGCACGTTGTTTTTTGGTATGAAACTAACACGAAATTGAGCTTGCGTAGCGAGAAGCGTCTGCGTTCACGTACTTCGGTAGAGTAGTGTTGTCAAAAGTACAGGTACTTCGGTACCAAGTCGGTACCAAACATAAACAGATGTCATGATACCTTTGTTCGTGCAGTACCGGCTGGGCCGGACTGGGAAGAGAAATCGGCCCGGGATTTTACATGGCAACTGGCCCGACTGGTGTCCTTTTCTGCATACCGTGGCGCTGTTTTGTGGTCCGTTCTGCATAACGCGGCCGCTCATTTTAGCTTATCGCGGCCCATTTCGCAGTCCGCTCGGTTCTCCTGATGGACAGTCCGCCACTGATCGGCCCACAAGAGTGTCGGCCCACGGGGAAAATCCCCGATATGCCAGATTACCAGTCCAGCCCAGAGCACTGGTAGTACCAAACACGACTTCATTTGGTCCCAGTGCGCTGTCAGACATACACGGCTGCTTTTAAATGCTCACACGCTTATTTAAGCATGTGCTCCGCAGGGACGTGCTGTCCATATATTTGTCAATATAAATGACTAAATTCCCCGAAAGGGGAGGTGTGGGGACGCTGGTAGACTCGACGCCACGTAGAGGTAAGCGGCTGCTTATATACGCTTACAGTAGCGATGTGATTGGTTGGATTAAATGAACTTGCTCCTCCCAAACCTTGTTTATAAAACTCCATTTCAGTAGTTCGCAAGGTGATGCAATACGACTTATATACGTTTGTGGCTCACTGTCCCGGGAGAAGTGATTAGTTGATTAGGGCTTGATGTGCTTTCCTGATATGAAGACGGTTGGTGCGGATGTAGCCAAGATATGCATCGGATGACCAGTGGCCCAGTAATCATATTTGGTGTTCGGGATCAGGCCTTTGTGGGCTGCTGTGGTTGCGGTGCCAATGCGAAAGGAACGGCTTCAGTATAGTTTATCTGAGATGCTAGAAATGAGCAGGACGCAATGCATTTGTCATTGAATAATGTCTCTTTTAATACACTTTCTGTTCTTTACAGTCAGTTGTTGATCAAAAACAACAAAAACAAACATTTAATTGTAATCAGACACAGCACAGGTGAAAATAAAGCCATTCGAGTCTCTCGTTAACATGTGCCCATTTAAAGACACTGTTTACAGAAATGGCGGTTTTCTTAAAGAGACAGTACATGCTTTTAGCACAAGTCAATGTAAACACCCATAATAGTACAAATTATGCAATTAAACAAAATGTGACAAAATATATTATATTCAATAAAATAGTCATTTTTATTGATTAAATACATGACTTGTTCATTTTTAAAAGCTAAAATGTGACAAATGATGACAAATTAATTAAATATAATAAGTAAAATGTATATTTTCATATTGTACCTAGTTAGAAGGTCTGTATAATTAATAGCATTATAGATTTATTTCATATGACACCAAAATAAGAATATCTTTTTTGGTCAAGAATATCAAGAACTTTTCTCAGGGTTACTCTTATTTGACCGAAACAAGATTTTTTTTTATAAAAATGGTATAAAATAAAAAATATATATTTTTAAACGTGTCGTCTCTGTTTTATGTTTTTTGTCAACATAAACAATAAAGAAATGGGGACCGATATGTTGTTACATCCCCTGACGTGTGACCCTGTAAACACCTGGTGTAAATGTAGAGATTAAAACACAATTGTTTCACTGCTTATTTATTTATTTATTTATTTATCGATTGATTTACATATTCTTTTTAATCAAGAACTTCCTGTGACGTGAGGATTAGCTCTGGAAAATTCTAGATTACAGCTTTCATGCCGAGAAGTTAATGAGAAACGTTCCCCTACAATGCTGATATCGAAAGCATTGATAAAATTGATTTTTAGATGTATTTTTTTGGAAATATTTTATATATATATATATTATATATATATATATATATATATATATATATATATATATTTTTTTTTTCCTGGAAAATAAAATTTTTAAATTGATTTTATATATATTTTTTTTTATTATTATTTTTATCAAAACACAAACTTTAACGTTGGTGTAACTGACCACAAATCAGCATTAGAAACAGAGATTGTGATCAATGATTGGCCGACGCTGCTGGGAGTGATTCGGCTCTGATCAGAGGTCACCGGTTCTGTCCGACTCCCCTCTGATTCCCACACAATTAAAGTTAAGCCCTGATCAGCTTCACTGACTAGTTCCCTTGCTGAGAAGCTGCCCTTTACCCCTGATTTAAGAGCAGTCTGCGGAGATCACTCTATAGATTGAGCAGTCCGTGTGGCCCTTAATAAGCTCTTAATACGGTTTCACTAGATTTTAACATTGACCTTCTCTTTCTTACATGGTCCTTATCAAACGCAAACTCTATGAGACTATGAAATGTCAGGGTCAGAGGTCAAACAATGGGAAATGTGAGGCGCTGTTCCAAACAGTAAGTGATGTAGGACGCAGTCTTGGTAAGCACACTTCTTCTGAAGCTCACTGCTGCCTCCTGTCTGCTGGAGTGCGCACTACAGCGCTTTGCTGGTTGACGTGTGTTGACAGTCTGGATTTGAATATTAATAATGTACAAAATCAATACAAATACACACTTCAAATCCAGGTATAAAAACACTCTGGGTTCACCATGGTAGTCTTGTGACTGTTGGATGTCTTCACTATATAGTGTTTGTCAAACACTCCCAAAGAATCAACATTCATGAAATCCATTCCAGGTGTTCAGCTTTACATGTTACAGAAAGGAAACGAATACATCACAGATGCACCTGGAGTCTCGTCTCCATCCAGCTTCCCATCAGCGCCGTTTCTTTCACACTGCTAACATGATTAATGAACGCACTTTTCTGTGCAGATGCGGCCGTGCAATTATTTGTTTAAAGATATAAACGAGCCATAACCCCTCTGGAGGTGTGTGTACATTAAACGTGCATAACCCATAATGACAGATGTGCATAACACTACCTCTAATGCGCTGAACCAGCTGGCCACTGCAAACCTCTCGGTATTAAAGCAAACAGTCCGGCTTGTGTTGGTCTGGAATTGTTTTCATGGCGAAACTGATCTATATGCATCATATTGAGCTTTGCGGAGAAGAGCCGGAAAGTTCTGGAAAACATTTGCGCCGAGTCACAAGCTCATTTGCATGTGAAAATTAAGAGTGGCAAATTTGATGGACATTTTTTTGTAAGGGGCGTAATTGTGTGTGACACGTAAAATAGGCCACGATCCGATTCTGTTTTCAGGGTTCTGCTGCTGAACTTCTCAGTGAAATGACGGATTTTTAGCATCGAGGTTGAAGACAACGAAAAGGGCGAGAGAGAAATTTCAGCAAGCGATTTTACCTTCAGGGATAACGATAAATTTTGCTCTCCTTTCATAGTTTATCTCGACGTTTGTTTAAAATGAAAAAACAAAGACTTTTTTTGTTGGGGTGGGACATCCCAATTTGGAACGCCCAATTCCCAAAGCGCTCAGAGTCCTCGTGGTGTTGTAGTGACTCGCCTCAATCCCGGGTAGTGGAGGATGAATCTCAGTTGCCTCCGCGTCTGAGACCGTCAATCCGCGCATCTTATCATGTGACTTGTTGAGTGCGTTACCATAGAGACGTAGCGCGTGTGGAGGCTTCACGCTATTCTCCGCGGCATCCGCGCACAACTCACCACACGCCCCACCGAGAGTGAGAACCACATTATAGTGACCACGAGGAGGTTACCACATGTGGCTCTACCCTCCCTAGCAACCGGGCCATTTTGGTTGCTAAGGAGACCTGACTGGAGTCACATTATAGCGACTACGAGGAGATTACCCCATGTGACTCTACACTCCCTAGAAACCGGCCCAATTTTGTTGCTAAGGAGATCTGAGTGGAGTCACATTATAGCGACCACGAGGAGGTTACCCCATGTGACTCTACCCTCCCTAGCAACCGGGCCAATTTGGTTGCTAAGGAGACGTGACTGGAGTCACATTATAGCGACCACGAGGAGGTTACCCCATGTGACTCTACCCTCCCTAGCAACCGGCCCAATTTGGTTGCTAAGGAGACCTGACTGGAGTCACATTATAGCGACCACAAGGAGGTTACCCCATGTGACTCTGACCTCCCTAGCAACCAGCCCAATTTGGTTGCTAAGGAGACCTGACTGGAGTCACATTATAGCGACCACAAGGAGGTTACCCCATGTGACTCTGCCCTCCCTAGCAACTGGGCCAATTTGGTTGCTAAGGAGACGTGACTGAAGTCACATTATAGCAACCACAAGGTGGTTACCCATGTGACTCTACCCTCCCTAGCAACCAGGACAATTTGGTTGCTAAGGAGACCTGACTGGAGTCACATTATAGCGACCACGAGGAGGTTATCCCATGTGACTCTACCCTCCCTAGCAACCGGGCCAATTTGGTTGCTAAGGAGACCTGACTGGAGTCACTCAGCATGCCCTGGATTCGAACCCACGAATCCAGGTGTGATAGTCAGCATCAAGTGATTGGTCCATCTTGACACAGCACTAAGTAACAGGTGTCCGCTGACAAGGCGTTTATAACAGTCTGAACAACCAATTACACTTGATTAATGACACTGACAACATTTGCATTGTGATAGATTATATATAGTTTAATAGTTAATGATGTTGATTGAAAATACACAGTTTAAATAAGAAACGTATTATTAAGAATCATCGTACCTGATCAAATAAATACAGAGAGGGCCAGAGTCGTGCCGGATCAATTCTCTACGGAGCCTCTCACGGGACAGTACCTACGGGTGAAGACTTCTGGGCAAAGTCCCTTTCAAGGCAGTTCAGTCCACTCTTTGGGTATCTTTGGAACGTTCCCGGCCCATGTAGCCATTTTATAAATAAAAAGACAAAAAAATGGACTAAAACAGCAATTGCGAGTGGGGTGGACAATGGGGTCCATTGCTGGGGGGGGGGGGGGGGGGGGGTCAGATGTGTAACCCTTTTTTTTTTAATGATGATGGCATTTCTTCCCTGAAGAACAATAAAAGTATGCATTTATTTTGTGATTTTATGCTATTTTGATCTTATTTAAATGTTACCATTATAGCAAACACAAATAAGCTCATTTTTGAGGAATTTTGTTTTTTTTTAATTCTGCACCTGCACTTCTACAAGTTCAAACTGAAGAAACTATGAGAATGTGGCATATATTGGAGGCCAGTTGCTGCCATCTGGTGAATAATACAAATATAACATGAGTTGAGCACCATGGCATGCCAGTAACAGCCAATCGATTGCTGTAGTCCCCTACGGTGTAGTCTGATTACTTATTGTAACCTAATTTTATATAAGGATAGTTGTGACATTATTTTTCATTAAGAATATAAATAGTGTCAGTTTTGATTTCAAATGGGCTTTTGAATGACAGGCTGCGAATATTAATTAAGAACATTTTAACTAAAATGTCTTGCAACACTTATTGGTTACATGTATCAAGTGTCAATTAAGATATTTTAGTTGGACAATGGCTCTCCAGAAGACCTCAAGATCAAGAGATTCAAACACTGAGGTGGTAAAACACATTTTTCTCCCTCATTTGCTCTTTTTTGACAGTTTTTAAGTCGTTCTAGAGATTGACTCTATTGAACTCCCTATCTAGACAGTATTTTAAGGCACCTTAGAATAAGACCTGAAACCGCAGCACCATTATGCTTCCTTCTAATGCTTGTACCTTCTTTTGGCCAATTTCTAAAGCAGTATTACACAAATCCTAAATGGAGAACAGTCCCAGAATGCATTGCATCAAATGTTGATTCTAAATATAGGCCTACATATAAATCGCCCTAACTATAATATATCTGTAAAGCAATGTTTCATTAATTCATGCTTGTAATCCAATTAAAATAGACAAAATCAGCCAATATTTGTGTTTGCTCTGTATTTTTGTGCTTATTATGTTGGCTCGAGAAAACCAAAATATTCTTGTGCGACAAACTTTGTTTTGGGTTTTTCAAAATCCCTAAACCGGGACCAACATTTCTAAAACTAACTCCTCTTAGAGCTTTCAAGCTACGTCCACCAAATTTGGTACAAACCTTCAGACTGTTCTGGAATAGTGTGCTATGTCTTGATTGAACCGATTGGATGTAAAGTTTTCGCACAGCGGACGATCAAATATCAGAAAAATCCCATAGACATAGGGGTGGGCAATATGACCAAAATCATCAATCATGATATGAATAATTCTATATTACAATAAAGATATATATCATTATATAGTAACATGTATCTGGAAAACCAATTAATATATATATATATATATATATCAAAACTCACAAAAGTGTTCTTGGTGAGAGTTCTTTGCCATGAGGTCCCGTATTGAACTTCCAGTGTTCAGTATGAGGGAGTGTGAGAGCGATGACACCAAATTTAACACACCCGCTCCCCATTCACACCTGAGACCTTGTAACACTAACGAGTCACATGACACCGGGGAGGGAAAATGGCTAATTGGGCCCAATTTGGACATTTTCACTTAGGGGTGTACTCACTTTTTGAGTTTCTAGAGAAAGTTGTTTCTTTTGGCCACTTCTGACCTAATATTGACCTCAAGACATGTCAGTCTATTGCATACTGTGCAACTCAAAAACAAACACAATGACAACGTTCAGCTTCATTTAATGAACCAAATATCTTTCAGCTGTGTTTCATATAATGGCAAGTGAATTTCTAGTATCAAATGATCAATTTATCATGATTACTCGAGCATAAGGTGTTGGAGTGATGGCTGCTGTCTAGATTTGATCAAAAATGACTTTTTTAAATAGTGATGGTGCTCTTTTAAACATCAGTAATGTCCTGACTATACTTCGTGATAAGTTTCCTTCCAAAACTGCAAAATCTGTCCATTATTCCAAACTTTTGGCCGCCAGTGTGTATACACGTTCCTCTTTTATTTGGTTTAAATTGCAAAGGTTGTATCCGAGTTGGAGGATCGTTTTCGTAAACATTCCCAGAGCTCTGGATTAGAGATGCTCGTGGTAAATCCACAACAAATCTACATTTCTTACGTATATTCCTGCAGAACTTTAACCACAAAGTGCTTTAAAGATTGGTTAACATGATCCCGAATGTTCTGTGAACCTCACCAGCATTACACAATAAAGAACAATCCATCGAATTGTTTAAATATTTTATTTAAAAAACATAAGTTGTACAGAGAGGATTATTATCTGTACACGTGATGTCACATACAGCTACATGTGAAACTCAAGAGCAGTTGATGTCACAGTCCAGATGTAAAACAGTGTTTGCCAGAAAAATGACCATCAGTAGACGAGGAATATTCAATGTGACCTGTTCGTTTTGACCCTTGACCCCATAGACCCCAAATTTGGTGATATATTTAAATTCACACATTCCCTTTTTAGCAACGGCCTCAAATTCATCCTATAAATTCACTCGTGGTCTGAACTTGGTCCATCGTAATGGAATCGTCAGCGCCGGGGAAATACAACTCACGCCACGATCAGAGAAACAACACCGCAAAACAAGAGACGAGACAACGGTTATCAAATGAACAGCACTTGCATAGAAAAATGAACATCTTGGCACAATCTTATCAAAAAACGTGAATTTTATTTATGCCGTAAAAAAAGGACAGCGTTCAAATGGAAATAGACATTTGTGATTCGTCAGATGTCATTTAAGATTTCCCTCGTCGTGTTTGATAAAACTAGAGAAGTAAAATAATACTATGGAAGGATTTTCAGGGCTATTTTCAAAACGTTGAAAAGCGTTTTTCTATTTGTGGACACATAAATTGGGTCATAATCCAAACGCAATTGCGTATTACCGTTTTCATTCACACAAATGTACAAAGTCCGCCCAAATTTCAATTGGAAAGGCAAAGTCCGTTTGCACTTGCATTTGCCTTACAGAGACACCGTTTTGGGGGGTGGGAGTTTATACGGTGGGGCGCGTTTGTAATCGGAAGTGACATTCGACTGCCGCTTTGCAGTCGATGTGCGTTTGTGTACATTATTTAAACTTTCCACTAATGATTTAAAGATTTTTTTGAAAACAGTCATGAATATCCTTCCATACAATATAATAAAGTAAGAGGAATGGCGATCATTCAGGAATGGGGGGCGTTCGTGGAGCAGTAACGGTTTCAGCAGTCACTTGACAGTCTTAACAACTCGTTGACATGCTGTGAATTTGGCACAGTTAAAAGTCACAAAAGCTTTTCTGAATGATATACAATGACATTGATCATGACTGCACACAAGTTCAGCTTTTCATTGTTTGAAGAACTTGTGACTTTGCTGTAAATATTTAGCATGATTGACAATCATGATGTGTATTGTTAATTTTAATAAGCAAATTTGTGTTTCAATTGAAGTTATTCATTATTGATGCTATTATGATGGCAGATTTATGAATGTTGACCTTTTTTGGGGGGGGTTGCTTTTATGGTAACTCTGTATGAAATTACGTTCATTATTTTAACACGAACCACAGAAATCGAGAAAACAGCCGTGTTCGTGTCATAGCGTGCATAGTTCATGAGGGTGTTTATGAAAAATAAACGTTCGACAGTTTTGTGGCGTACAGACGTGGCCTATTTGATTTTGTTTGTTTATGATCAGTTAATCGTCGCCGGCGTCGTCACCCTCTCCAGGTCGTCGCGTGATTCTGCGTTCACCCTTCCTGCCCTGCGGGCCGCGGGGTTTAGCGAACGCCTGCTTGTGTGCGTGTTGCTTTGGGTGAACCTCATCGTACAGGAAGTCAGCCGTCAGCTCATCGCCATTATCGATCTCCATCTGAAGAGTAAAAACATGGTAAACTTTAATCAGAGAGTTACGTGCCACAATCTTTATATCATTAAAATAATATTACAGAAATACACAAAATGAATTGAGTTTGACAGACATGTAGAATGTGAGCGACTTCAAATATTTACATTGAGTTAACGTTCAATTGTATAACAAGCATTAATGTGGTACTGTCTCTTTAAAAATGGCGGCAGTTCAGTGCATATTAACGAGAGTCGCCGCACCATTTCTTTACAACATCTATGTGACGTGTAAGTAAAATTAATGTTTCTTTTTACGTTTTGATCAGCAACTGACCGTTAAGTATAAAGGAAATGGATTTTGTTTTTGATGGACACACATTACACGGAGGTAATGTTCAATTTCAAGCACTTTTCAACCAAAAGAAAAAAAAAAAAGTGATTTTCCTGGTATTCCAGTACTTAAATTTATAAAAGCTGAATTCAAGAACCTTCTGCAAACCTTGTAAACAGTGTAGAAAAAAAAAGTGACAGTGAGATTTTGATTTTAGACGGGTCATTAGGGGCCGAACACAGAAGGTTAGATCCGTTTGTGTTCTTCTTATGCTCTTGAAGTCTCTGGAAGCCTATAGGAGCCTTTTGGGAAAAGCTGTTAAATTTGGCACACTAATAGAGGACACTCTCAAATGTAACGGACCCAAATTTAGGGTCTTTAACTCACACCCTCTAGCGCCACCAACTGTTCAAAGTTGCGCACATGTTTCAGCCTATACCTTTTGAACCTAAGTCCTAGAAACCATTTATTCATCTGACCCCGTGGCTCATTCCGAGTCCCAATGGGACGCACTGTTTTGAAGCTCCACCCACTAGATAATCTGCCATTTTGATATTTCCAAAAAATATCCTATACCGTATGTCCGGTTTACTTCAAATTTTAAACGTATCATTTAGAGACATTCATGACAAAAACTTGGCCAAAATGGACTTGAGGCTGTATCTTCACAATATTTTAGCATATTGACATATAACTTGGGCACAGGGCCACCTAGTGGTCAAATTATATAACATATATAACATTTACATTTATGCATTTGGCAGACGCTTTTATCCAAAGCGACTTATTACAGGGACAATCCCCCCGGAGCAACCTGGAGTTAAGTGCCTTACTCAAGGACACAATGGTGGCGACTGTGGGGATCAAACCAGCAACCTTCTGATTACCAGATATGTGCTTTAGCCCACTACACCACCACCAAAGTGACTTACAGTGCCCTTATTACAGGGACAATCCCCCTGGAGCAACCTGGAGTTAAGTGTCTTATCAAGGACACAATGGTGGCGACTGTGGGGATTGAACCAGCAACCTTCTGATTACCAGTTATGTGCTTTAGCCCACTACACCACCACCCCTCCATATAATGCTTATTTTGAAAAAAATAAGCCTATTGTCCAAGTACAATGATACCAAAGTTTCCATGGTCAGCCATACTTCCTGTCTGACATTTTGTATTTAGTTGAAAATCAGTTTTTTTCTTAACTAGGCCGTACATCCAATTTGCATGAAATATGTCGTGTGACACTTGCAACAAAAGATTATCAAAAGCTTTTCGGTAGACCAAATGGTTCTTGAATAACGCGTCAACGAAATAGATGGCAAAATGACAAAAAGGCGGTCAAAGTTGTCAAATTTAGTAAATATGAAACGTCCCAAAAAGATCTGACCTTCTTCTCGACCTCCATTTGCAGTTTGCTCTCCACCATCTCCAACAGTGGATTCTTACAGCTGGAGTACAACATCCGCTCTTTGATCCCACAGCTGTAACCCGGCATGGAGTAAATAAACACTGAAACAGCCGAGAGTACATCGGTGAATTAGTGCATATCATTATAAAAACTAGTACACAATTTCTATGTTGTAAATGTATCGAAACATCTGTGTGCACCTATAGACTCCAGGTAGTCGCCCTCGTGTGAGTGCTTGTAGAGGAAGAAGTGATATCGCGCCGCGTCTTTAGGAATTCTCTTGGGTAAATCTTTCATTTCTGTGGCATCCGTGTTTGACAACATAATCAACTCCTCCTCAAAATTAATGATCTATCAAGAAACAACAGACATGCATGATGACAAATGGAGAAAGCTCTGGTATAAAGATAAAGATATTCAGCATTTCCCGATCAATTAATTTCCAAGACTTTTCCAGTTTTTCGAGATTACAGGATTTTTTAAAATTTCACAGCACAGATATTACAGAGAATTTGAAAAAATGTTTGCCAATTAAATATTAAACAATTTACATTCATTTCAAAAATGTACAGAGCCCCTTAGATGACAGGGTGGCATTTATTTATTATATTGTTTTGCGTTCCCTCACAATAAGGTTTCTGTTCCCTCACATTGGGTTCTGTTCCCTCGCAATAAGTTCTGCGTTCCCTCACAATAGTTTGCGTTTACTCATGATGGTTTCTGTTCCCTCGCAATAAGTTCTGCGCTCCCTCGCAAAAAGTTATGCGCTCCCTCGCAATAAGTTATGCGCTCCCTCGCAATAAGTTATGCGCTCCCTCACAATAGTTTGCGTTTACTCATGATGGTTTCTGTTCCCTCGCAATAAGTTCTGCGCTCCCTCGCAATAAGTTCTGCGTTCCCTCAAAATAGTTTGCGTTTACTCATGATGGTTTCTGTTCCCTCGCAATAAGTTCTGCGCTCCCTCGCAATAAGTTCTGCGCTCCCTCGCAATAGTTTGCGTTTATTCATGATGGTTTCTGTTCCCTCGCAATAAGTTCTGCGCTCCCTCGCAATAAGTTCTGCGCTCCCTCGCAATAAGTTCTGCGCTCCCTCGCAATAGTTTGCGTTTATTCATGATGGTTTCTGTTCCCTTGCAATAAGTTCTGCGCTCCCTCGCAATAAGTTCTGCGTTCCCTCGCAATAAGGTTTCTGTTCCCTCACATTGGGTTCTGTTCCCTCGCAATAGTTTGCGTTTACTCATGATGGTTTCTGTTCCCTCGCAATAAGTTCTGCGCTCCCTCGCAATAAGTTCTGCGTTCCCTCGCAATAGTTTGCGTTTACTCATGATGGTTTCTGTTCCCTCGCAATAAGTTCTGCGCTCCCTCGCAATAAGTTCTGCGTTCCCTCACAATAGTTTGCGTTTACTCATGATGGTTTCTGTTCCCTCGCAATAAGTTCTGCGCTCCCTCGCAATAAGTTCTGCGTTCCCTCGCAATAAGTTCTGCGTTCCCTCGCAATAGTTTGCGTTTACTCATGATGGTTTCTGTTCCCTCGCAATAAGTTCTGCGCTCCCTCGCAATAAGTTCTGCGTTCCCTCGCAATAGTTTGCGTTTACTCATGATGGTTTCTGTTCCCTCGCAATAAGTTCTGCGCTCCCTCGCAATAAGTTCTGCGCTCCCTCGCAATAGTTTGCGTTTACTCATGATGGTTTCTGTTCCCTCGCAATAGTTTGCGTTTATTCATGATGGTTTCTGTTCCCTCGCAATAAGTTCTGCGCTCCCTCGCAATAAGTTCTGCGTTCCCTCGCAATAGTTTGCGTTTACTCATGATGGTTTCTGTTCCCTCGCAATAAGTTCTGCGCTCCCTCGCAATAAGTTCTGCGTTCCCTCACAATAGTTTGCGTTTACTCATGATGGTTTCTGTTCCTTCTCAATAGTTTGCGCTCCCTCGCAATAAGGTTTCTGTTCCCTCGCAATAAGGTTTGCGTTCCCTCGCAATAGTTTGCGTTTATTCATGATGGTTTCTGTTCCCTCGCAATAAGTTCTGCGCTCCCTCGCAATAAGTTCTGCGTTCCCTCGCAATAGTTTGCGTTTACTCATGATGGTTTCTGTTCCCTCGCAATAAGTTCTGCGCTCCCTCGCAATAAGTTCTGCGTTCCCTCACAATAGTTTGCGTTTACTCATGATGGTTTCTGTTCCCTCGCAATAAGTTCTGCGCTCCCTCGCAATAAGTTCTGCGTTCCCTCGCAATAAGTTCTGCGTTCCCTCGCAATAGTTTGCGTTTACTCATGATGGTTTCTGTTCCCTCGCAATAAGTTCTGCGCTCCCTCGCAATAAGTTCTGCGTTCCCTCGCAATAGTTTGCGTTTACTCATGATGGTTTCTGTTCCCTCGCAATAAGTTCTGCGCTCCCTCGCAATAAGTTCTGCGCTCCCTCGCAATAGTTTGCGTTTACTCATGATGGTTTCTGTTCCCTCGCAATAGTTTGCGTTTATTCATGATGGTTTCTGTTCCCTCGCAATAAGTTCTGCGCTCCCTCGCAATAAGTTCTGCGTTCCCTCGCAATAGTTTGCGTTTACTCATGATGGTTTCTGTTCCCTCGCAATAAGTTCTGCGCTCCCTCGCAATAAGTTCTGCGTTCCCTCACAATAGTTTGCGTTTACTCATGATGGTTTCTGTTCCTTCTCAATAGTTTGCGCTCCCTCGCAATAAGGTTTCTGTTCCCTCGCAATAAGGTTTGCGTTCCCTCGCAATAGTTTGCGTTTATTCATGATGGTTTCTGTTCCCTCGCAATAAGTTATGCGCTCCCTCGCAATAAGTTCTGCGCTCCCTCGCAATAAGTTCTGCGCTCCCTCGCAATAGTTTGCGTTTACTCATGATGGTTTCTGTTCCCTCGCAATAAGTTCTGCGCTCCCTCGCAATAAGTTCTGTGCTCCCTCGCAATAGTTTGCGTTTACTCATGGTTTCTGTTCCCTCGCAATAGTTTGCGTTTATTCATGATGGTTTCTGTTCCCTCGCAATAAGTTCTGCGCTCCCTCGCAATAAGTTCTGCGTTCCCTCGCAATAAGGTTTCTGTTCCCTCACATTGGGTTCTGTTCCCTCGCAATAGTTTGCGTTTACTCATGATGGTTTCTGTTCCCTCGCAATAAGTTATGCGCTCCCTCGCAATAAGTTATGCGCTCCCTCGCAATAGTTTGCGTTTACTCATGATGGTTTCTGTTCCTTCGCAATAGTTTGCGCTCCCTCGCAATAAGGTTTCTGTTCCCTCGCAATAAGGTTTGCGTTCCCTCGCAATAGTTTGCGTTTATTCATGATGGTTTCTGTTCCCTCGCAATAAGTTCTGCGCTCCCTCGCAATAAGTTCGCGTTTACTCATGATGGCTTCTGTTCCCTCGCAATAAGTTCTGCGCTCCCTCGCAATAAGTTCTGCGCTCCCACGCAATAGTTTGCGTTCCCTCGCAATAGTTTGCGTTTATTCATGATGGTTTCTGTTCCCTCGCAATAAGTTCTGCGCTCCCTCGCAATAAGTTATGCGCTCCCTCGCAATAAGTTCTGCGCTCCCTCGCAATAGTTTGCGTTTATTCATGATGGTTTCTGTTCCCTCGCAATAAGTTCTGCGCTCCCTCGCAATAAGTTCTGCGCTCCCTCGCAATAGTTTGCGTTTACTCATGATGGTTTCTGTTCCCTCGCAATAGTTTGCGTTCCCTCGCAATAGTTTGCGCTCCCTCGCAATAGTTTGCGTTTACTCATGATGGTTTCTGTTCCCTCGCAATAAGTTCTGCGCTCCCTCGCAATAAGTTCTGCGTTCCCTCGCAATAAGTTATGCGTTTACTCATGATGGTTTCTGTTCCTTCGCAATAGTTTGCGCTCCCTCGCAATAAGGTTTCTGTTCCCTCGCAATAAGTTCTGCGCTCCCTCGCAATAGTTTGCGTTTACTCATGATGGCTTCTGTTCCCTCGCAATAAGTTCTGCGCTCCCTCGCAATAGTTTGCGTTCCCTCGCAATAGTTTGCGTTTATTCATGATGGTTTCTGTTCCCTCGCAATAAGTTCTGCGCTCCCTCGCAATAAGTTCTGCGTTTACTCATGATGGTTTCTGTTCCCTCGCAATAAGGTTTGCGTTCCCTCGCAATACTATTTAAGAAAAAGAAAAAAAAGAGCTCTTTTAAAGAGCTCTGTAGAAATTTGCCTGGAAAACACTTTTTTTTTGTCATTCCCTGATATTTCCAGGTTTTCCATGAATGTAGGAACTCTGAATTCTCACAAGCTGGACGTAGTTGAGTTTCTTGTCTTTGAACTGCTGTAATGCAGCGAAGGCCTCTCCGTCCAAAGGGAACGCCACTCCCTGAAGAGTTTGCTTCGTCGTGTTCACATTGATGTCCGTGTGAACCTGCAGTGAGACAGAGAGAGGTTCATTTCAGCGGAGCACGAGACAATTATAGTGATTAATATAAAAACTGAAATGACAAAATTCTCCCCTCATAAAAAATAAATGCAAGGAAGTAAAATAAATGTTTATTTTAGTCTTTGTATTTCTGCTTTCCAATAAGTAAATAAATGAACTGATATCAGATTAATCATGCTATACTAGTCTCTTTCACTCATTCAATGCAGACGCCCTTTTAAGGAATATGAAACCTCTACTTCCTGTTTTCACTGTCTCTCTCTCTGATTGGCCAGTTTTAAGGGTGGGGCCTACCAGTGTGTTTCACTGCATGTCTGTATATGGTCATGACTTCAAAGCCAATGATTCCCACTCAATATCACATGACACTCTACAGTGATGTCACAGGATCAGTCAAAAGATCCAAGAATATGTTTGACAGTAGCTCAAAAATGGTTACCTCACTGAGTTTAATCTGTCGCAGTTCCTCCTCAGCTGCAGTCAGTGGTACAGGAGCGGACTGTGAGGTGACATGTTTCTTATAACCGCTTAGAGAAACATCATCCTGACACACAAAGATTTTATTCACTACAGTACAAAGATCAAAGAACATTTAAGAGAACAGTCTGGAGTAAAAAAGCATGATAATTCTATGCTTGTATGAACCTTAGCAGTGCCGAAAATCTCATCCTTAATGTGTGCGAGACCAAACTCCTTCTTCAGTGTGGATCTGGTGGCAGCGTAAAGCATTTTAGGCCGCACCTGTGGATCAAACACAAAGAGTTAAAAACACGTGGACACATTCTCACCGAGTGTCAGCCGGACGACACGAGAGCCACGGTTATCAAAAACTCCTAAAGGGGTGTTTCTGCAACATGGGTGTGTTTTTTTTATTTTCATTAAAACAGATTTAACATTAAAAATGAGCTGGAAACCTTTAATTTGGTCTTCATTTATTTTTCAGAAATTACAAATGTCCCACAGTTGAAGTGTCATGTCCACCACACCAAAAATGTTGCTCCTAATAAAGTTCAATCATCAATAATATTAATAACTACAAACTTGACCAACACAAAGTAGGTGTTGTTTTAAAGTTCAGAAGCTCTACTTTACAATGCATGTAGACATTATGACCAAAACTGAACAAGTGCTTTGAAATTTGCTGTTGAATCAGAAGTGTTACATTTTGATGCTTTATAAAAAAAAAAAAAAAAAAAAAAATTGCACTGTACATATTATGCAATCAATAAAAACATCAAACTGATCAAATATTAATGTGTCATATGTTGTTGGAAAGATCTCAAAGAGTAAATTACAACCAGACTATTTGTTTTACTCACAGATGAAAATATAGCGAGTAACAGCTAAATATATGTCTGATAATTATGTTGGTGTTGCTAATATGCAGCGTTTTCGCTTATAATTTCAAAAAAAATAAAGGGACATAAACAGAACATAAAATATCACATATCATTATTTAGAGTCAGTGATTATCTTTCAAACGAGTCCACACACAAGATAATCAGATGTATAGATCATTAGATAATCCACATGAAGCACAATGTTACATATGACCACCAGGAGATGGCGCCAAATACATGACACAGACTCAATGATGACTCAAATGACACAGAATGAAACTGAATGAGATGATTATCTTTCAAACGAGTCCACACACAAGATAATCAGATGTATAGATCATTAGATAATCCACATGAAGCACAATGTTACATATGACCACCAGGAGATGGCGCCAAATACATGACACAGACTCAATGATGACTCAAATGACACAGAATGAAACTGAATGAGATGATTATCTTTCAAACGAGTCCACACACAAGATAATCAGATGTATAGATCATTAGATAATCCACAATGATGACTCAAATGACACAGAATGAAACTGAATGAGATGATTATCTTTCAAACGAGTCCACACACAAGATAATCAGATGTATTGATCATTAGGTAATCCACATGAAGCACAATGTTACATATGACCACCAGGAGATGGCGCCAAATACATGACACAGACTCAATGATGACTCAAATGACACAGAATGAAACTCATTCTGTGAAATCTCATGACTAAAATCATGTCTGCATGCTATGCAAACCTTTAGTCATTGTTGTGTTTGCATGTGTAATTAGTTCTTATGTACAATTATTATCTTTTATTTGTTTGGAGATGTTTTTGGACACGATGATCAATTATATTTGTTATGTTGTGACTTTTGATTGCTTTGTCGTATCAACACAAAAATGTTCTCAGATACAGTTTTAGTCCACAGCATTAAAAGTGCCCAAAGTTGAATAAACACCTTATGATGGAAGACGACTACATAAATGTTTACAACAAACATGTAAGGCTCTGTATCACGATGATGTCACCGGTTTAACATCACTTTGGATTTCCCACCAGATTTGAGAGAATCGGCTGATTCTAGATCAGTGTTTATCACATATCACTCGACATTCATGCGAAAGTCTTTGACATGCTGTAGCATGTTCAGCTCTGCCTTCACACAAAGAATTTATGGTGTTTTTAAGAACCTAGAAACCAACAGACTGATCTAAAGAACGTCTAACGAAGCACTGAGAACCATTTAACGACTCGAACACTATATAGACAGAAAAGGTTCTTGAGAAGAAGGGAGTTCATTATTGAACATACCAATGAAGAACTTGACAAAAATGGTGTTGACACTTAAATATACTTCAACGCTAATCAAACTCATAAAGTTGACTGTGTGTGCGTGTGTGTATGTACCTGTGTGTGCGCGCGTGTGTGTGTATGTACCTGTGTGTGCACGTGTGTGTGTGTGTATATATGTGTATGTGCCTGTGTATGCATGTACCTGTGTGTGCGTGTGTGTATGTACCTGTGTGCGTGTGTGTGTGTGTGTATGTGCCTGTGTATGTATGTGCCTGTGTGTGCGTGTATATACCTGTGTGTGCGTGTATATACCTGTGTGTGCGTGTGTGTATGTATGTATGTATGTGCCTGTGTGTGTGTGTGTGTGTGTGTGTATGTGCATGTGTCTATGTGTGTGTGTATGTGCATGTGTCTGTATTTATGTGTCTATGTGTGTATGTGCATGTGTCTGTCTGTCTGTATGTGTGTGTGTGTGTCTGTGCCTGTGTATGTACCTGTGTGTGCCTGTATGTATGTGCCTGTATGTATGTGCCTGTATGTATGTGTGTCTGTATGCGTCTATGTGTGTGTTTGCGTCTGTGTGTATGTGTGTCTGTTTGTGTATATGCATGTGTCTGTATGTGCCTGTTTGTGTATGTAAGTATGTGTGTATGTGCCTGTGTGTGTGTGTGTGTGTGTGTGTGCGTATGTATGTGTCTGTGTGTGTATGTGTGTGCCTGTTTGTTTGTGTGTGTGTGTATGTGCCTGTTTGTTTGTGTGTGTGTGTATGTGTGTGTGCGTATGTATGTGTCTGTTTGTATGTGTGTGCCTGTTTGTTTGTGTGTGTGTATGTGCCTGTTTGTTTGTGTGTGTGTGTGTATGTGCCTGTTTGTGTGTATGTGCCTGTGCCTGTTTGTGTGTATGTGCCTGTGCCTGTTTGTGTGTATGTGCCTGTGCCTGTTTGTGTGTGTGTGTGTGTATGTATGTGTCTGTTTGTTTGTGTGTGTGTGTGTGCGCGCATGTGTTTGTATGTGCCTGTGTGCGTGTGTGTGTGCGTGTATGTGTGTGTATGTGTCAGTGTGTGTGTGCGTGCGTGCCTGTGTCCGTTTGTGTTTGTATGTGTGTGTGTGCATGTGCCTGTGTGTGTGTGTATGTGCGTGTGTGTGTATGTGCGTGTGTGAGTGTATGTGTGTGTATGTGCGTGTGTGAGTGTATGTGTGTGTATGTGCGTGTGTGTCTTACTGGTGAATTGTCAGGTGACCAGGCGATGAAGATCCACTCGTGTCCCTGACTGTTTTTGGAGTCAAGGCGGTACAAGATGTAGCAGGGCAGCTCCTTATCCAGAACAGGAAGTAGAAGCGAATCGTAGTCTTCCTCCCAGCTGCGACACACTGGTTTAGTGAGGCCTAAAACCAGCTCCTCTGGAAACACGTGACAGTATGTGACACTAGTATGCATGTCCTTTTAAACTAGTTTTAGCGGTACAGACATTTGCATGTTAAGACTAGCCAAGTGATTGACCGACATTTGGCCATTTTGAGATAACCGTGTCTGTTTGCTTCCCCGTACTGAACACTTCAAAATCAATCATTGTGAATTAATAATACACTTTTTGTTTTGTTTTTTAGAGACACATTTGTTTGTAAAATAAGTGTGCATTTATTTCATTTCCTTCCTAAATCCCACAACAGTCGACTAATGGTTAAAAATGATCATTTTGTTCTTTAGCTTGTAAACGGTTCCAGTATGATCGCAGCCGTACCATTTTCAATGATGATCTTCAGAAGTCTGTAATCTCCATTTCTGGCGTTGCCGAAAACATCCTTCAATTCTCCAGCAGCTGGAAGACAAGAGACCAAACACACAGGTTAAAATGTCAAACCAACAGTGAACTGTTTTTTCCATCCTTGTTCAATGCATTATAATACATGCATTGAGTTACTGATACATTATATATAAGCATAGTTACTTTGTACACAATTAATAATGCATGCTATGTGCTGTTCATGTCTATGCATCAAGTATATACTTATATTACATACACGCACATGCTCTCAATATGATCATATTCCATACTTTTCATGCGAGGACACTCTATAGTGTAAAATGTGCATTTATGGCTAGTTTGATGACGTCACAAACATGCATCCACCCAGTGTTTCATATCTTACATGAACGCACAGACACTTAGTATGTTATAAACAATGATGGATTATAAATGCATGTGCTGACAGGAACTCATTATGATATTAAGGGATGCAGTCTGGAGCGTGAGCGGCGCGCGTGGAAGGCGTTGCCCGTGCGCTCGTGAGAGTAAAACATGCATACACAACACCGAAACAGCACAGTCCATCTAAACACTATCAATTCAACGCATGATGATGATTTATAGTGATTAAGACGAGATCCCATTGAAATCAGTGCGGCAGATAATGTTTATAATAATTTGTATTCGTTTTTTAAACGAAACTCGGCACTAAGTGAGTCCGACTGCGCTCGTGCATTCTCCCAAAACACGTTCTGATGTATAAATCATGTAAATAACTCAGTTCTTACCCTGAATACCCGTTTGATGAGACATGATTTTTCACTCGGCGGATGGTGTTTGAAGACTAGCAATCCCGGAAGAAGGAAACAGAGCAGCGGTGACGTCACATGACTGACGCGTCAGCCCTCCCACCGCCAGTGCGCATGCGCGGATACGAACGCAAACTCTTTACGATTTATTTTCATTTCAGTTTTATTTTAGAGGCTTTAATTTATTATAATGGTCGTTGTTGTTAAAAATGTTGCTTTCTTCTTATATTTTGTTTAGAGCACAACAGTTTCCTACAAATCGCATTTCATTTGCAATGTTATGAAGTTGTAATCATAAAGGCGACTCCACAAGTGTAATTTTATTTCGAGTAATCTATAATTATATTGTCTGAGATCAAAGTGTAATTTTAAGACTGGGATTATTCCATTTTTTATGTAAATGTGTCGTCTAATGTGTCCAGTTAACCTCACTGTGCTGAATTTAAAAAGCAGCACAGCTAAAGTAATTATAATATTTCCAAACATTTTGAATCCAAGATTTAAAGTGAACATTTTAAAGTCTGAAGGTCTTTTTACAGATTTCCTGTTTCAGTGGCATACCCATAATTAAAAGCTCATGACTCAAAAACACATAAATACATAAATAAACAAGGAGGGTCAAGTGTTTGGTGTTATTGTAAAAAATGGCAGGTTTTATATAGATTCTGATACATTCGAGACTCTCAGCCTACGAAACTGCTGAAAAATCACATTTTTCTTATTATTCTGATTTGACATTATATATTTCAGGGTGCAAATAAGGTGGCTCAGAAAAACTGCTTTAGTTTCGTTCCCAATCATGCCAACTGTATCTGAGAAAAATGTTGTGTAATACGACAAACAAATATCATATTGTCCAAAAGCCTCTCCAAACAAATAAAACAGAATAATTGTACATAAGAACTAATTACACATGCAAATGTAACTGGTCCTACTAGACCCACTCCGAATGGGACTCAAACTGGCATCTCCGGCATGGGAGACGGGTGTGCTAATGAGGAAGCTAAAGGCTAAAGCGTCTAGCGTCAGTCGCTAGTGTGCCTTTTGAGGTCGGGGGAGTGAGGTTTACATACTGCACAGATACCAGCTGACTCCCGATACACTCACCCCCTAAACATCACTCACATCCGGGTCACGGCACCACTGTAACCAGCCCCACTTGACCCACTCTGAGCAGGACTTCAACGGGCGTCTCTGGCATGGCAGCACTGTCACACAAGTACATAAATGAAAGTACTTCCACAGAATCAAGACAGATTATAAATTGGCTCCATATTTGATCCATATTAAAAATTCTGGACAAAGAAAGCTGCTGTCAAAGTATCGTCTGAGTGAGCACAGTCTGTCTGTAGAGACGGGTCGACACACACAGAACCGGAGACCCAGAGAGGCAGTAAATATGAGGTCATTAGAAACACAAACTTTACACAAATAGCTCATATTCTACCTGAATTTCAGAACGTAAATGATTGCTCTCTGTATTTTACTTTGTCATTTGTATTTTATTTTATTATCATTATTATTCATTTATTGTATATACATGTTTTTTTTTGTTGTTGTTGTTTTTATGTTTGTAATGTGTTTATTTCTTAATGCTTTGGCAACATTGTACACTGTATACAGTCATGCCAATAAAGCTCATTTGAATTTGAGAGAGAGAGAGAGAGAGAGAGAGATGGAGAGAGAGAGAGAGAGAGAGAGAGATGGAGAGAGAGAGAGAGATGGAGAGATGGAGAGAGAGAGAGAGAGAGAGAGAGAGAGATATGTTGTGTTCCGGGTTTATTGGTCCTGTGTAGGTTCTGGTTCTGTAATCGCCTGTAGACGCGTTAAATCCGACGCGCGTTTGATGAATCCGTCATTCAGGCAGGAATCCAATCGCAGATGTTAGGATGGGATCTGAAATACTCCACGACTCTCTCCGTAAGATATAATCACTGTTTACTGCATGTATGTCACGTGTATGTCACCGCGCGTGGAATATGATGGAATATGATGGAATATATGATTTAATCCGGTGATTATTTTAAACGGCACAGATTAGATTTTTAAAGCTGGTCCAGTAAATATGATGTTTACAATCATTAACAAAAACCAGGCCACGCTGTTATTGTTTTGTTTACTGCATATATTATATGCACGTGCTATGCATTCCTGAAATATGCATGAATTTATTTATAATCGTTTTAATTATTTAATTGAGGACTTTTCCTGTAAGAATGTTGCACTGGGCGGCCATGCTTATAAATAGCAGTAACAACACACACACACACACACACACACACACACACACACACACACACTCACTCACATACAGACACACAAACACACACACACACACACTGACATACACACACATACAGACACACACTGACATATGTACACACACACAGATATGCACATACACATACACACACACACACACACATACAGACATATGCACATACACATACACACACACACACATACAGACATATGCACATACACACACACACACACATACAGACACACTGACATATGCACATATGTACACACACACACATACACACACTGACATATGCACTTACACACACACACATACACACACTGCCATATGCACATATGTACACACACACATACACACACACAGACATATGCACATACATACATACACACACACACACACACACACATACAGACACACTGACATATGCACATATGTACACACACACATACACACACAGACATATGCACATATGTACACACACACACACATACACACACAGACATATGCACATACATACATACACACACACACACACACACACATACAGACACACTGACATATGCACATATGTACACACACACATACACACACAGACATATGCACATACATACATACATACACACACACACATACAGACACACTGACATATGCACATATGTACACACACACACATACACACACAGACATGTGCACATACACACACATATGCACATACACGCACGCACACACACACATATTCTGGGTCACCGTGTGAACATTAGAGTATCCGGTCTGGACACAAACATCAGGGCATGTAAGTTCTGTCACAGAACCTGTTACAGTTCACCCAAAATAAACATTCTGTCATCATTCACTCACCTTCATGATGTTCCAAACCAATATGACTTTCTTTCTTCTGTGGTACACAAAAGGAGATGTTTGGCGGAATGTTCACACAGCTCTTTTCCATTCAATGAGAGTTAATAGTGACTGACACTGTCAAGCTCCAAAAGTGAAAATAGCACCATAAAAGCACCAGTAGTGTAGTTTAAATGAGTCATGCACTATATTCCAAGTCTTCTGAAGTCATTCGATAGTTTTGTGTGAGGAACTGACCCACATTTAGGTTGTCATTCAGTGAAAATCTTCTCAAGTCTTATTTGCATCTGCATCTATTCATAATTGGTGCTTTTAGACGTGTTGCATCATTGGTTGTCTCATGTTTTGATGCCATATGGACCACCTCTGTGGTGCACCCAAACACAATCACTTTCATTATACTGAAGAGTGGCCAGGACACTCCTCTAATGCGACTAGAGATGTGTACACCACAACAAATGTTCTATCCTTCTCTTTCAGGTGGGCGGTGTCTGGGCATCCTCAGACGGATGGAGATTAACACGCGGTTCCGTTATTATTTCCAGCACCCGTGGTCTCGTCTGGTCGTGGCGTATCTGGTCACCTTCTTTAATTTCCTGAGCTTTGCGGAGGATCCCATCTCTCACAGCCAGACGGAAGCGCACATGATCGTGGTGGGGAACTGCTTCTCATTCGTGGTGAATAAATATCCTAGTGGAGTATGGAACGTCCTGAAAGTCCTGATGTGGATTCTGGCCATCATCACGGGCCTCATCACCGGGAAGTTCCTGTTTCATCGACGCTTGTTTGGTACGTCATTGTTTTTAAATGTTAAAATACTTCCTCGTTGGGGGGTCTGGTTATCTCAGCGAGTATGACGCTGACTATCACACCTGGAGTCGTGAGTTTCAATCCAGGGCGTGCTGAGTGACTCCAGCCAGGTCTCCTTAGCAACCAAATTGGGCCGGTTGCTAGGGAGGGTAGAGTCACATGGGGTAACCAAATTGGCCCGGTTGCTAGGAAGGGTAGAGTCACATGGGGTAACCAAATTGGGCCGGTTGCTAGGGAGGGTAGAGTCACATGGGGTAACCAAATTGGGCCGGTTGCTAGGGAGGGTAGAGTCACATGGGGTAACCAAATTGGCCCGGTTGCTAGGGAGGGTAGAGTCACATGGGGTAACCAAATTGTCCCGGTTGCTAGGGAGGGTAGAGTCACATGGGGTAACCAAATTGGCCCAGTTGCTAGGGAGGGTAGAGTCACATGGGGTAACCAAATTGTCCCGGTTGCTAGGGAGGGTAGAGTCACATGGGGTAACCAAATTGTCCCGGTTGCTAGGGAGGGTAGAGTCACATGGGGTAACCAAATTGGCCCGGTTGCTAGGGAGGGTAGAGTCACATGGGGTAACCAAATTGGCCGGTTGCTAGGGAGGGTAGAGTCACATGGGGTAACCAAATTGTCCCGGTTGCTAGGGAGGGTAGAGTCACATGGGGTACCCAAATTGTCCCGGTTGCTAGGGAGGGTAGAGTCACATGGGATAACCAAATTGGCCCGGTTGCTAGGGAGGGTAGAGTCACATGGGGTAACCTCCTCGTGGTGGTGATTAGTGGTTCTCTCAATGGGGCGTGTGGTGAGTTGTGTGTGGATCGTGGAGAGTAGCATGAGTCTCCACATGCTGTGAGTCTCCGCGGTGTCATGCACAACGAGTCACGTGATCAGATGCACGGATTGACGGTCTCAGAAGCGGACGCAACTGAGATTCATCCTCCACCACCCGGGTTGAGGCGAGTAACCGCACCACCACGAGGACCAACTAAGTAGCGGGAATTCGGCATTCCAATCTGTGAGAGATTTTTTTATCGTATCTCAGTTTAATTAGTCAAATATAAGAAAGTCATTAGTTGGTTTGTTTTGAGCGGCCCGTCCAGGCTGACACAACAGCATTAGCTCGACCAATGGCGTGAGTTTGTGGTTTTAAACGGTGATTATTTTCCAATTTTGTTTGGCGACGCTATCAATTACACTTAGGCCATGTTGACACTGTGTTTTCATTTTAAAATTGCGTTTTAATTTATGTTTGTTTACACGTCTCATTCACACTAGAACGGCGTTTTCATCTACCAAAAATGGAGTGTTTATAGCGTTCTCCATTACTGTATAATCTTGAAAACGATGAGTTTTAAAATGTAAATGGATAAGTGTGGATGTCGTCTTAATGCAACGAGACACAATATCAGCAGAGAATAGCGTGTCGGTTATATTTGAAGATGGTAAAACTGACATTTTTAGGTCACTAGAAGACAAGAGTGGACCTCCTAATCCTAAAGCGAGATCAACCAATCAGAGAGTCACGTCACAAAAGCAGCTCCACCCACTCCCATGATGCACTGCGAATGAGACATTCTCCCTACACTCTCCAACCTCTGATGTATTTGTATATTCTGAATTAAATTATATTGTTTCCACACTGATAATGAACAACTATAAATAAATAGTTATCTCAGCAATCTCTGTGACAGCTCTAGACTCAGCAAACAAAAACAAAAATGTATCTGCAGGCCGCGGACAGTTCTGCTTTTCGACCTGTCAATCATTTTGCTCGTTCTCATAGTGTTGTAGTTGCAGTGAATTATTAAAGCTTAATGCCATTTTTATGCCATGTTGTTCATTACAGTTGCCAATAGAGGGCGCTGTTTTACTGCTGATGTTTTTGACATCAGTTTTTGGACGTGTTGTTCTCAATAAAGCTCGTTTGGTGTCTTTGATGGGCTGGGCTTTGGAAATAGGGGGCGTGGCTAATCCAATTTCTCAATCTCAGTTTACAGCACCTTTTAGTACAGTCTTGTACAGTTACTGTGTGTGTCTGTGTGCGTGCGTGTGCGTGAGTGCGTGTGTGTGTGTGCGTGCGTGCGTGTGTCTGTGTCTGTCTGTCTGGCTGTGTGTGCGTGTGTGCATGTACGCGTGTGTGTGTGTGTGTGGGTGTGTGTGCGTGTGTGTGTGTGTGTGTGTGTGCGTGTGTGCGTGTGTGTGTGTGCGTGCGTGCGTGCATGTGTCTGTCTGTCTGTCTGTCTGTCTGTCTGTGTGTGCGTGTATGTGTGTGTGTGTGTCTGTGTCTGTGTGTGTGTGTGTGTGTGTGTGTGTATGTGTGTGTGTGTGTGCGCGTGTCATACCGTACAAAGATTCAGAGGTTTTTTTTGGACATATTAAATCATTTAATTACAAAACAAATCTATCATCTATTCCTTGTATTGTTTGGAGAGGTCAGTAGGGGGCAGTAGTGAGTAATTACACCTGTATTAAATCTGAAGAGCCCTGAAGCAGCTGCTCTGAGGTCAGTTTAGTGTCCAGATCAGTGGATTTCCATGTGATCTTACGCTCAATGAGTGACTTTAGTGTCCTGGACGTGTTTTTGGAGGTTCATCTGTATATTCCCTCACATCAGCTCTGATTAATCGATGTGACCGCAGTTTTTGTGGACACCGTCCCGTGAGACCCAGTTGGGCTTTGTGAGGTTCTCGTGCCCTGAACTTGTGCACAAGTCGTGTGTGATGAACGAGTTCTGTCCTGCTGTGACTGTCGGGACCCGAGAGGGGTGGTTAGTTTGCAGTCGGACTCCAGCCTCCATCTTTATAGCTCACATGATGAGGGAAGCACCACTAGATCTGCTTTTGTGATATCTAGGTAATATTAAAGCCCTAAAAGGCCGTTTGAACCTTAAAACTCTTACTTTGGAACATAAAACAGCTGGCTTTGGCTCGTAATCTTTGTGTGTAAACGAGATCATTTCTACAGCTGGACTGAATTTACAGCACTCGAGTGTCCTGATAAACAACCACAAACCCATCAGAACACCTCAGATAGGGCACGACGACAGTTTGATCTAGTACGGAAGCCCCGAACCGCACTGCGAAAAAATATAATCCCCCCCTTTTTTGTTTTTTGGTGTCTTAGTGCCTTCCTGAGACTTGATGTCCTTCTGAAAATAAAACTCTGTCACAAATGTTTTAAAAAAATAAATAATTCTCTCTCTCTAAAAAAAACAAACAAACAAAAAAAACATTTTCTATCTCAATAAAATTACATTACATTTACTTTTATTAATTTGACTGACGCTTTTATCCAAAGCGACTTATATTGTAAAAAAATAAAAACTAAAAATTTTTTTTAGTGACTGGATAAGTGCTCTTGGAAAAGATGTGTTTAGCCATTTTTTTGGAGATAGAAAGTGAGTCGGCTTCACGGATGGAGTTGGGGAGGTCATTCCACCAATGTGGTATGATAAAACTGAGAGTCCGGGAAAGTGTTTTGGTGCCTCTTTGTGTTGGTGCAACAAGGTGCCGCTCATTAGCTGACGGGCTTCTGGCGGGAGTGTAGCTCTGCATAAATGATTTTAGGTATGTTGGAGCAGACCCAGTGACTGTTCTGTATGCAGCATCAGAGCCTTGAATTTAATACGTGCATCAACCGGCAGCCAGTGGAGAGAGACGAGGAGGGGTGTAACATGTGCTCTCTTTGGGTCATTAAAGACCAGATGTGCTGCTGCATTCTGGGTAATTTGCAGAGGTCTAATAGCACATGCAGGAAGGCCTGCAATGAGAGAGTTACAGTAGTCCAGTCTAGAGATGACAAGTGACTGAACAAGCAGATTTCTGACCGTTTTGGAAGGCGACACTGTAGTAAAAATGTTTAAAAAAAATGTTAAAGTATATTTAAGTAATTAATTTTAAAGTTAGCATCAGTGATAGCAGTATTATTTGTTCACACGACTTTCAAATTGTTAAAAGAAATGGTGTGCGCAAAACCACGGCGTGGTCAATAAACGAGGTGCAGACGTTCCTCTCGTAGCGACGAATGAAATGACGCAAAACGAAAAAGTCTTTCAGGAAGTGTCTCAGCTGTCGGCCGCAGGACCTCCCAACAGTGTAGGGAAAAGTGACGACAGAACCATCAAGGAAAAGAGGAAGTGGTTCGACCGAATGGACGCTATCTAAACCGGCGAGCAATGGGAGGGAGAGTGCGCGGGACTCGGTCACGGCGTTGTTGGAGTCACGATTGAGGATGGGACGTTTTATGACGTTAACTCTATAATCTGCTTGAAAGCTTCTAAAACGACCAGGACAATTTAACTGTTACACTTGTGTAAAATCACCACGCAACAACTGCTTTATGCAGCACAATGAGCTAGCCACTAACAGTTAGCGCTTGTGTTATTGTTTATGGTCAGTTTTGTGTCGCGTTTAAGATGATGTCACGGCAGTAGAGGCAGCGCAACTATGACGATCAGCCTATAATCCCACCCACGTTGAGGCGGCACTAAACTCAGACAAGTAGAACATGCTAAAAACATGCTATCATGCTAGCACATGTTAGCATCGCCTAACAAAGTGCTAAAACATGCTAAAAACGTGCTAGTATCATGCTAACACCTTCTAGCATTGCCTAACGAAGTGCTAAAACATTCTAAAAATGTACTAGCATCATGCTAACACAAATATAACACCTACATGCTACCATCATGAAAAACACATGCTAGCAACTTTCTATGACCATTATTTTAGTGCTTAGCAACAAGAAAATGTACCTGTCTAGTTGTCAAATTAGATTATAACAGTTGAGTGATCGCTTCAATATATTAGAATTAATTTATTATTATCATCATTATTATTTTAGATACCTGTGTTTTGTTCTAATTAAATTTGGGTTTTTTCTCTCCGAAATTCTGTTTTATTTTTCACAAATTTTTGTGTTTACCGTTCTATTTTTGTCTGAATACAGTTTAATGCAATTTTATCATCGTACGTCTCTAAACATACGATTCATTAAAACTTTAATCAAACACTATGCAATTATCGTCCCAAATGGGGCACTTAATGGTCAATGCATTAGGCGAAATTGGCGAGCGCCTATGGCGACATTGCGTCAGGGGCGCCGATCTACACCTGTCCAATTTGTCGAACAAAATGCACACTTCGCGATCCAATAACGTGTTGTGGTGCCCCCCCCACGGAGCATATAGAATGTGTACTGACTGCCTTACTACCATACTACTCTTACTGTTATATCTGCGTATGGCGGAAACTGAGGCAATCTTTCCGCTATGTATAGCAAGCCGCGTGCGTTGAGAGCATGACGTGTCCAACAACACACACTCGGGTTTTGACAGTTAAAAAAGCGCATCATCCGGGTACTTAATATGCATGTACACGTACATAATACAACCAACCAACGTTTTCACATTCAGACACCAAAGGACCTGTCAGCCCTGCGTCTCTCCCTCAGAGGATTTATATTATCAAGCAGCCAATAATTAATGACATAAAATCTTCATAGCCACACCCTAAAACATGCTAAAAACATGCTAGCATTGCCTAGCGAAGCGCTAAAACATGCTAAAAACGTGCTAGCATCATGCTAACACATTCATGCATCACCTAGCGAAGCGTTAAAACATGCTAAAAACGTGTTAGCATCATGCTAACACATACTGGCATCGCCTAATGAAGCGCTAAAACATGCTAAAAACGTACTAGCATCATGCTAACACATTCTACCATCGACCTAGCGAAGCGTTACAACATGTTAAAAATGTGCTAGCATCATGCTAACACATTCTATCATTGCCTAGCAAAGCGTTAAATCATGCTAAAAAACATGTTAACATTATGCTAAAAAACATGTTAGCATCATGCTAACACATGTTAGCATCGCCTAACGAAGCACTAAAACATGCTAAAAAAGTACTAGCATCATGCTAACACATGCTAGCATTGCCTAGCAAAGCGCTAAAACATGCTAATAACGTTATAACATCATGCTAGCACTTGTTAGCATCGCCTAACGAAGTGTTGAAACATGCTAATAACGTGTTAAAAATGTGCTAGCATCATGCTAACACATGATAGCATCGCCTAGTGAAGTGCTAAAACATGCTAATAACGTTATAGCATCATGCTAGCACATGTTAGCATCACCTAACAAAGTGTTAAAACATGCTAAAAACGTGCTAGTATCATGCTAACACCTTCTAGCATTGCCTAACAAAGAGCTAAAGCATTCTAAAAATGTGCTAGCATCATGCTAACACAAACATAACACCTACATGCTACCATCATGAAAAACACATGCTAGCAACTTTCTATGACCATTATTTTAGTGCTTAGCAACAAGATAGAAAATGCTATTTGACTAGTTTTGCCACGGCAAGCACCACTCACATTTTCTTCGGAAAATGTACCTATCTAGTTGTCAAATTAAATTAGAACAGTTGAGTGATCGCTTCAATATATTATAATTAATCTATTATTATCATCATTATTTTAATTATTCATTTTACTGTGAATATTGTGTAACAATACATTAGGAAGAGCCTTTTTTTTTTTTTTTTTTAACATTAGTTTTTATACCAAATGCGTCAAATTCCGTGACATCATTGACCATTGCGCCACATTTTATGTTTAATACATAGCTCTATATATATATTGGACTAATGAGATGCAAGTATGCAAATATTGCAATAACTTAATTTTGATTGGTTCTTTTCTTTCATGCATCTATTTAATCCTATATCTGTAAATTAGTTATAATTTCCTTTACACTTACACTGTTATTTTGGGGAAATGTGTGTCTCGCAGGAAGCACTACGGTAATGTTGATTTAGAGAAGCTTTTAAAGCAATTCAATATTAGAGGAACTTTACCATTTCTGCCAACGCAGTTCTCTGATTAGCTGTGAGCTCAACTCCTTTTGACAGACTGAAATATTAGTCTAACGAGACGGATGACTCCTTGTTGGCGCAAGATTGTAATTGCTGATTCAGACGGCGGAGTCCAGGCGGTCTGAGGCCCCGAGCGGGAATCTCAAGGGAGATGAATCACTCCAAACCTGAACTCTGACAGTAAAGTGTTTGTTTATGTGGAGGAGCGCTTATAAGGACTGTTAAATGGACCACACGCTGCTAATCCATCATGGTAGTTTAAACTGTGTGTGTGTGTGTGTGTGTGTGTGTGTGTACAGTGTGTGTGTACACTATGTGTGTGTGTGTGTGCGCGTGTGTGTATATATCTGTGTGTGTGTGTGTGTGTGAGTGTACGTACAGTGTGAGTGTACGTACTGTGTGTGTGTGTGTGTGTGTGTGTGTGTGTGTGTGTGTGTGTACGTACTGTATGTGTATGTTTGTGTACAGTGTGTGTGACTGTGTGTGTGTGTGTGTGACTGTGTGTGTGTGTGTGTGTGTGTACAGGATGTGTATCTCTCTTGTGTGTGTGCGTGTGTGTGTACTGTGTGCGTGTGTGTGTGTGTGTGTGTGTACAGTATGTGTGTGTGTGTGTGACTGTGTGTGTGTGTGTGTGTGTGACTGTGTGTGTGTGTGTACAGTGTGTGTGTGTGTACAGTGTGTGTGTGTGTGTGTGTGTGTACAGTGTGTGTGTGTGTGTACAGTGTGTGTGTGTGTGTGTGTACAGTGTGTACTGTGTACAGTGTGTGTGTGTGTGTGTACAGTGTGTGTGTGTGTGTGTGTGTGTGTGTACAGTGTGTGTGTGTGTGCGCGCGTGTGCGCGCGTGTGTGTGTGTGTGTGTGTGTGCGTGTGTGGCATGCTGATTTCTAATGTTGTATATTTTCATTTAGCTGAATTACAGTTCCTGTCTGGCAAAGACATGATGTAACTTTAAGTAAGCTTTATGAAATTAATGATTCACTGAGATACTTTCTGAAACAAGACTTTATTAATTATGGTCGGGTGAAAAGTCCCATCCGACTCAAACCTTTATTAAGCGGTTGTTTATGCATATTTATTTTGTGTTGTTTGTAACAGACTTCCATGTCAAAATGAGTCGAGTCATGAAGTTTAAATCTGCACCACGAGTTCAAACTTATTGTCCCATGTGAAGTATGTGTGTGTTATCATGACATCTCCTGTGATGCATGAACACACACACTGATGGACATCATTAACAGAGTAATTAAATCAACTAATGAACGTGTGAAACGTGCTTTAATGAGACTTTGGTGGAATCCACAGTGATAAAAGTGATTTAAAACACTTTATAATGTCCATGTTCTGAAGGAAGACGTCACTTCATTGAAGGTCGTGATTCAGTATTCAGAGCAGATTCACAAACATCTCAATCAATCTGTCGCGCTGACACACACGCAGAGATGTTTCATACTGTCATTTGATCCTCGAGGTGAAGAATAAAATCGAAATATCCTCTCAGGTCTTCAGTAGCATGACTTCAATAATGTCGCTCTCTCATGAAACCAAAACACGATTCTGGGAGTTTTGTGTCGATCGATACATCTGGCAGGTTCATTTGTTCTGTACATCTGAACGAACAGACGGTTTAATCAGCACAAATTACAGGTTGCTGGATGATTGTAGTTGCACGACGGTTTCCAGATGCTAATTACAGTGTCTGGATGTGTGTGAAGGTCATTGTGGGATGAGCAGACGATACGTGTGCTGCGGTAGTTTGTCTTTTAATGATCGTCAACATCCTGTGACTCCACATGTGAGAGATCAAATGACAAACATCATCACTCGAGCTTAAAATGAGCCGAAGCCCCATAGACTTGTATGAGAAGACGGACTCGTATTTAGAAACATCAAATCTCTTTTGACGTGTTTTGGGAAGGATTTTTCCTATTTGGCGGATGAAAACGGGGCCGACACTGTTTATAAACAGTCACCTAGCAACACCCTGGTGACCAATCAGAACACACACACACACACACACACACACACACACACACACACATGTTGTTTTACATTTTAAGCATGTACTTTTTCTCTTCTTTTATTTCTCAGGTCGTCTGCTGCGTCTGAAGATGTTTCGTGAGGATCACGGCTCGTGGATGACGATGTTCTTCAGCACGATTCTCTCCCTGTTCATCTTCTCTCACATATATAACCTTGTACTGCTCATGAGCAGACGAATGGGGTGAGACAACACACACACACACTCACTCACACACTCACTCACTCACTCACTCACTCACTCACTCACACACACACACACACACACTCTTACACACACACACACTCTTACACACACACACACTCTCACACACACACACTCTTACACACACACACTCTCTCACACACACACTCTCACACACACACACTCTTACACACACACTCTTACACACACTCTCACACACACACACACACACACACACTCACTCACTCACTCACACACGCGCACACACACACACACACTCTCGCACACTCTCACACACACACTCACTCACTCACACACACATGTTGCTCACATATTATTGTAGCCCAGTTTGTGTTGAATACATAGTTATCAGACTTTAGCCATTAATATGTTTTTAGCAACTGAAAATGCACAAATGTCAAGGCATGTCAAAACTTCTCCAGGGCCCAAAACACCCTCAGACCCCAGAGGGTTCATGGGTGTTTTGTGTTTGGTAGTTTGTGGAACAGACAGTCTCTGTATGATATATAGGATATATATCAAGGCAGCTAGCAGATGTTCGGATTAGCCAGTTTATCTGCTTCCTGACCTGGGCCCCAGTTAGTCAAAGTCTATCATTATTAAGACTATGAGCCAAATTACGAGAGAGGGGAGCGGCACCTTCCGTGGAGGGATGGAGTCTGTGTTCCCTAAACTCTTCCAATTGTCTATGAATCCTATGCTATTCTCCGGACACCACTCATACATGCAACCTTTCAATGACGATAATCTACTATAAAATTCATCACCACGACAAGCAGGAAGGGGACCAGAGCATATTACATTGTCTGATATTGTTTTTGCAAGTTTACACATCTTTTTAACATTATCTTTAGTGACCTCCGACTGGTAAAGCCGGACATCGTTTGTGCCAACATGAATAACAACCTTAGAAAATCTATGTTTAGCATTAGCCAGCACTTGTAAATGGTAAATGGTCTGCACTTATATAGCGCTTTTTTTAAACTTAGAGGTTATCAAAGTGCTTTACACTGTGACTCATTCACCCATTCTCTCACACTCATACACCAATGGCGGCAGAGCTGCCATGCAAGGCGCTAGCCTGCCATTAGGAACAACTTGGGGTTCAGTGTCTTGCCCAAGGACACTTCGGGATATGGAGTCGTGTGGGCCAACCTTGCGATTAGCCGCCGACCCGCTCTACCACCTGAGCCACAGCCGCCCCTTTATTGTAAATTTGATCTGATGTCAGATGCTCTGGCACCGTAAATGCATTTAACAATAGTGGCTGGAGTCTCTATAATTGAATCACCAATAACTAGGGCTCTTTCAACATGAACACTGAGTGGGGAGAATCAATTAGAAATACTTTTTCGATTTGCCCTGCAAGTATGCTGCCGAAACATCCCCCAAACACCCTGCTGCAGGGGCTCTACAGCCTGAACCAAAGTGTGTGTTGCTTGCTATCCTACCCGTATCTGAAACAGGATCTACCGGCTTCTCTTTCTCACTGACCTCCACTAGCATTCGGATGCGTGTCTCTAACTCATTAACCTTCCCCGTCAGCCTGACTAATCCCTTACATTTATCACATGTGAATCCCTCACTGCTGACGGAGGAGGCTATTGTAAACATGTGGCATGCAATGCACGAAGCAGTAATATGAGCGGATGCCATGACTTATCGCAATTGTTTATGTGGTGATACTACAGAAATTAAAGTAACATTTATTAACAACAAGAATCCTACCTAAGTGATGCGATGTTTAGATGGCGCATTAATTTTAAAACAATGTTAACTTGCATTCTGTTCTATTTCTTCTTTTCTATTTGTGTCGAGCTTCTAAGCGTTGAAATAATGCCTATTTTGTGTTGGGCAAGACTGTAGTTATTAATCTGAGTTTAAAGGGTTAAATAGGCAAGCAAAAATATTTTTCACACATTTTATGGATTTTTGAGTCACAAAAAGAGCCGTATGTTGGTTACACCACCTGACATTGATTTGGTGGACAAAGGTTTTTCAAATGTTAATAGTATTTAAGACAGTTTGCTTCTAGAAATTCTAATAATACGAATAATGAGAAATACTAATAAAAGATCATTCCAAACTAGTTACACCAAAAACAAAAACTCACAATTTTAATTACACAAAAAAAATTAAAATAATAATAATTACTGTCGCCGGATATTTTTTTGTCAATAAAGCCCCCCCATAAAAAAAAGAATATAAATAAATGTGTTTATCAAATCGCATCATTTCTCACAGGTACTGAACTATGACTCTGGAATGGCTGGGAAACACACACAACATGGATCTCTTGAGTTTAAACATTTTCTTTTTCTTTCAGACATTATGCCGTCCACATTTATAACACATGACCATCTGGAAGTCTAATCTGTTTGGCTGGTTGTTTAATGCTTAGTTTCGTTAATCCCTAAAGTGTTCATTTTATTGCAGTATTAATAATTCTGTATAATATTATGTTTAATGGAGCAGGTGTGCGTGATGTTCCTCTCTCACAGATAGGTGGCGCTGTTGTACAGTTAGAAAATAACACTGCAAAAACAGAATCTCCTTATTTTTTTCTCTCTCTCTATCACTCTCTCTCTTTCTCTCTCACTGTCTCTCTCTCTCTCTCTCTATCACTCTCTCTCTTTCTTTCTTTCTCTCTCTCTCTCTGTGCTCCTTTCCATCTGACAACATGTGAGTGTGTGTGTGTGTGTGTGTGTATAGTGTGTGTGTATTGTGTGTGTGTGTGTATAGTGTGTGTGTGTGTATAGTGTGTGTGTGTGTGTATAGTGTGTGTGGGTGTGAGTGTGTATAGTGGGTGTGTGTGTGTATTGTGTGTGTGTGTGTGTGTGTGTTTGTGTATAGTGTGGATGTGTATAGTGTGTGTGTGTGTATAGTGTGTGTGTGTGTGTGTGTGTATAGTGTGTGTTGTGTGTGTGTGTGTGTGTGTGTGTTGTGTGTGTGTGTGTGTGTGTGTGTGTGTGTGTGTGTGTGTGTGTGATATTTTTGCGTGTGCCATGAGAAATGATTGTTTACACCTGTGAGTAGAGTCGAGCTGTGAACATTTATTCACAGATGTTCGGTGTGTTTGTTAGATTTGATTGTCGTGTGTGTCATCATGTTCCATTACTGATACTCAAACACATCTTCAGTTTTAATGCACTGTCCTTTATTACTGTTTAAGGTACACATCACAACTTAGATTTTCACTTAAAGTAAATGAAGATTATTTATGGGCCATTAAGAGTTTGGTCTGTGGCATTATTGTCATGACAATTAAAGATATTTCTCCATGAAATTCTCATTATTGTAATGAATCCAGATGTTTTACTTCATAATTTTGTCATTTGCATTATTCCCAATGGTGATTCTCATTACAGTCATCATAATCATCTTTATATATTAAACATACATGTATTGCATTACAGTAATGAGAATATGGGGGGCTTAATTATCAGTGTATATTTGATTAAACAACTTAAATGTTGATAATGAATTATACATTTATAAAAATGGATCATTTATAAATATAATAAATATAAAGCAAATTTAATCTCTTTATTGCTTTCTTTAAAAATGTTTTAGATGTTCTCCGATAAATGTCTATTCTTTTATTATTTATGTGTGCACGTGCATGTTCGCGCGTGAGTATGCGCATGTGTGTGTGTGTGCGTGCGCGAGTGTGTGTGCGTGTGTGAATGTGTGCGTGTGTGTGTGTGTGTGCGTGTGTGAATGTGTGTGTGTTTGTGCGTGCGCGAGTGTGTGTGAATGTGTGTGTGTGTGTGTGTGCGTGCGCGAGTGTGTGTGAATGTGTGTGTGTGTGTGCGTGCGCGAGTGTGTGTGTGTGTGTGCGTGTGTGAATGTGTGAGTGTGTGTGTGTGCGTGCGCGAGTGTGTGTGTGTGTGTGTGCGTGCGCGAGTGTGTGTGAATGTGTGCGTGTGTGTGTGTGCGTGCGCGAGTGTGTGTGTGTGTGTGTGCGTGCGCGAGTGTGTGTGAATGTGTGCGTGTGTGTGTGTGCGTGCGCGAGTGTGTGTGAATGTGTGCGTGTGTGTGTGTGCGTGCGTGCGTGAGTATGCGCATATGTGCCTGCGCGAGTGTGTGTGAATGTGTGTGTGTGAATGCGCGCGTGTGTGTGCGTGCGCGAGTGTGTGTGAATGTGTGTGTGTGAATGCGCGTGTGTGTGTGTGTGCGCGAGTGTGTGTGAATGTGTGTGTGTGAATGCGCGCGTGTGTGTGTGTGTGTGCGTGCGTGCGTGAGTATGCGCGCGTGTGTGTGTGAATGTGCGTGCGTGCGTGAGTGTGTGTGCGTGCGTGCGTGAGTGTGTGTGCGTGCGTGCGTGCATGAGAGAGAATGCGCGCGTGTGTGTGTGTGTGCGTGCGTGCGTGCGTGCGTGCGTGAGAATGCGCGCGTGTGTGTGTGAATGTGTGTGTGTGTGTGTGTGTGTTCGTGCGTGAGTGTGCGTGCGCGTGTGCGTGCGTGTGTGTATGCGTGTGCGTGCGTTCGTGAGTTTTGCGTGCGTGTTTGTGCGCTTCTATTTGTCACTCCAGTGTCTCTCTCAGCATCTGTTGCCTCTCATCTGCCTCATTGATATTCTTTTATTCTCTGTTATTACAGCCGTTATGACATCATCACAATATTTACAACATTAATATGTCATTATGGCCTTAATGATGCCATTACAGTCTTTATGACATCACTGCAATTATTTTACATCAAAGCAGCATTTATAACATCATCAAGATGTAAATTACATTAATATGACCTTAACAATGTCATTATGTCCTTTATGACATCATAACAAACTTTAACATTAATATAACCTTTATGTTGTCAGTATGTTCTTTATGACATCATTCTGACCTTCATGATGTCATTACAGTCTTTATGATATTAGTGCGGCTTTTATGATGCAATGACTCTATGACATCATTGCAATATTTTAAATCAGTACAGCCTTTATAACATTAATATGATCTTTGTGACATCATTATGACATCATTATGGACATTATGACATCATTATGATCTTTATGACATCATTATTATCTTTATGACATCATTATGGACATTATGATATCATTATGGTCTTTATGACATCATTATTATCTTTGTGACATCATTATGACATCATTATGGACATTATGATATCATTATGGTCTTTATGACATCATTATGATCTTTGTGACATCATTATGACATCATTATGGACATTATGATATCATTATGGTCTTTATGACATCATTATTATCTTTGTGACATCATTATGGCCTTCATAGGGGGTTGGCGATATACCATTTAAATCGATATGCCGGCAGAAAGTTTTGAGTATTGTTTCTGTTGCGTTTATGCACGTTCCAATCAGACGTCATTATATCATTTTTATCCGTCATTAGTTACTTGTTATTTTTGCATTAATGGGTGTCTTTTTCCAGACACTACAGCCCAGCACCCTTATGATGATGATGATGATGATGATGATACGTTCCTCATCCACAGCTCGTGTGTGTTCACTGCATGATCTGGGCGGGGTC
>JAVLUX010000049.1:22491472-22506472 GCA_032164185.1 Moxostoma hubbsi | reverse complement strand
ACTACACGACAAGCGTACACTACACGGCTAGTGTACACTACACGACAAGCGTACACTACACGGCTAGTGTACACTACACGACAAGCGTACACTACACGGCTAGTGTACACTACACGGCTAATGTGCACTACACGACAAGCGTACACTACACGACAAGCGTACACTACACGGCTAGTGTACACTACACGGCTAATGTGCACTACACGACAAGCGTACACTACACGACAAGCGTACACTACACGGCTAGTGTACACTACACGACAAGCGTACACTACACGACAAGCGTACACTACACGGCTAGTGTACACTACACGGCTAGCGTACCCTACACGACAAGCGTACACTACACGGCTAGCGTACCCTACACGACAAGCGTACTCTACACGGCTAGCGTGCACTACACGGCTAATGTGCACTACACAACTAGCGTACACTACACGGCTAGCAGCCAGCGTCCTGCGATTCACAGTGCAGTTTTTCATCGTGCTGCTACGAACACTTCAGGACTGTAGAGTGTAGTGATGTCACGGTACTCGATACCATTTTCCGTACCAAAGCAAAACACAAAAACATGTTACTGAACAACACTATAATTAACACAGTTAACAAAACATTAACAGCAGAACTAAGAACAATAATATGCCATTGAGCAACACTAAGTTAAATATATTATTTTTGAATGATAGAAACACTGAACAATGTACGCTTAAAGTATTTTTGAACACTTATGTAAGATTTGCTTCAACTTTTGCAATGTTTACTTTAAGTTTTTACCAAGTACTAAAAAACAACTAAATAAACAAACATACAATAGAATTAATAAAAACAATTTCCAAACGAATGTGCAAAGTGTTCTCGTATTAATAAAGCTGCATATTGCCAATTTTCTTCACGATTAGAAATACACATATATTCTGATTAAATAAGTCGCGAGCAATCACGTTATAGTCTAGCTGCATTAAGTGTGTGCGCTCGAGGGATGAGCGTCCCCGAGTCTCTCTCAGCCGCTGCAGTTTCAATCTCTCCCCCTTAGATCGGGACATTCACACGACTCATAGAAGAGGCATCCATCACACAGAGAAATGCCCGTTTCAGAGTTTGTAGTTATTTACATGATCTGCTTCTGTATTATTTGAACTTTAATAAAGCAATAACACATTAAATATAACTGCATTAAAGATGTAATGCCGGGTGTTTCCTTTAAAGGGCTCCGGCTCCACTTATTCCACAACGAGAGTACTTCAGAATTTAATATTTATTTTTTTAATAATTCCCCAATACTTTGGGATCTACATAAGATGAAACCGTGAAAGTTTCGAATGCATCCGGACTGATCTGTGTAATTCTTCCTCCGTCAGGCGTGAACGGCAGTGCTGCTCCCCGGGTGCTGTAGGATGAATCTCAGTTGCCTCCGTGTCTGAGACCGTCAATCCGTGCATCTTATCACGTGACTTGTTGAGTGTGTTACCGTGGAGACGTAGCGCGTGTGGAGGCTTCACGCTATTCTCCGCGGCATCCACGCACGACTCACCACACGCCCCACCGAGAGCGAGAACCACATTATAGCGACCACGAGGAGGTTACCCCATGTGACTCTACCCTCCCTAGCAACCGGGCCAATTTGGTTACCCCATGTGACTCTGCCCTCCCTAGCAACCGGGCCAATTTGGTTACCCCATGTGACTCTACCCTCCCTAGCAACCGGGTCAATTTGGTTACCCCATGTCACTCTACTCTCCCTAGCAACCGGGCCAATTTGGTTGCCCCATGTGACTCTACCCTCCCTAGCAACCGGGCCAATTTGGTTGCTAAGGAGACCTGACTGGAGTCACTCAGCACACTCGCGCGACTCCTGGGGTGGTAGTCAGCGTCTTTACCCCTAAGCTTCCCAGACTCCTTATTTTTGTTTCCTCCTACCCAAAACCTTGCCCTTCTCTCATCGCGCGAGTGTGCATGCACACACACACACACACACACACACACACACACACACACACACACACACACACACACACTATACACACACACACACACACACACACACACACACAACGACAAGACATCTAGATATCAAGCTGTTTTGAAAACTGTCCCATCGCAGGAGTGCGCACACAGCAAGACCTTTCATCGTGAGATCCGAGGGCCAGTCGCTGACGCAAAACGTCAAAGGGGGCGAGCATGAGTCCTGTGGTGTCCACTAGGCATTAAATGCAGAATTCTATTCTGTGAAGTTCCTCAAAGATCCGTTGAGACTCATTTCATATGTGTGGTGTCCAAGACAGTGCTTCATTAAAATTCATTCCCACCTCAGGACACAGTAAAAATGTCACAAACAACTGCAGAGTGCCGCAGCGGCCGTTCTCGCAGAGGATGAAACTGATTCACCCTGAAAACAGACCAAAGGTGAAATGACATTTTTAGCACCCGGTGGAGTTGAATTTGTAATGGTCATAAAATCCTAACTCTATTCTCCGTAAGACCTGACTCATTAGTATCTGCTCCGAAACAACATTCATATTAATACTCACGACCCGTGCGTCTGTCGTAGCTGAGGGGAAAAGGAGAGCGAGAGATGCCCGGCACGTCCCGAGACATCAGTAATCCTGTCACACCGACACTGACTTTCCAGGAATGAGTGTCCGCTCACGAAAATTTCTCCCCGGCTCGAGTCATCCACTTCTAGGTGTATAATTTTATTCTGTAACTTCTAGTGTTGTTGATTTAAATTGAATTGTGCAGCATGTGTGACCTCTTTTTTTATATTTTATATTTCATCACCTGTGCTGCTGTAACTATAATTAACACAACAGACTTCAGGGAATACAGTAGTGCCGTTAAAAGAGGGTGAAATGTTTGTTCGGTTACATTGGGTTAAAATGTTGACATGAAATGGCAATGTACTTGATTTATTGAAATTGACCAGGCAGTTATTACTCCAGATTGTTGGTGAAAACTGATGTGACCTAGTTTTTAATGCATTAGGACACATTGGAGACCTGCATTAAAATGACAGCCATCATGAATAAATAACGTCCTACGCCTTTAATGAGAGAGAGAGAGAGAGAGAGAGAGAGAGAGAGAGAGGTTTGACACATCACAACACTTTCACTGCATGTAATACTAACAGAAAGCATCACCCTAAATGAGTTGCTCAGTTGCATGCTAACAAACTAAAGCGAGTGAGTTGAACTGCTCTGATGTGTTTGAGTATGTTGAAGGGTTTCCATATTATCGATTAGGACGATGCCCTTGGTGAACGACTCTCCACGGGATCATTTCGGCAGCTGGCCGTGTTCCAGATCCGTGAGGTGTTTGGAAGTTACTTAATCCAGCAATAAATCTTGGTTCTAAGGCGTATTCATCGGTGTGTGGGCGGGGAGGTGATCGGTCGTGTGCTCTAATGATGGCCATTCTCTGGGCGTAACGGATGGAATACAGAATCAGATCGAATCTCGTGCATTATGAGGGCGTGACGTCCAGCAGCCATTTTCAATGCGTAATTTGTTTTGATGTCATGTAAAGTGGCGTGTCGTGTCGTATGGGTCAAGTGGTTCCTTTGGATATCTTCCCATCAGTTGGCCTACAAGAGTGTAGCGTATCTGATGTTGACTAATCAGAATAGGAAGTAAGGGACAATCACACTAATTAGGCTGAGAACTCATTAAACATTAGCACATAGCACACCATCGTAAATGTCCTAAAACACAACAATACTATGGTACATGTCATTTAACATGGTTATACTATGATAGATGTCCTAACACATGATAATACCATAGTACATGTCCTAAAACACGTTAATACCAAAGTACCATGTCCTAAAACATGGTAATACCACAGTACATGTCCTAAAACATGGTAATGCCACAGTACATGTCCTAAAACATGGTAATACCACAGTACATGTCCTAAAACACGTTAATACCAAAGTACATGTCCTAAAACACGTTAATACCAAAGTACCATGTCCTAAAACATGGTAATACCACAGTACATGTCCTAAAACATGGTAATACCACAGTACATGTCCTAAAACATGGTAATACCACAGTACATGTCCTAAAACACGTTAATACCAAAGTACATGTCCTAAAACACGTTAATACCAAAGTACCATGTCCTAAAACATGGTAATGCCAAAGTACATGTCCTAAAACATGGTAATGCCAAAGTACATGTCCTAAAACATGATAATGCCAAAGTACATGTCCTAAAACACGGTGGTACCACAGTACATGTCCTAAAACATGGTAATGCCAAAGTACATGTTCTAAAACATGGTAATGCCAAAGTACATGTCCTAAAACATGATAATGGAAAAGTACATGTCCTAAAACACGGTGGTACCACAGTACATGTCCTAAAACACGGTAATGCCAAAGTACATGTCCTAAAACACGGTGGTACCACAGTACATGTCGTAAAACACGTTAATACCAAAGTACATGTCCTAAAACACGTTAATACCACAGTACATGTCCTAAAACATGGTGGTACCACAGTACATGTCCTAAAACACGGTAATGCCAAAGTACATGTCCTAAAACACGTTAATACCACAGTACATGTCCTAAAACATGGTAATACCAAAGTACATGTCCTAAAACATGGTAATGCCAAAGTACATGTCCTAAAACATGGTAATACCACAGTACATGTCCTAAAACATGGTAATACCAAAGTACATGTCCTAAAACATGGTAATACCACAGTACATGTCCTAAAACATGGTAATACCAAAGTACATGTCCTAAAACATGGTAATACCACAGTACATGTCCTAAAACATGGTAATACCAAAGTACATGTCCTAAAACATGGTAATGCCAAAGTACATGTCCTAAAACACGTTAATACCACAGTACATGTCCTAAAACATGGTGGTACCACAGTACATGTCCTAAAACACGGTAATGCCAAAGTACATGTCCTAAAACACGTTAATGCCAAAGTACATGTCCTAAAACATGGTAATACCACAGTACATGTCCTAAAACATGGTAATACCAAAGTACATGTCCTAAAACACGTTAATACCACAGTACATGTCCTAAAACATGGTGGTACCACAGTACATGTCCTAAAACACGGTAATGCCAAAGTACATGTCCTAAAACACGTTAATGCCAAAGTACATGTCCTAAAACATGGTAATACCAAAGTACATGTCCTAAAACATGGTAATACCAAAGTACATGTCCTAAAACATGGTAATGCCAAAGTACATGTCCTAAAACACGGTAATACCAAAGTACATGTCCTAAAACATGGTGGTACCACAGTACATGTCCTAAAACACGGTAATGCCAAAGTACATGTCCTAAAACATGGTAATGCCAAAGTACATGTCCTAAAACATAGTAATGCCAAAGTACATGTCCTAAAACACGGTAATGCCAAAGTACATGTCCTAAAACACGGTAATGCCAAAGTACATGTCCTAAAACACGGTAATGCCAAAGTACATGTCCTAAAACATGGTGGTACCACAGTACATGTCCTAAAACACGGTAATGCCAAAGTACATGTCCTAAAACACGGTAATGCCAAAGTACATGTCCTAAAACACGGTAATGCCAAAGTACATGTCCTAAAACACGGTAATGCCAAAGTACATGTCCTAAAACACGGTAATGCCAAAGTACATGTCCTAAAACACGGTAATGCCAAAGTACATGTCTTAAAACATGGTGGTACCATGTTAAATGTCCAAACAAGCATGTTATGGTCATGTCATTTGTTCAGAATACGGCTCTTCACTCCCATTGTAAGATGGTATTTGTATGTTTCCCCGTCCAACATACTCTGGTACATGTTTTAGTGCACAACAAATGTTCCGCTGAACACGAGAATAACAGTGAAATCTCATTAAATGTCATTAACGCTGTTTGCATTCAGATTTCTGCAGAAGAACTCTGGTGGCAGAAATCCGCTCATTCTGACATTTGCATGTATTAAAATTGGCCTTGTTGTGTGTTTTCCACGTCTGTAATCCACAAACTGACAAACATAAGCCGATTAACTAGTTTTTACCTGTTCAAGGCTTGTAAACACTTCTGAAGGCATAAAAGCGCTTTAAAGAAGATTATATTCACTTTCTGTCATAACAGATGAACGCTTGCCGTTTATTTGTGATGCATCCTTTTCTCTTAGCATTGTTGTTCCTTGAATGTATCATAAAGGTCTCAGAAGTGTTTGTGTGTTTGACGTTACTGTTGTTGTAACTACACAGTGAATGTCATGTTGAATGAAAGGTTTTGAAACGCTGCTGCTAAAGAAGTGGACCACACACACCTCATGATCGCTGCACTCGCTGGAGTTTATCAGCTGTGACAGACAGCATCAAACTACCGACTGTCTCTCTCTCTCTCTCTCTCTCTCTCCAGTCCTTATATGGTGACGGAGTACATGGGTATCAGAAACGAGAGTTTTATGAAGTTGGCCGCTGTAGGAACATGGATGGGCGATTTTGTGACTGCATGGATGGTAAGAGTCAACATGAAAAACAGGATTCACAACCAATTTAACTTCCATAATGTGACCAAACATTTAAGATCGGAGAGCTGAAAGAATCATTTTAAGAATCCGTCATCAGAAAGTCTATATTGATTGACAGCTAATCTGCATATTGTGCGGGACACGTCCTCAATATCTAGGGTGGTACTGTACTCCTCTGTACATGTATTAAGACAGTAAATCGTTTTTTATTTTGACTTATAACAGCAGAATTTGACAAAGCGTTTAAAGAGAATTGTTGCCCTTGATGAAAGTCTGGCGAGACAATGGGACGTTGCTGTAATTATTTGTTGGTAATTGACTCTCTTGGAAAGGCAGCTCCCATCCCTGGAGGCAGTGACGTCCGCTCTGCAGAGAGAATGTGAAATGAGAGATTTACTAAACGAAGAAACTCTCACAGGAGACGAGATAAGACCACGGCCAGAGAGAGCCACTTTAAAAACTAATAACGGCTTACAGGAGAAAAAAGCAACTTTTTAATCTGTATAAAGTAAAGAAAAGAGTCGACAAAGTTATAAAACCTTTTACGGATTGAACTGATGAATTTAATTGCAAATATGGTTGTAAAATGAGCTTCAAATATTTGTTTTCTTTCTAGATAGACAGACAGGCAGACAGATATAAAGACAGACAGACAGACAGATATAAACACAGACAGACAGACAGATATAAACACAGACAGACAGACAGACAGATATAAACACAGACAGATGTAAACACAGACAGACAGACAGACAGATATAAACACAGACAGACAGACAGATATAAACACAGACAGACAGACAGACAGATATAAACAGACAGATGTAAACACAGACAGACAGACAGACAGATATAAACAGACAGATATAAACACAGACAGACAGAGATAAACACAGACAGACAGAGATAAACACAGACAGATATAAACACAGACAGACAGATGTAAACACAGACAGATATAAACACAGACAGACAGAGATAGACAGACAGACAGTCAGACAGAGAGATATACATAGACAGACAGATAGATAGATAGATAGATAGACAGAGAGATATACATAGGCAGACAGACAGACAGACAGAGAGATATACATAGGCAGGCAGACAGACAGATAGATTGATAGATAGACAGATAGATAGACAGACAGATAGATAGATAGATAGACAGAGAGATATACATAGGCAGACAGACAGACAGACAGAGAGATATACATAGGCAGGCAGACAGACAGATAGATTAGATAGATAGATAGATAGATAGGCAGACAGACAGACAGATATAGATAGATAGACAGACAGACAGACAGACAGACACAGATATAGATAGATAGACAGACAGACAGACAGACACAGATATAGATAGATAGACAGACAGACAGACAGACAGACAGACACAGATATAGATAGATAGATAGGCAGACAGACAGACAGACAGACACAGATATAGATAGATAGGCAGACAGACAGACAGACATACATAGCCAGGCAGACAGACAGACAAACAGATAGACAGATATTTTCAGCATTGTGTGAAAAGAAGGAAGAGGTTTTGTTTAAGTTCACTCAAGGACACTCAGGAAACAAACATCCTTCCTATAATATTTGACATCAAAGCGCTTTCTCACTGACAACACACACACACACACACACATACACGCACTATACACACACACACATACACACACACAGTATACACTCATACACACACACACACACTATACACACATACACACACTATACACACATACACACAGAATATACACACACACACACACACACTATACACACAGAATATACACACACACACACTATACACACATACACACAGAATATACACACACACACACACTATACACACATACACACAGAATATACGCACACACTATACACACACGGCACAGGTTTAGTGTAAGATCTTCTGGGATCAAGCTGCATAATGTATGTGTGTGTGTGTTATTAGTATTCTTGTGTTCAAACTGCACGGCTGAACAACAGAGAAAAGGAGAAGAAGGAAAGAGGGCTAAAATGAAAGGGGAAGATGAAGGGCAAAGGATGGTTGAGAAAGTGCTGAATGGAAACATTACAGGCGCCGTTTACATGTCATTAATTCAGCTCACCTCATTCTCTGCTCATTTGGCAGGCCACTGTGTTGGGCGGGACGTGTCAGAAAATGGACAGATTTATTTCACTTTCTCTCTCCTCCCCAGAGTTTTCAAAAACTTTTTTTTTGATAGGAACAGATCCGTCAGCAGAGTGACCTGAGAAACTCTCACTGTGAGGCCGGAAACTGTTCGCAGAGTGACTCCAGACTGGTCTCCTAAGCAACCAAATTGTCCCGGTTGCTAGGGAGGGTAGAGTCACATGGGGTAACCAAATTGGCCCGGTTGCTAGGGAGGGTAGAGTCACATGGGGTAACCAAATTGTCCCGGTTGCTAGGGAGGGTAGAGTCACATGGGGTAACCAAATTGTCCCGGTTGCTAGGGAGGGTAGAGTCACATGGGGTAACCAAATTGGGCCGGTTGCTAGGGAGGGTAGAGTCACATGGGGTAACCAAATTGTCCCGGTTGCTAGGGAGGGTAGAGTCACATGGGGTAACCAAATTGTCCCGGTTGCTAGGGAGGGTAGAGTCACATGGGGTAACCAAATTGGCCCGGTTGCTAGGGAGGGTAGAGTCACATGGGGTAACCAAATTGGCCCGGTTGCTAGGGAGGGTAGAGTCACATGGGGTAACCAAATTGTCCCGGTTGCTAGGGAGGGTAGAGTCACATGGGGTAACCAAATTGGCCTGGTTGCTAGGGAGGGTAGAGTCACATGGGGTAACCAAATTTGGCCGGTTGCTAGGGAGAGTAGAGTCACATGGGGTAACCAAATTGGCCCGGTTGCTAGGGAGGGTAGAGTCACATGGGGTAACCAAATTGGCCCGGTTGCTAGGGAGGGTAGAGTCACATGGGGTAACCAAATTGGGCCGGTTGCTAGGGAGGGTAGAGTCACATGGGGTAACCAAATTGGCCTGGTTGCTAGGGAGGGTAGAGTCACATGGGGTAACCTCCTCGTGGTCACTATAATGTGGTTCTCGCTCTCGGTGGGGCGTGTGGTGAGTCGTGCGTGGATGCCGCGGAGAATAGCGTGAAGCCTCCGCACCCGCTACGTCTCCACGGTAACACACTCAACAAGTCACATGATCAGATGCGCGGATTGACGGTCTCAGACGCGGAGGCAACTGAGATTCATCCTCCACCACCCGGATTGAGGCGAGTCTCTACATCACCACGAGGACTCGGAGTGCTTTGGGAATTGGGCGTTCCAAATTGGGGAGAAAAAAAAAGTGATTACATGAAGTAAGCATTAAAGTACTCTGATTACAATAAAAATGATTTTGTTATTTGTAGCGGATTACTATTTTTGAGTAATTTACCAAACACTGATTACGTGCATGTACAGTATTTTGGATATTGTGTGCGTTTATTTTCCTGCTTATATATATATTTATATATTTATTTTATTTACAACTTTTTACTCGTTAAATGTAAATAAAGATTGTTTATTTGTCCAAGGTAACGGACATGATGCTGCAGGACACACATTACCCGGACTGGGGCAGAACCGCAAGGCACTTTTGGAGGCAGGGCAATAACAGAATAGTGCTGTTCTGGTGAGACACATTTAACTTCATATATGATTTGGTTTCATTTAAAGGAATATTCTTGTGTTCATACAAGTTAAGCTTTAAAAACTGCGATTGAGCCATTTAAATAAAACACAACCTTCCGATTACTAACCATTTACATTGTAACTGTAGTGGAAGTTATTTCTATTTTAAATATGTAATCCTGTTACAGCTAAAAGTATTTATAGATCAATATGACAAATTAAAGCTGAAATAATTTTAATTATTTTATCCCTACTATCATTTCTGACCCGGGAAAGGTAGATAATAATATTTTAATACCATATGATTTTTAGGACGGGAACCAAATTTATCAAGACTATCAAAATACACATAATATGTTTCACAATAAATTGTTTAAGAGATATAACCATTTAAAACAAAGTGTTACTTATTTTTTTATTTATTTTTTGTACATTTATGAATTAGATTTTTACTTCTAAATATTTCACTTACATTAAACCTCTTTCCCAAACTCTCTCACACACTTTTTTGTCTCTGCGCACACACACGCAATCACACACACACATGCAAACACACACACACAAACACACATGCAAACACACACACACACACACACACACACACACATGCAAACACACACACACACTACACACACACACACACGCAAACACACACACACAGAAACACATGCAAACACACACACACACTATACACACACACACACTATACACACACACAAACACACATGCAAACACACACACAAACACATGCAAACACACACACACTCACACACATGCAAACACACACACAAACACATGCAAACACACACATGCAAACACACATGCAAACACACACAAACACACACACACACGCAAACACACACACATGCAAACACACACACAAACACACACAAACACACACACACACACACAAACACATGCAAACACACACGCGCGCACACACACACACACAGACACATGCAAACACACACACAAACACATGCAAACACACGCACAAACACATGCAAACACACACAAACACATGCAAACACACACACACTCATACAGACACATGCAAACACACACACACACACACATGCAAACACACGCACACACACACACACACACACATGCAAACACGCACACAAACACATACAAACACACACACACACACACGCAAACACACACACACACACACACACATGCAAACACACACACAAACACATACAAACACACACACACACATACAAACACACACACACACACACACGCAAACACACACATGCAAACACACACACACACACACACACACACACACAAACACATGCAAACACACACACACACACACATGCAAACAGACACACACACACAAACATGTCAAAGAATATCAAAATTGTATTATTTAAAATAAGAAATAGCATAATTAATAACTTTTACATTTGTCATTAAACATACCAGGACTATCAATCGTTTTACATGTATGACCAGTTCAGAACTTATTAATGACTTATAATATAGTTGTAGATGAAAACCGTCGGGTTATGAATGATTTATGAGCTTGAATCTCACCGGGTCAAAATTGACCTGCGAATGCAAAAGGCGTCTGCAGATTCTGAATGCATAAGGAGAATTAATATGAAAGAACTCATATTAGAGCTTCATATTTCTGATTTGAAACCCTGAGGAACACTTGCCCCATAGACTTCAGTGCATCAGTGTACACTTGTTTTTACAAACAGAGGGACGAGTCTAAAATATTGTCTGTGTTATCAACATTATGCCACAGATTATATCAGCTTAAGTCGTACTGAACAGGGACCTATAATGCCTATAATGCCTATAAATATGATAAAAGGGTATATATTAGAGACAGGGTTTGGGTTACTGAATCATAGGATCATATAATGTACATTAAGAACATGAAGAGTAAATGAGATTGTGTTCTTCTTGTGGGGTGAAATGTCTTAAAATGTCACTGCAAGAATAGCAAACCCTGATGTAGACTATGTGTGTGAATGTGTGTTATAACAGCACTTTAATCCCTGTTATCAGCGTCAGCATGTTTAATTAAAGAGAGACACGGCAGAAAATCAATCAACATTCGATTTGCCTCCCTTGACAACACATTCGCTCTGACCCGACTCCCCTTAAACACCCGAAAAACTCACACAAGCACGCTCTCTGACCCTGATGCAGGTCGTGTAACACAAAGGAACAAAACTGAGCTGCTCTTTTCCATTTAACAAAAATGGCTGATGGTTTTTATGATCAACATTCTCACGAAATACTGATTTTATTCTCAATTAATTTTTTAATTTACAGTTTTGTTTCTTTTCTTTTGGAATATGAAAAGTAATTATAGAGGTAATGATAAAGTGCATTGTGTTAATGATAAATGCATTGCGGTAATGATATAGTTTATTGTGGTAATGATATAGTTCATTGCATTAAAGATATAGTGAATTGCGGTAATGATATAACACATTACGGTAATGATATAGTTCATTATGGTAATAACATAGTGCATTGTGGTAATGATAAAGTGCACTGCGGTAACGATATGGTGCATTGCGTTAAATATATTGTGCATTGCGGTAAAGATACGGTGCATTGCGTTAAAGATATAGTGCATTGCGGTAATGATAAATTCCATTGCGGTTGATAAAATGCATTGTGGTAATGATAAAGAACATTGCTGTAATGATAAAGTGCATTGCTGTGATGATATAGTGCATCGCGGTAATGATATGGTGTATTGCGGTAATGATATAGTGCATTTCGGTAATGATACAGCACATTGCAGTATTGATAAAGCACATTGCGGTAAAGATAAAGATAAATGCATTTCGGTAATGATATAGTGCATTTCGGTAATGATAAAGTGCATTGCGGTAATGATAAAGTGCATTGCGGTAATGATAAAGTGCATTGCTGTAATGATAAAGTGCATTGCTGTGATGATATAGTGCATCGCGGTAATGATATGGTGTATTGCGGTAATGATATAGTGCATTTCGGTAATGATACAGCACATTGCAGTATTGATAAAGCACATTGCGGTAAAGATAAAGATAAATGCATTTCGGTAATGATATAGTGCATTTCGGGAATGATATAGTGCATTTCGGTAATGATAAAGTGCATTGCGGTAATGATAAAGTGCATTGCGGTAATGATAAAGTGCATTGCGGTAATGTTAAAGTGCATTGCGGTAATGATAAAGTGCATTGCGGTAATGATAAAGTGCATTGCGTTAATGAGGACACACAACACAAAACACTAATAACAGTGGCACCCATTACAAGCAAGCAAACATTATTGACTTATAAAAAGAAGTATTTTAAAACTCATTTTAGTAGTCATAGCTGATCATTAAATCATACAATTTGAGCATTAGTTGTGGTAATGAGAATGATGCATAGTGTTGGAAACAGGTCATATAGACACATATACAACATTTTTAATGAAAAAGTGAGATAACAAGTTTTCATGTTTAACCTCCTGAGACCCGAGTGTGACTGCTGTGTGCATTTTCCATGTAATTTTTGATTTGTAATTAGTAGCACCTAATAAACAAGCAAAAAAAATCTAGAGCAAATAGTTTTCGTAAAAATGTATGTCCACATATGTGGACAGCGGGACTAAGTTGTGAAATTTTAAATAATATCAAACTATAGAAAGTCTATTTAAATCTATATAAAAGTATTTTCATCAAATAGTTATAATGCTTGCTTAGGTTTTTGAGTTTTATGATGTTTATGAGCTCCCTATATAGTGCATGACTTAACCTCCAGTGTGCTGTCTGTCTGCACTGGTCTCAGAACAGTTATAGGAGAGATATAGGATGCTCCCTTGCTCCCTATTTAGTGCATGACTTAACCTCCAGTGTGCTGTCTGTCTGCACTGGTCTCAGAACAGTTATAGGAGAGCTATAGGATGCTCCCTTGCTCCCTATTTAGTGCATGACTTAACCTCCAGTGTGCTGTCTGTCTGCACTGGTCTCAGAACAGTTATAGGAGAGCTATAGGATGCTCCCTTGCTCCCTATTTAGTGCATGACTTAACCTCCAGTGTGCTGTCTGTCTGCACTGGTCTCAGAACAGTTATAGGAGAGCTATAGGATGCTCCCTTGCTCCCTATTTAGTGCATGACTTAACCTCCAGTGTGCTGTCTGTCTGCACTGGTCTCAGAACAGTTATAGGAGAGATATAGGATGCTCCCTTGTTCCCTATTTAGTGCATGACTTAACCTCCAGTGTGCTGTCTGTCTGCACTGGTCTCAGAACAGTTATAGGAGAGCTATAGGATGCTCCCTTGCTCCCTATTTAGTGCATGACTTAACCTCCAGTGTGCTGTCTGTCTGCACTGGTCTCAGAACAGTTATAGGAGAGATATAGGATGCTCCCTTGTTCCCTATTTAGTGCATGACTTAACCTCCAGTGTGCTGTCTGTCTGCACTGGTCTCAGAACAGTTATAGGAGAGATATAGGATGCTCCCTTGTTCCCTATTTAGTGCATGACTTAACCTCCAGTGTGCTGTCTGTCTGCACTGGTCTCAGAACAGTTATAGGAGAGCTATAGGATGCTCCCTTGCTCCCTATTTAGTGCATGACTTAACCTCCAGTGTGCTGTCTGTCTGCACTGGTCTCAGAACAGTTATAGGAGAGATATAGGATGCTCCCTTGCTCCCTATTTAGTGCATGACTTAACCTCCAGTGTGCTGTCTGTCTGCACTGGTCTCAGAACAGTTATAGGAGAGCTATAGGATGCTCCCTTGTTCCCTATTTAGTGCATGACTTAACCTCCAGTGTGCTGTCTGTCTGCACTGGTCTCAGAACAGTTATAAATGCATCTTATTTTCATCATAACCCCAT
>JAVLUX010000049.1:22478972-22486472 GCA_032164185.1 Moxostoma hubbsi | reverse complement strand
AAAAGTACAAGAGGCCATTACTAAGAGAGATGCTCGAAGTCGTCTGAACACAAGCAAGACAAGCAAAATGGGGGTTTGCTTTGTGAAAGACGGCTAAAACGAGACGTGAGTGCTGTTTGCACCCTCCGTGCTACTATGCTAAGGTGTTGATGATGGTTGCAAAGACGTTGCTAGGGAGTTTCTAGAGCATTTCGGGTGGTTGCAAAGTTAAACAAAACATGCACTTACAATTATTTACCAATAACCGATTATAACCAGTTCTTGAACACTGGGGGGGGGGGGGTCACGGGGGTCACAGGTGCTGAGGTCACAAATATAATGGTCCTTTAATATAGTAAAGGCGCTGAATGCAAGAATTTGCTGAATAAAGGCTTGAAATGCGATAAAGGCCCAAAACTGTATCATTTTTGGTTTTAAAACATGCATGTATTTTTAAAGTTCACACTGTTTAAGACAAACACTGTGTTTGGGGGGGGTCTGGGTATGTCGGCGAGTATTGACGCTGACTATCACACCTGGAGTCGTGAGATTGAATCCAGGCTGTGCTGAGTGACTCCAGTCAGGTCTCCTTAGCAACCAAATTGGCCCGGTTGCTAGGGAGGGTAGAGTCACATGGGGTAACCTCCTCGTGGTTGCTATAATGTGACTGCAGTCAGGTCTCCTTAGCAACCAAATTGGGCCGGTTGCTAGGGAGGGTAGAGTCACATGGGGTAACCTCCTCGTGGTTGCTATAATGTGACTCCAGTCAGGTCTCCTTAGCAACCAAATTGGGCCGGTTGCTAGGGAGGGTAGAGTCACATGGGGTAACCTCCTCGTGGTTGCTATAATGTGACTCCAGTCAGGTCTCCTAAGCAACCAAATTGGGCCGGTTGCTAGGGAGGGTAGAGTCACATGGGGTAACCTCCTCGTGGTTGCTATAATGTGACTCCAGTCAGGTCTCCTTAGCAACCAAATTGGGCCGGTTGCTAGGGAGGGTAGAGTCACGTGAGGTAATCTCCTCGTGGTTGCTATAATGTGACTCCAGTCAGGTCTCCTTAGCAACCAAATTGGCCCGGTTGCTAGGGAGGGTAGAGTCACATGGGGTAACCTCCTCATGGTTGCTATAATGTGACTGCAGTCAGGTCTCCTTAGCAACCAAATTGGGTCGGTTGCTAGGGAGGGTAGAGTCACATGGGGTAACCTCCTCGTGGTTGCTATAAAGTGACTCCAGTCAGGTCTCCTAAGCAACCAAATTGGGCCGGTTGCTAGGGAGGGTAGAGTCACATGGGGTAACCTCCTCGTGGTTGCTATAATGTGACTCCAGTCAGGTCTCCTTAGCAACCAAATTGGGCCGGTTGCTAGGGAGGGTAGAGTAACCGCGCCACCACAAGGACTTGAAAAGGGGAGTAAATCAATAAGACGAACACTGTGTCTGCGTCGGAAAGACGAATATTATTTGAATTTCTTTTCATCACTGATAAATGTCTGTGTTAGCCGGCTAGCAAAAAGAAAATACACCAAATTATTTACTGTCGACAAGTTGTCCCTCATTTTATATTGAGCACTGCTGTCAAAGTCCGAAGAGAAAAAGAATTAATATAGCATAAATGTAGTGCATACAGCAGCTGTTGTGTGGCCGCAGAATACAGAATGTATCTATTTATGGTCCAAAAGTAACAGTACAACATTTCAATCATAAAACAGAGGTCAAATATTGCATGTTTATTTAGATGCATCTCACATGACACAAACACTCTTAACCGGAACTGCTTGATGATGTGCGGCGCTGGAACAATCCACGAGGTTCCCGTTTAGCGTCTTAAACTTGAGTCCCGCCTTCATTGATTTGATTGGCGGTGTTAGACTAATGAGCACGCTAAAAATGTACCTTTAAAAACCATTATGTTATTCCTGCAACAACTTAATGACAATTAGACAGTGGAGCATAATGGACTGCAGCAGAACAGCAGCAAATATCAATTATTGGGGGGGGGGGTTTGGCTTGTCCCCCTCGAAATATATTGTGGTTACGGCCCTGTATACAATGTATTACAATATAAACACTAAGTAAACATTATTGTGTGGGCTAATAAATACTGAATGACCGTAATTAATCAATACAAGACCTTTTCTCTAATTACACCATCAGTCAAAATCAACATGAACATTAAAATGTTATGATGAACTTCTATCTGCTGAACAACAAAACCTCAATGAAGCGCCTATTTTTATAACCGTACTGTAACAAATTGGACGTATTTCACGGCAGTAATTGCTTTTATCTAAAGGCCGCAGTTACACTGTGGAAGTCTCTTTGTCCGGCCACAGAGGAATTATAACCTCCTGACACCCCTGCATGACTAATAAACATGCAAAAAAAATTAAAATCTCTCTCTCTATATATATATATATATTAGAGCCAATAGTTTTATTAAAAATGCATGTACTCGCATGTGGACAGCGGGACAAAGTTGTGAAATTTTAAATAATATCAAACTATAGAAAGTCAGTTTTTTTAAATCAGATTGTTTATTGTGTCCAGGAGTGTTGATTATGATGTTTTTGAGACGTTACAGACATTACATCATAAATTTGCATAATTAATTCTGATTCATCCAATCACTGTCAATCATGTTCAAATAAAATGATCCATTATAAATGGTGAATCTATGTACTGATGATCATTGTCCCATGTGTGTCAAACATGTTGATCCAAACATCATCTGCAGCCTGAAACTGAACTTTTGATCAGATTTTAGGAGTGAACGCACTTAACTGCATAGAGAGCTATAGGATGCTCCCTTGCTCCCTATTTAGTGCATGACTTAACCTCCAGTGTGCTGTCTGTCTGCACTGGTCTCAGAACAGTTATAGGAGAGCTATAGGATGCTCCCTTGCTCCCTATTTAGTGCATGACTTAACCTCCAGTGTGCTGTCTGTCTGCACTGGTCTCAGAACAGTTATAGAAGAGCTATAGGATGCTCCCTTGCTCCCTATTTAGTGCATGACTTAACCTCCAGTGTGCTGTCTGTCTGCACTGGTCTCAGAACAGTTATAGGAGAGTTATAGGATGCTCCCTTGCTCCCTATTTAGTGCATTACTTAACCTCCAGTGTGCTGTCTGTCTGCACTGGTCTCAGAACAGTTTGAAATGCAGCTTATTTTCATCATAACTCCATATAAAGCCTCTGAAAGACACATTTATCAGCTTTAAATGCATCCGTTAATTCTCAATGTGATAATGCACAGTGAATATTTTAAGTAAAATGAGCCTATAGTCCACGTATGTGGTCATCATGTTTATCAGTGTGCCGTTTCGTGATATATCGCTCAAATGTAAAAAATGGCACATCGGATGAAACTAGAGACTTTAAGCTTTTGACTCAAACAGGTTTTAATGTAAAAACTTAATCAGGTTTCTTACCACATTCAGTTTTGTTGGCGTTTCTCCAAAGACAAACTCCGATGTGGTCAGCGCCATGTTGTTCGGTCACATGACTCTGTGTGTTGAGTTAAACACTTTACTGACAGCATAGAGTCTCCTGATCTGAGATCAGTCCGTTTAAATGAATTTAAATGATGTGTTGCATATTGTGAAGCCAAAATACAACGTCCACGCATGTGGACGCGGAATTGCACGAGGTTAATAATAAAACTATTGGCATAGATTTTTGCAGATAACCGATCAGTTCAGAAAATAATATATCGGTAAAAACTCTAGCGAGTACGCATTCGGACTGAACGTGCCCTTTAATTTAAAGCAGCTGCCAAATGCAAAATTGTAGATATACATGTTTCTAGGTGGTTGCTTAAAGGCTGAAGTCTGGCAACGCAAGCACAATGTTCTGTCTTATATGGAATGAAGTTGGCACAACCACCGTAATAGTGGGCATTAGTGTAAATGTTGGAGTTTATGAAATATGCACCGGATTTTGAAAGTGTTTATTTTCTTAATGCATGTCTTACGTTGTTCTCTGATGTAGTTTTATGTTGGACTGTTCCTAAAGCGTTTATGCATCCATTTTATTCATAGAGTATGTTGTTATTGAAGCTATAGCGATGTGATTTTCAACGGGTTTTGCTTCAGGACCCAGACTATACATTGGAAATTATATTCTGGGTCCTATTTGCTTTTATCTAGTTGAGTAACCACATAACCAAGTAACTAGTTCAAGGTCTGACATCAAATGCATGAATTAAAAGTTGTTTGTTGAAACGTTCTTGCTTTAGGATTGGGAGTTTCCTCACTTCATGGGCGATCTGGACATGAATCTACCGGGTCTTTCCACCACGCAAGTGAAGATCAAACTGCCCTTGTGCAAACGTGTCTTTAAAGACGAGTATCACATTCACATCACAGGTAAATCTGTACACTGCACACTTATGTAGGGCAACACAAGAGAAATGCATTTGTGCCAATGAATCAAGTGGTAGCGTTTCTAAGCTGTTGTGTGGGACATGGTGGATGAATTAATTCCTTTCCCAAAGGGACGTGCTGTCAGTATATTTGCTCGTTAGATACATCTCTTTATAATTATGTGTGTGAAGGCAGCGTTTGTAATGCATACTAATTAGTATTTGCTCTGTGAATCACTGTATATGACAGACTGGAGTTCAAGTATTTTTCCATTTCATTGTGTTTCGCTCACTGTACTGTGCATACTTGACAGCCGTCTTGTGAATAGATGATTGTTCCCTAAATGCTCAGAAAATGGCCTTCCTTCTCAATGGTTCACAAAAGTCTTTAACCATATTGTTTAGCACTGAAATTTAGCGTGATGAAAATAATATTACAAAGGATGCCATTAGAGAGTGAATTTGATCTGAATTATTCAACTAAGGGCACTTTAAGGTCACATTTAAAATGCTTTTCTACATGACTGCTATGTATATATATGACTGGTTTACCCTTGACCTAGACTTTCATTTTTTAAATATGAGAATCCATCATACAAATGTTATTTGATATAGAGCTGTTCAACTGTGACGTCAGTTTGTTGGCGAACCCAGAAGGCTAATTTTCCATGTGCTCCCTCAGGATTTTCCTATGGGTTTTTATAATGAGTTTTCTCAGCTTGTGAGTAAAATATGGTGTGTGAAGGGCATTCATTTAGAGTCGAGTCCAAGTCCAAAAGGGGCCGAGTCGGACTCAAGACCGAGTCCATAACAGGCCGAGTCTGAGTCCAAAAGGGGCCGAGTCGGACTCAAGACCGAGTCCATAACAGGCCGAGTTGAGTCTGAGTCCAAAAAGGGGCCGAGTCGGACTCAAGACCATGGCCATAACAGGCCGAGTCGAGTCCGAGTCCAAAAGGGGCCGAGTCAGACTCAAGACCGAGTCCATAACAGGCCAAGTCCAAGTTGAGTCTTAGTCCAAAAGGGGCCGAGTCGGACTCAAGACCGATTCCATAACAGGCCAAGTCCGAGTTGAGTCCAAGTCCAAAATGGGCCGAGTCAGACTCAAGACCGAGTCCATAACAGGCCAAGTCCGAGTTGAGTCCAAGTCCAAAATGGGCCGAGTCGGACTCAAGACCGAGTCCATAACAAGCTGAGTCTGAGTTGAGTCCGAGTCCAAAAAAGGGGAGAGTCGGACTCAAGACCAAGTCCATAACAGGCCGAGTCTGAGTCAAGTCTGAGTCAAAAGGGGCCGAGTGCTTTCCTTTCTTCTTTCTTTAATTTCTTAATTTCTTCCTTCCTTCTTTCCTTCCTTCATTTCATTTCTTTCCTTTCTCCTTTTCTTCCTTCCTTTCTTTCCTTTCTTCCTACCTTTCCTTTATTTTCCTTGCTTTCTTCTTTCTTTAAATTCTTCATTTCTCCCTTCTGTACTTCCTTCTTTCCTTCCTCTCTTTTCTTCATTGTTTTCTTCATTGTTTTCTTCCTTTCTTCTTACCTTCCTTCCTCCTTTCTTCTTTCCTTTCATTTCTTTTTTCTTTCCTTCCTCCTTTTTCTTCCTTCATTGCTTTCCTTTCTTCTCTATTTACTTCCTTTTTACTTCCTTCGTTCCTTCCTTCTGTACTTCTTTCTTTCTCTCTTCCTTCCTTCCTCCTTTGTTTTCTTCCTTTCTTGCTTTCCTTTCTTCCTTCATATCCTCCTTCTGTACTTAATTTCTGTCTTTCCCTTCTTTCCTTCTTTCTTCCTTTATTCCTTCTGTACTTCTTTCCTTCCTCTTTTCTTTACTTCCTTTTTTAATTTCTTTCTTCTGTACTTCTTTCCTTTGCCTTCTTTCCTTCCTCCATTCTTTCTTTCTTCTTTATTTGCTTTCTTCCTTTCACTTCCTTTCTTTCTTTTTCTCAGGGAAATGGTTTAATTACGGCATCATCTTTCTGGTTCTAATCTTGGACCTGAACATGTGGAAGAACCAGATCTTCTATAAGCCGTATGAATATGGTCAGTACGTTGGTCCAGGAAAGAAGATCTACACCGTTGAAGATCCAGAGACACTGCGAGATTTCAACCGAAGCACGCTGACCTGGGAATGGCGCTCCACCAGCATCGACCCCCTCGCCAACCAGACGTACGCTCATCGAGACACGTTCTTACACAGCCGTTACGTGGGCTCCAGTCTGGACGTCAAATGCCTGGCTTTCATCCCGAGTCTAGCCGCCTTTGTGCTCTTCGGATTCTTCATCTGGCTGTTTGGCCGTTTCCAGGACAGCGAGACGTTCCCCGAGAGCCAAGACAAAAGTTACGAGCGCATCAAGCGAAAGTCACCATCCAATCTGGGAGTCATGCCAGAGGAGGTGCTCATCACCATGTGTGAGGTGCTGAAGAGAAGCGGAACACCGATGTTGCTCTTAGTGGACACGCATCATTTTGGGTCATCGAACAACTCCATGTCACCTTGTTCAAGCGACACTGAGGAGACACAAACCAGCGCAGCTGTTGACAGCCTTGCCCCTGATGATACTGCTGATGTCAAACAACTGACCCCATGACCTTAGCCAAAGGTCAAAATGAGTCCAGGAAGGACATCCTGAAAATGTTCTGGACACTGTTTGGTGTCGGTCCAACGAGGCTTTTGGGGCCTTTGTGGAAATGACCATGAAAATTCCGTTTGTATTTACTATATTTTTATAAGATACTTTTTAAAGACTCTTCCGATGGCATGGAACTAAATCCGTTCTGTGTTCTTCAAATCGTTCCTCTATATGGCTCTATGGTGCTGAATGTTTAATTTATTTTGTATTTCTTTTGTATGTAGATGTTCTGTTGCCTACATGGATAAATACTGTATGTACACATTGAGTGCATGGCATTATGGTTATGGACATGTTACTGTTAATTATAAATAGTGCTGGGTATCGATACAGATTTCCCTATTTGAACTGATTCCGATTCATAAGCTTTCGATTCCAATTTTTGATTATATTTAAATCTGATTAATTTGGATATACAATATTTCAGTAATAATGCCCATTTTGCTTACATATGAAAGAAATTATTTCTCAGTTAAAGCTATAAGTTATGAAGGGGAACTTCGAAATTAAAAATAGGGCTCAAATGATGCAGTTTAATTCCAATATAC
>JAVLUX010000049.1:22311472-22473972 GCA_032164185.1 Moxostoma hubbsi | reverse complement strand
TTTATTTTATAATTCATCCAGCCCCTTTGCTCTCTGGGTCTCCGGTTCTGTCTGTGTCGACCCGTCTCTACAGAATCCTTCAGTGCAGCGTGAACACGGTCTGTCCTCTCTGGGTCTCCGGTTCTGTCCGTGTCGACCCGTCTCTACAGACTCCTTCAGTGCAGCGTGAACACGGTCTGTCCTCTCTGGGTCTCCGGTTCTGTCTGTGTCGACTTGTCTCTACAGACTCCTTCGGTGCGGCGTGAACACAGTCTGTCCTCTCTGGGTCTCCGGTTCTGTCTGTGTCGACCCGTCTCTACAGACTCCTTCAGTGCAGTGTGAACACGGTCCGTCCTCTCTGGGTCTCCGGTTCTGTCCGTGTTGACCCGTCTCTACAGACTCCTTCAGTGCGGCGTGAACACGGTCTGTCCTCTCTGGGTCTCCGGTTCTGTCTGTGTCGACCCGTCTCTACAGACTCCTTCAGTGCAGTGTGAACACAGTCTGTCCTCTCTGGGTCTCCGGTTCTGTCTGTGTCGACCTGTCTCTACAGACTCCTTCAGTGCAGTGTGAACATGGTCCGTCCTCTCTGGGTCTCCGGTTCTGTCCGTGTTGACCCGTCTCTACAGACTCCTTCAGTGCAGTGTGAACACGGTCCATCCTCTCTGGGTCTCCGGTTCTGTCCGTGTTGACCCGTCTCTACAGACTCCTTCAGTGCAGTGTGAACACGGTCCGTCCTCTCTGGGTCTCCGGTTCTGTCCGTGTCGACTTGTCTCTACAGACTCCTTCAGTGCGGCGTGAACATGGTCTGTCCTCTCTGGGTCTCCGGTTCTGTCTGTGTCGACTTGTCTCTACAGACTCCTTCAGTGCGGCGTGAACACGGTCTGTCCTCTCTGGGTCTCCAGTTCTGTCCATGTCGACCCGTCTCTACGGACTCCTTCAGTGCGGCGTGAACACAGTCTGTCCTCTCTGGGTCTCCGGTTCTGTCCGTGTCGACTTGTCTCTACAGACTCCTTCGGTGCGGCGTGAACACGGTCTGTCCTCTCTGGGTCTCCGGTTCTGTGTGTAAAGGCACAGTGATGGTAGTTATCTGGAGGTGTGTCGGACAACTGGAACCAGAATTGATCTGCTCTCTTCTGGATTTCAGTGAGGAGAACCGGCCCAGTTCTGCTCTACAACCCAGACTCGGAGCATTTCTGTGAATTCCCAGGATGTTTTTGCAGAATTTTAGGTGGAAAATTTCAACAGGGCTTTTGTCCCAAGATTCATAATTTACTTTATATTTGTGGCCCCAGATTTCACAGCCATATACTCTCCATTGTATATTACTCTCCATCTCTCTCTACATTTCCAAATTCAATTCAAATGAGCTTTATTGGCATGACTTGTGCAGTATCGCCAAAGCATTCTCCAGTACATGAGCAATGAACAAAATAATTATTATATAGTACTTAAAGAAAATATCAATTAATAAATACATGGATACACATCTATTTTTTATAAGCAAGAAAATGATTGCTCTCTCTCTCTCTCTCTCTCCATCTCTCTCTCTCTCTCTCCATTTCTCTCTCTCTCTGCTCTCCATCTCTCTCTCCATCTCTCTCTCTCCCTCTCTCTCTCTCCATTTCTCTCTCTCTCTGCTCTCCATCTCTCTCTCTCTCTCTCTCTCTCCATTTCTCTCTCTCTCTGCTCTCCATCTCTCTCTCCATCTCTCTCTCTCTCTCTCTCTCTCTCCTTCCTGGCTTCTCCAAAGATGAAAATTGTCCATTTTTATAAGTCGTGCTGCAAGGTAAGTCAAGCCAATATCACCCTGTCCTTGAGAAACGTGTTAATGAGCAGTTATCTGACTAAACCCGCTAACAGTCCAACAGCAATGTTCCCAATTCAGACCAAGAAATAAATAAATAACAGATGACGACATTGTTTAACACACCAGCAGCTGCAGACGGTTGATAACTCGAGTACATACTGCAGGAACCGATAAGATATCAGACATTTACACTTTATTAAAAGAATATTGAAGGAAGTTTGGTTTGGACACATTTGTGTGCAACGATCAAGTCCTGAGGTGTTTTGCACTATTTGTTTACTCTTATTTCCATTTAACTTTAGCATGCAACCTGGTTTAGTTAGCCCAAAAATATCAAACTACAAAAGAAGAGGTAGTATCAGGCCCTGGACATTAAATGAGGCGGGGTTAATCGCTGTCACTCAAATAAAGTGTGATGAGACCATCAGCAGCCAATCAGATTCCTCTCAAGTTTAGGTCACCTTAAATGAGAATCGTATCCAGACAGTGCAATCATGAAGAAGCAGCAGAATAAGTCATATCATCTCTCTGTATGCCACAGTGTCTGTCGCACCGGGTTTCACTCTGATAGTAAATTGGTCATTTAGGAAGCAGCTGGATTCTGGCCGATGCATGCTGGGATTCCACTTTCCCGCCGCTGGCAAAACTCCACATACAGCGAGTCTACAGAAACACGCTGAGCACATATGGCACCCGCTCCAAACCTGTGACAAACACTGTGGGTTGATCTGTAGTGTAGTTCATTTGTTTTTGAAGTTAGTCACTGACACTTGAGAAATTACATTCATATCAGAACATTTCACAATCCTTAATGACTGTTAATTGACTAAAATATGTGTCTAGCGGTGGTTCACTATGTGAACTCATTAGTCTTGGATAAATTAGGTTTTATTAATGAAAATTTAAAGTGATAGTTCACCCAAAAATGAAAATGTCGTCATCACTTACTCACCTTCAAGTTGTTCTGAACCCTTGTGACTTCATTTCTTCCCTTTTTTTATTTGTATTTTTTCTCCTAATTTGGAACGCCCAATTCCCACTACTTAGTAGGTCCTCGTGGTGGTGCGGTTACTCGCCTCAATCCGGCTGGCGGAGGACAATTCTCAGTTGCCTCCGCTTCTGAGACCGTCAATCCGCGCATCTGATCACGTGACTCGTTGTGCATGACACCGCGGAGACTCGCAGCATGTGGAGACTCAAGCTACTCTCCACGATCCACACACAACTCACCACACGCCCCATTGAGAGAACCACTAATCACCACCACGAGGAGGTTACCCCATGTGACTCTAACCTCCCTAGCAACCGGGACAATTTGGTTACCCCATGTGACTCTACCCTCCCTAGCAACCGGGACAATTTGGTTACCCCATGTGACTCTACCCTCCCTAGCAACCGGGACAATTTGGTTACCCCATGTGACTCTACCCTCCCTAGCAACCGGGACAATTTGGTTACCCCATGTGACTCTACCCTCCCTAGCAACTGGGACAATTTGGTTACCCCATGTGACTCTACCCTCCCTAGCAACCGGGACAATTTGGTTACCCCATGTGACTCTACCTTCCCTAGCAACCGGCCCAATATGGTTGCTAAGGAGACCTGGCTGGAGTCACTCAGCACACCCTGGATTCGAACTCACGACTCCAGGTGTGATAGTCAGCGTCAGTACTCGCTGAGATACCCAGACCCCAAACAGATTTGTTTTTAATGGTTACTAGAAGAAATTATTTAGCCAATGGTTACATGAACGCTACTCATACTCGAGATAATAAAAAAAATGCTTCTCTCAAAGTCACCACAATTGAACGCTCCTGCAGTTGCCCATGGACTACTCGGACACTATGACAGCCCCAGTTCCCAGTCACTTTCATTATAATGAAAAGAACAATCTCAGGATGTACAGAACTTTCATTTTTGGGTGAACTAGGATGTGTTTTAGACAGTGTCCCACACACTGAGTGCCTAATCCACAGAATTGTCCCCATCCGCAGATCTCAGACTTCCTACAGAGGACAGTTATTGAATGAGTTTAATCCGCTGTGGAGAAATGTTTAGATGCTAAAACAATAAGATTGTGGAAAGCTCAAAGTACAGGTCACGCTGCATGAGGACTAACGAAAAAAAAGGTATATTTATCAGGAATGAATGCACGTGTAGTTAAAACCTAATAAAATAATAAAATAACTGATTTAACTGAAGCTCTTTAGAATATTTAAGCATATGTAAGCCAGACATACTGTACCTAAACCAAACTACTGTTCAAAAAAGTTAAAATATTGCAGTATCCTTGGAAACAAACTTTTACTCTGACCTAAAGAACCGGTATCTTGTTTCCTGAGTGACCGCAACACGAGCACGCTGTAAGATGCACCTGCTGAATATTCATGAGCGTGCTCTGTTGACTTCAGTGGAGCTTGTGTCGAGAATGCTGCTCATTTCATGAAATATTCAAAATGTACAGGAAGAGGAATTTGAATTCAGCAGAGAAGGTGAATGACTGTCTGAAATGCTTATTCAGTTTGAAGGGTGACTGAAGTTTACAGTACGATCAAACGCAAGCGGGACGAGACGTTACACAGTCACAGACGGCAGGGAAATACAATGCTAAATACAAATAATGCAACTAACCATATTATCATGCATGATTATGATAGCAAAATAAATATGAGAGGTCACTTGGTAGAAGCTTGTCAAATGGAACGGATGTCAACATGGGCAGGCCAATACAGTGCATTCATTAAGTATTCAGACTCTTAACTCAGTACTAAGCTGAAGCACCTTTGGCAGCTATTATAGCCTCGAGTCTTTTTGGGTATGATGTGGCAAGTTTTGCACATCTGGATTTGGGTTTTTTCTGCCATTCTTCTCTGCAGATCCTCTCCAGCTCTGTCAGGTTGGATGGGGACTGTCTGTCAGTGGACAGTCATTTTCAGGTTTCTCCAGAGGTGTTCAATTGGGTTAAAAGACACTCAAGGAGATTCACAGAGTTTTCCCGAAGCCACTCTTGCGTTGTCTTGGCTGTGTGCGTGAGATCATTGTCCTGTTGGAAGGGGATCTTTCGGCCCAGTCTGAGGACCAGGTTTCCATCAAATATATCTCTGCATTTTGCTACGTTCAGCTTTCCTTCATCCCTGACCAGTCCCCAAGTGCCCACTACTGAAAAACACCCCCACAGCATGATGCGACCACCACCGTGCTTCACCGTTGGGATGCTATTGCACAGGTGATGAGGGGTGCCTGGCATCCTCCAGACATGATGCTTGGAATTGAGGACAAAGAGTTCAATCTTCATTTCATCAGACCAGTCTGAGAGTCCTTTTGGTGAGGTCTTGCACTGAGGAGAGGCGTCCGTCTGGCCACTCTGCCATTAAGCCCAGATCGGTGGAGTGTTGCAGTGATGGTCGTCCTTCTGGAAGTTTCTCCCGTCCACACATGATCTCTGGAGCTCAACCAGAGGGACCATTGGGTTCTTGGTCACCTCTCTTACCAATGCTCTTCTCCACCAATTGCTCAGTTTGGCCGGGCGGTCAGCTCTAGGAAGAGTCCTGGCTGCTCCTAACTTCTTCCATTTGAGTATTATGGAGGCCACTCTGCTCTTGGGATCCTTCAATGCAACCGAAATGTTTTGTAGCCTTCCCCAGACACAATCTTGTCTCTGAGCTCTGCAGGCAGTTCCTTTGACCTCATGGTTTGGTTTTTGCTCTGAGATCTTATATAGACAGGTGTGTGCACCTGGGGCGGCAGTGGCTCAGTTGGTAGAGCGGGTCGGCCACCAATCGTAGGGTTGGTGGTTCGAATCCCGGCCCATACGCCTCCATGTGCCGAAGTGTCCTTGGGCAAGACACTGAACCCCAAGTTGTTCCCAATGGCAGGCTAGCACCTTACATGGCGGCTCTGCCATCATTGGTGTGTGTGTGTGTGTGTGTGTGTGTGTGTGTGTGTGTGTGAGAATGGGTGAATGAGTCACAGTGTAAAGCGCTTTGAATACCGATAAGGTTAAAAAGGTGCTATATAAGTGCAGACCATTTACCATATGCCTTTCCAAATCATGTGAAAAAATATGTATGGGTCTGAATACTTTCTGAAAGCACTTTATACACCACTTTATGCTCATTGTATACATCCTGAATCAAATCCAGTTGATGATCACTGCTGTAGATCACACCGATGGCAATCATGAGGTATTTTGAAGCGTGTAGATAATGATATTAAAGTTACCCAAAAAGGTCACTAGAAAGCCATTTAATTAACACACTCGCTGATCACCTGATGCGGCAGCATTAGTCGAGCAACACTTTCAGTTGCCGTGTGGCCGCACCGCTGGGAAAATGAAAGGTCAAGGCATCCATAAATGGAAATGGAGAGATTTTATTCACCATTAGACACGAACAAGCCATATATTAAGAATTTCAAATCTAGACAAAAAAGAGAGACAGAAAGCTATTTGAAAAAAGTGCCGTGGAAACACAAAATAGCTTCAACTTTGATAACCAGGCAAAAGAGAAATACAATCAAATTTACTTACGAGCTACATTTTCTACATCCTTCTCTGTGAAAGAGATAAAAATGAAAGAATGTTTTCTGGAAACATCCAGTGTGGTCATGCCGGCGTGTACAGTGTTTTCATTCGATTTTTAATTGTGTTTCAGATGCGTTACAAGTCTTTGTTTGTGCAGAAATGGCCTCTTCTGGAATCGGATACGATGAGGTTGCTGTCGTCTGATATAATACACGTTTCATATTTGGCATAAATTTGGGAAGGGTGTGGAAGTGAGACTATACAGAGAAGCGACTAAAGACACATGGGATCCACTGAGCAACAGATGTGTCCGTTCTGGAGAGAAAAGAGAGAAGGAAAAGTATGTCACAAAGTGGAAATAAAATTGCCAAAATTCTAAAACAACAACAAAAAACAAAAAGTGCTGATAGCGTTTGTTTTGTGTCTGCTTATTTCTGTTTTTGCGTTTTGTCTGTCTTGGCTTTTTTTTATCCCCTTTTTCTCCCAATTTGGAATGTCCAATACGCACTACTTAGTGGTTCCTCATGGTGGCGCGGTTACTCGCCTCAATGCGGGTGGCGGAGGACAAGTCTCAGTTGCGTCCGCTTCTGAGACCGTCAATCCGCGCATCTTATCACGTGACTCGTTGTGCATGACACCGCGGAGACTCACAGCATGTGGAGACTCATGCTACTCTCCACGATCCACACACAACTCACCACACGCCCCATTGAGAGAACCACTAATCACCACCATGAGGAGGTTACCCCATGTGACTCTACCCTCCCTAGCAACTGGGACAATTTGGTTGCTTAGGAGACCTGGCTGGAGTCCCATTATAGTGACCACGAGGAGGTTACCCCATGTGACTCTACCCTCCCTAGCAACCGGGACAATTTGGTTACCCCATGTGACTCTACCCTCCCTAGCAACTGGGCCAATTTAGTTACCCCATGTGACTCTACCCTCCCTAGCAACCGGCCCAATTTGGTTACCCCATGTGACTCTACCCTCCCTAGCAACCGGGCCAATTTGGTTACCCCATGTGACTCTACCCTCCTTAGGAACCGGGCCAATTTGGTTACCCCATGTGACTCTACCCTCCCTAGCAACCGGGACAATTTGGTTACCCCATGTGACTCTACCCTCCCTAGCAACTGGGCCAATTTGGTTACCCCATGTGACTCTACCCTCCCTAGCAACCGGCCCAATTTGGTTACCCCATGTGACTCTACCCTCCCTAGCAACCGGGCCAATTTGGTTACCCCATGTGACTCTACCCTCCTTAGGAACCGGGCCAATTTGGTTACCCCATGTGACTCTACCCTCCCTAGCAACCGGGCCAATTTGGTTACCCCATGTGACTCTACCCTCCCTAGCAACCGGCCCAATTTGGTTACCCCATGTGACTCTACCCTCCCTAGCAACTGGACCAATTTGGTTACCCCATGTGACTCTACCCTCCCTAGCAACCGGCCCAATTTGGTTACCCCATGTGACTCTACCCTCCCTAGCAACCGGCCCAATTTGGTTACCCCATGTGACTCTACCCTCCCTAGCAACCGGGACAATTTGGTTGCTAAGGAGACCTGGCTGGAGTCACTCAGCACACCCTGGATTCAAACTCGCGACTCTTGTGTGTTTGTTTGTTTTTGTTCAACTGTTTTGTTTGTCTCATTGTTTGTCTATTTTTATTTATCGCTGTCCATCTGTTTGTCTGTTTGCATTTGCATGTTTGTTTCTGTTTATTTATCTGCATGTTTGAGTGTCTATCTTTTTGTTTTTCTCTTTGAATGTGTGATTGTTTGTTTGTTTGTTTGTTGTACATACCTTGCACTGACACAGCATGTACTCTGTTTGTGTCTTTGTTTTATTAATCTGTTTTTTGTCTGTTTGTGTTTGTCTGTTTGCTTGAATGTGGTTGAAGGATTGTTCGTTTGCATTTGTTTGCATGTTTGTGTTTATTTGCCTGGTTGTGTTTTTGTTTGTCACTTAAATGTTTTTGTCTATTTGTGTTTGTATGTTTGCTTGTATGTGGGTGAAGGATTGTTTGTTTGTGTGTTTGTTTATTTGACTTTCTCTCTATATATTGTGTTTTTTGTGTATTTGTATTATTTGTCTGTTTACATTGTGTTTGTCTGCTTGTATTTGGGTGATGGATTTTTGTCTGTTTTGACAGTATGTGTTTGTGTTTTAGTCTGTTTGTGTTTATTTTACTTGTTTGTCTTTGTGTGTGTCTGATGTTCTGATCTCTAGTGTGTTTATTTGTTTGTTTCTATGTGTGTTTCATTGTGTGATTTTGTTTATTGTAAATACCTTGCACTGACATAGCGTGTACTCTTATGGTTTGTGTGTTTGTTTATGTGTTTTGTTTGTTTTTCTGTTTTTATTTGACACTTTGTCTATTTTTTATTTGTATGTTTGCTTGTATGTGGGTGAATGATTGTTTGTATTTGTGTTTATTTATTTCGTTTTGTCTTGTCTGTTTCTCATTGTTCATCGTGTATTTGTATATATTTGGATTTATTTGTCTCTGCGTTTTGTTTGTCTTATTGTTTGTTTGTTTGTTTTTTATTTGTCTGTATGTTTATTTTGTGTTTGTCTGCTAGTATTTGGGTAATGTTTGTACAGTCTGTTTGTGTTTATTTTTTATTTGTATATTTGTGTGTCTGTTTGCTTGTATTATTTGGGTGATGATTGATTGTCTGTTTATTTGTATATCTGTGTTTGCGTACTTATGTGTTTGTTGTAAATACCTTGCACTGACACAGTGTGCACTCTGTGCCGTGTTTGACCCACGAGGAGCCGCTGAAGCGTGTGATCCCGTGCTCGTCCTCGCAGGTCTTGGTGATGTCATTCTTGACGGAGTGAGCCTGGCATGGGTCAGAGATGCAGCGTGGGCAGCATTCGCCCTCAGGCACCAGCATGAAGTCACAGTCCGCCGGCGGGCAGGACAACGGCCAGCAGTCCACCTCACCCTGCTGTGAACGAAAGCGAGAGAATCAGGGCGCTGGAAGAATTAGCAAAAATGAGAAATCAATTTTGCCGTTGGTGAGTAAATAAAGCAAAATAAAGCAAATAAAATAGTAATTTGGCTGGTGACTAAATAAGGATATGCTTGGGTTTAAATTGCAAAAACGGCCATCACAGTTGTTTATCTGACATCAGTGATGTGAGTGAATAAAATCAACTACAAAAACTCTACTAAAGAAGATTAAAGAAGACGGGACGACACATTTCCAACAATATTTAGTGGAAAATGTAACAACAGTAGTTTCACGGTGCAAATGAAGAATATTTCTCATAAGAATATTTCTCACATTGATTCCACAAAACAAAAATATGAGGTACAGGTGTCTTTTGTTTTTGTGAGATGTGACATTTCAGAGATATTGCTTGTTTGTTTGTGTTTGCCTGTTTTTGTTCATTTGTTTATGATTTGTTTGTCTGTATAGTATATACCGTAGGGTCATTCAATGTCAAACCAACCACATTTTACGTCTCCAAAAATCAATATTTGATTTTGTTAATAATTATTCTGAATTAAGACAAACATAAATTATGAGGAAAGACAAAATAGTAAATACTACGGATCAATATTTACTGATTTAAAATCCTTTGTCGTCAAAATTACAATAATCGCCTATGATTTTGGAGCAAAACTACAGGTCAAGCAAATCACCTTATAAAGGTGTCAGCATCATGATTTTATTTTTACACAGAGATAAGTAGATCTATTACGAAAATCAGTCGACTTCAGCACCTCTTTCTATAATTATATGCCAATGCTGTGAGCCCAAAAATGGGAAAAAGCTCGTTTTTGCGTTGTTTTTCCAAAGTTCAAGTGCCTATATCTCCAGAAGCATTGAAGATTTCTTAATATCCTTTTATATTCTGATTCAGAATATACTTTCCTGTACTGTAAATACATTGTAAAGGTCCTATATTGTTAAATCCCAGAGATATGGGGCTCTCAAAGTGGCTCCAGGCGTAAATTGTTACCCATTTTCAATGGTAGAATACCAAATGAGGGTCACATGGTATGAAGCTAGTTTTTCTTGTCCAACAAAACAAAAGTCTGGAATACAAATGATGTTAACTAGAAATATACCTTTGTTGGTCAAAATCTCCAGAAAAACACTATTATTATGCTATTATTAAGAATAAGCATTCACGAATGGTCTCATATTTATGCCAGTATAATTGGACTCCTGTGGTACAATTTTTATGGGATATGTTAAAAAAAAAACTTTGAGGAAAATAATGATTGTGCAAAGAGATGTAATCAAGTTAACACTTAAACTATTCCTCACTGTGAGGCGCCACAATAATGCACAAAGATACATCCACAGGCGAAGCTTCATGAGGAAAACTATATGTTTCAGTGTAATTTCCGCGAGATTACACGCACCTGAGCTGAGATTTCTTAACGGCAGTCTCTGTGCTTTCTGCAAATATCAATAACAGCAAACTGACACCCACAAACCTGCCGCATGTCTGCTACAGGCGCAATAGATCCTTAAATACAGGTCATATATTTTAGGCAGCGCTGGAGATCTGTGGCTAAGCAGAGATTTGGCTCAGCGGCCTCATTTCATTTCAGCGGGGTTAGCGCTATCGCCTCAGTAACACACAGCAAGTGCCCTGAAAGGCATGGAAGTCGTTTTGAAGTGGAAACCTGATTCTCTGTGCACCTTAGATGGGCTGTTTAGATCGTTTGTCGTCGGGTTGGTTTGTTATCAGTGCAAGACGGGTAGAATATGTTTAACTAAAAAAATCATCCAAAGCAAAACACAATTTTCATGCATTGCATATGAAGGTTAACTATATTACAGATGAATATTTATCAGTCTGTAGATGTACAGCATGCAAGACCGCAATATTGAGTCCAGAAACACGGATAATGACTGGAGCGGAACACTTGCATACTGTGCAGTGTATACTTTATAGTGCCTAATAGGTTTGAAAAATTGTATCTGAAACGGTTTGCAGTATGCAACAATAAATGTTTCAAATATTGATGTTGCACAACTGAATTACGTTGCATGTTTAACTGAGTGATTAACATTTCGGGAATATTCCGGGTCCAATACAAGTTAAGGTCAATCGACAGCATTTGTAGCATAATGTTGATTACCACACAATTACCTCTTGTAATAATAAAACAAATTATAATTTATTAATTTAAAAAAAGAAGAAGCAAAAATCAATGTTACAGTGAGACAATTACAATGGAAGCGAATGGGGACAATTTTTTGGATGGTTTTGCCCTTTAAGCTCGGATGGGCACATCAGCGAGAAAAAATCAATAAAAATGACAAACACAAAATATGTATCGTTTGAAAGATTAGAAGCTCTACTTTCCAGTGCATGTAGATATTATGACCAAAACTGAACAAGTGCTTTGAAATCTGCAGATGAATCAGAAGTGTCCGTTTGAATAATTTATTAATATATTTACAAATGACAAATTATTGTAATCAATAAAAACATCAAACTGATCAAATATCCATGTGTCATATGTTGTTGGAAAGTTCTCAAACAGTAAAATACATCCAGAATATTTGTTTTACTCACAGATGAAAATATAGCGAGTAACAGTTAAATATATGTCTTTGACTATTATGCTGGAGTTGCTTAAATGCCGCATTTTCACTTATAACTTCATGTAACATAAACGGAACATAAAGTATCACATATCATTATTTAGAGTCAGTGATTATCTTTATCACACAAGATAATCAGATGTATAGATCATTAGATAATCCACAATGATGACTCAAATGACACAGAATGAAACTGAATGAGGTGATTATCTTTCAATCGAGTCCACACACAAGATAATCAGATGTATAGATCATTAGATAATCCACATGAAGCACAATGTTTCATATGACCACCAGGAGATGGCGCCAAATACACGACACAGACTCAATGATGACTCAAATGACACAGAATGAAACTGAATGAGATGATTATCTTTGAATCGAGTCCACACACAAGATAATCAGATGTATAGATCATTAGATAATCCACATGAAGCACAATGTTACATATGACCACCAGGAGATGGCGCCAAATACACGACACAGACTCAATGATGACTCAAATGACACAGAATGAAACTGAATGAGATGATTATCTTTGAATCGAGTCCACACACAAGATAATCAGATGTATAGATCATTAGATAATCCTCAATGATGACTCAAATGGCACAGAATGAAACTGAATGAGATGATTGTTTCAAACGAGTCCACACACAAGATAATCAGATGTATAGATCATTAGATAATCCACATGAAGCACAATGTTTCATATGACCACCAGGAGATGGCGCCAAATACACGACACAGACTCAATGATGACTCAAATGACACAGAATGAAACTGAATGAGATGATTATCTTTGAATCGAGTCCACACACAAGATAATCAGATGTATAGATCATTAGATAATCCTCAATGATGACTCAAATGGCACAGAATGAAACTGAATGAGGTGATTATCTTTCAAACGAGTCCACACACAAGATAATCAGATGTATAGATCATTAGATAATCCTCAATGATGACTCAAATGACAGAATGAAACTGAATGAGATGATTGTTTCAAACGAGTCCACACACAAGATCATCAGATGTATAGATCATTAGATAATCCACATGAAGCACAATGTTACATATGACCACCAGGAGATGGTGCCAAATACATGACACAGACTCAATGATGACTCAAATGACACAGAATGAAACTCATTCTGTGAAATCTCATGACTAAAATCATGTCTGCATGCTATGCAAACCTTTAGTCATTGTTGTGTTTGCATGTGTAATTAGTTCTTATGTACAATTATTATCTTTTATTATCAATTATTTTGTAATATTATAACTTTTGATTGCTTTGACGTATCAACACAAAAATGTTCTCAGATACGGTTGACATGATTGAGATGAAACAAAATCAGTTTTTCTGAGCCACCTTATGTACACCCAGAGATATATAATGTTAAATCAGAAAAATAAGAAAAAAGTACATTTTTGGCTAAATATTTTATGTTTCTTAAGATGCGAGTCTCAAAATGTATCAATTTATATCATAAAACATTTGAAAAGTTGTCTTAACAATGATACCAAACACTTGAATTTAATTAGTTTTAGTTTTTGATACACCCTAATTATTTTCTGACCCTGCTTTATATTTATTTAACAGTATTTCATGTCTTGTCCTGTGCAATCTTTCATCCTTTTTATAGTTTGCAGTAGTTACAGTGTCTCTCAACCAGCTGCTCAGGATGAACAGAAGTGTTCTGGATGCCCCGCCTACTATGATGGCCCCTCCGAGCGGATATGTTAATTAGGGTTGAGGGGAGTGGCACGTTTGATCAAGACTAAAGCTGTAAAACAATGCGACACTGCACACCACAGCGAATGATTTGAGGGAACCAGAGCCACAACATGATGGTGTCATCCACAGAAACTCCCTCCTCATGAATGCAGAGATGACATTAGCATGTGATGAGCATATGGATGCAGGAGGGGGACGTGTTCTCTCTCAGAGATGTTTGTACGCTCAGTAGGGAGCGTTTGAGATCCGCGGAGATTCGTACACACATATCAGAAACTCATAAAATCAGTCTGACTTTGTTTGATACAAGAAGTGCTTTAGTTCCACTATCCGATTTGACTAGAGTATGATACTGTAATATATAGTCTTGGTCCGTTAGAACATTCAGTCAATGTAAGTCAATGGGATTTGGGGGGATACTTTATCATCCGCTGAGCCAAAACCGAAATTCCAATCAGTTAGAAAAGTCACAGCAACCCGAGTCAGAACAGTCTGAAGGTCTGCATGTTTTGGGACAAGTTAGAAAAGCCTCGTCAAAAAGTTTTTATTTCTCCCCAATGTGGGACGCCCAATTCCCAATTCGCTCTAAGACCTTGTGGTGGTGTAGTGACTCGCCTCAATCCGGGTGGCGGAGGACGAATCTCAGTTGCCTCCGCGTCCGAGACCGTCAATCCGCACATCTCATCATGTGACTTGTTGAACACGTTACCACGGAAACATAGCGCGTGTAGAGGCTTCACGCTATTATCCGCGGCATCCACGCACAACTCACCACATGCCCCACCGAGAGCGAGAACCACATTATAGTGACCACGAGGAGGTTACCCCATGTGACTCTACCCTCCCTAGCAACCGGGCCAATTTGGTTACCCCATGTGACTCTACCCTCCCTAGCAACCGGGCCAATATAGTTGCTTAGGAGACCTGGCTGGAGTCACTCAGCATGCCCTGGATTCAAACTCGCGACTCCAGGTGTGATAGTCAGCGTCAATACTCGCTGAGATACGCAGACCGCTCTTAAAATTGGTTTTAAAAAAAATATAAGATAGATACATACATACAGTACATAGGCAAGAAAGAGAGAAAGTTAAAGCAGATAAAAGGCCACATGTGGGTTTGTTTACATTTGAATTTTTGAATTTTTTGACAATTGGATTCTGAATAGTCTGGGCTGTTAAACATTCCGTCAATGTAAGTCTATGGGGCTTTGGGGATCTTTGACCGAAATTCCGAAAACTGAAAAATCTGTTGCTCGTAACTCTAAGGTCGAGTAACAATCAGAAATGTTGGTGTTGGTTTATGGATTGTTATGAAATAAAACAACATTTTCAAGCGTCTTTGCGTCTTACCAGACACTGGCAGCGCTGGCAGTTCTCGATCCAAGTGTCCCCGCTGGAGTAGACGAGCAATCCGTTCTGATGTAAACATTGAGACGTGAGTCTCGGGTCACACTCCGGACAGCAGAACAGGTCAAGGGTCGGATTGTCACAGTCGCACACCATCCGTCTGCACATGACCCGACCCGACTGCAGAACACACACACAGGTCAAAAACACACGTTTATGATTCTGATTTAAAATCTGACTTTAATGGAGGTATATGCCCTACAAAGACAAAATACTATAACTACAGTAGCTCGACTCATATGGACTACTTTTATATTCCACAGAAGATAGTAAGTCATATGGTTTTGGAACAACATAAGGGTGAGTAAATGATGACAAAATTTTGATTGTTGAGTGAACGAAATCTAAAATAACATTGATGACTTTGTGACCCGTGACACTGAACGGGCCTTCACGTCACACGCATAAGCATCATGTTTTCTGCGCTGTTCATTCAAGCGGCCAGTCTCTAATGTTTATTGACAGCTCTCCCTCTTCCACATCAATTAAACGGTACCGGCTGATTAAGACTCATTCATCGGCTCTGTCCTTCACCATGAGCTGAATAATTGCTAGATTGATTATTTAATATGTCAGAGCCATTTTCCTCATCGCCTCTTCCAGATGCAGAAAACATTTCAATTAAAGACTTAATTAGCAACTGTGACCAGTGAAATTGATGGAGGTCAATCGCTTTAATGAAAATGTGACCACTCAAGCGATTCGTATTAAAATGACAACAAGAAAACCTTTCAGCAGTATAACAGTGGAAATATGTTTGTGCTAAAATTTGAAATAAATTAAATAAATATGATATTAAATAGGCAACAGTATGATAAATGGCACCAATGTACAATAAATATTTTTTGTATTAAAATAAACAGTTCTGCCAATTAATATAGTTAATTAGCTGTAGGCTGTTGATGGTTGCCAAGCAATAAAATGATTAAAGATCGTTCTTTGATTGTGTATTGACTATTTTATGACTTCAAACGTAGCTCGTCCAATCAGATTTTAGATTCAAAACTACATGTAAAGAAATCAACCATCAGGTTAAATAATTATGTACTTTTAAAAATAATTTTCAGAATGTTTATGTACAGTGGCATGAAAAAGTAAGTGAACCCTTTGGAATTAGCTGGTTTTCTGCATTAATTGGTCATAAAATATGTCTTAATCTGTCACTATAAGGTTCTTCTTTACATCATTGAGCATTCTGCAGTGTTCCCTTTGAGTCATCTTGGCTGGACGGCCACTTCTAGTGAGAGTACCTATAGTACTAAATCATCTCCATTTATAGACAGTTTGTCTAACTGTGGACAGATGAATATCTAACGGCCACTTCTAGTGAGAGTACCTATAGTACTAAATCACCTCCATTTATAGACAGTTTGTCTAACTGTGGACAGATGAATATCTAACGGCCACTTCTAGTGAGAGTACCTATAGTACTAAATCATCTCCATTTATAGACAGTTTGTCTCACTGTGGACAGATGAATATCTAACGGCCACTTCTAGTGAGAGTACCTATAGTACTAAATCATCTCCATTTATAGACAGTTTGTCTAACTGTGGACAGATGAATATCTAACGGCCACTTCTAGTGAGAGTACCTATAGTACTAAATCATCTCCATTTATAGACAGTTTGTCTAACTGTGGACAGATGAATATCTAACGGCCACTTCTAGTGAGAGTACCTATAGTACTAAATCACCTCCATTTATAGACAGTTTGTCTAACTGTGGACAGGTGAATATCTAACGGCCACTTCTAGTGAGAGTACCTATAGTACTAAATCATCTCCATTTATAGACAGTTTGTCTAACTGTGCACAGATGAATATCTAACAGCCACTTCTAGTGAGAGTACCTATAGTACTAAATCATCTCCATTTATAGACAGTTTGTCTAACTGTGGACAGATGAATATCTAACGGCCACTTCTAGTGAGAGTACCTATAGTACTAAATCATCTCCATTTATAGACAGTTTGTCTAACTGTGGACAGATGAATATCTAACGGCCACTTCTAGTGAGAGTACCTATAGTACTAAATCATCTCCATTTATAGACAGTTTGTCTAACTGTGGACAGGTGAATATCTAACGGCCACTTCTAGTGAGAGTACCTATAGTACTAAATCACCTCCATTTATAGACAGTTTGTCTAACTGTGGACAGGTGAATATCTAACGGCCACTTCTAGTGAGAGTACCTATAGTACTAAATCATCTCCATTTATAGACAGTTTGTCTAACGGTGGACAGATGAATATCTAACGGCCACTTCTAGTGAGAGTACCTATAGTACTAAATCACCTCCATTTATAGACAGTTTGTCTAACTGTGGACAGGTGAATATCTAACGGCCACTTCTAGTGAGAGTACCTATAGTACTAAATCACCTCCATTTATAGACAGTTTGTCTAACTGTGGACAGATGAATATCTAACGGCCACTTCTAGTGAGAGTACCTATAGTACTAAATCATCTCCATTTATAGACAGTTTGTCTAACTGTGGACAGATGAATATCTAACGACCACTTCTAGTGAGAGTACCTATAGTACTAAATCATCTCCATTTATAGACAGTTTGTCTAACTGTGGAAAGATGAATATCTAACGACCACTTCTAGAGAGAGTACCTATAGTACTAAATCATCTCCATTTATAGACAGTTTGTCTAACTGTGGACAGATGAATATCTAACGGCCACTTCTAGTGAGAGTACCTATAGTACTAAATCATCTCCATTTATAGACAGTTTGTCTAACTGTGGACAGATGAATATCTAACGGCCACTTCTAGTGAGAGTACCTATAGTACTAAATCATCTCCATTTATAGACAGTTTGTCTAACTGTGAATAGATGAATATCTAACGGTCACTTCTAGAGAGAGTACGTATAGTACTAAATCATCTCCATTTATAGACAGTTTATCTAACTGTGGACAGATGAATATCTAACGGTCACTTCTAGAGAGAGTACGTATAGTACTAAATCATCTCCATTTATAGACAGTTTGTCTAACTGTGAATAGATGAATATCTAACGGCCACTTCTAGTGAGAGTACCTATAGTACTAAATCATCTCCATTTATAGACAGTTTGTCTAACTGTGAATAGATGAATATCTAACGGCCACTTCTAGTGAGAGTACCTATAGTACTAAATCATCTCCATTTTATAGACAGTTTGTCTAACTGTGGACAGATGAATATCTAACGGTCACTTCTAGTGAGAGTACCTATAGTACTAAATCATCTCCATTTATAGACAGTTTGTCTAACTGTGGACAGGTGAATATCTAACGGTCACTTCTAGAGAGAGTACCTATAGTACTAAATCATCTCCATGTATAGACAGTTTGTCTAACTGTGAATAGATGAATATCTAACGGCCACTTCTAGTGAGAGTACCTATAGTACTAAATCATCTCCATTTATAGACAGTTTGTCTAACTGTGGACAGATGAATATCTAACAGCCACTTCTAGAGAGAGTACCTATAGTACTAAATCACCTCCATTTATAGACAGTTTGTCTAACTGTGGACAGGTGAATATCTAACGGCCACTTCTAGAGAGAGTACCTATAGTACTAAATCATCTCCATTTATAGACAGTTTGTCTAACTGTGGTCAGATGAATATCTAACGGCCACTTCTAGTGAGAGTACCTATAGTACTAAATCATCTCCATTTATAGACAGTTTGTCTCACTGTGGAAAGATGAATATCTAAACTCTTCCAGATAATTTTATAACCCTTTCCAGTTTTATGCAAAACAACCATTCTTGATTGTAGGTCTTCTGAGATCTCAGTCCACATCAGCAGATGCTTCTTGTGAATAGCAAAGTGTGCTTTTTATAAGTCAAAGTAGCTTTAACCCACACCTCCAATCTCATTTCATTAATTGGATGCCAGGTTTGCCAAGTCCTGACTCTAATTAGCTTTGGTTGACGGCTTTAGCCTAGGGGTTCACTTACTTTTTCCACAGCACTGTGAATGTTTAATTGGATGTGTTCAATAAAGACATGAAAGATTATAATTGTTATTGTGTTGTTAGTTTAAGCACATTGTGTTTGTCTATACGTGTGACTCTGATGAAGTTGAGATTTTATGACCAATTAATGCAGAAAACCAGCTAATTCCAAAGGGTTCACATACTTTTTCTTACCACTATAATCTGAACTGAGCTGAATACCCTATTCGGAAATGCACGAATAATGAGCGATTATCCAAAAAGCACAAGGATGAAGTGACATTTTAAACAAGCATATCCAAAATTACAACGAATTTATGAATCTGTGCAGACAATATTTCTAAAATGTGAACCTTGTGAATGAAAATGCACAAGTTGTGATTTCAGATCGGATGGGTGTTGTCTCAACCTTATACAAGGCATATTTTATTAATAGAAACTATTTAAATGTGAGAGTAACACTTACAAATAGTTTCATTTCACTTCCGTTTTAAGCCCCGCCCACACCCTGTTTTATCCGAATACAGATCATATTGTCATATAAACAGAGACGGAAACAAATACAGATTACGGCTTCGCTGCACGCCCTATTACATCGGTCAGATGATCTTACTATGTATCTGTGGATATGGCAGTAAAACACTTCCATGATTTATCAATGCACTGTACACAATCGCCGCTGTTGGCAGGTTCGCCCTTGATGGCTGCATGCGGTCACGTGACTTTCACCCTGACCCACGCTCACTCATCAAACATGACTGTTGTTTCTACCCATAATGCATCATTCTTACTGACCTGACACGAGCAGACAGAGCATCGGTCACTGTCCAGCACCCAGATCTGTCCGTTGTGCTTCACCTTGTTGTCATGGATACAGTCACCGGTGCAGTTGTGTCCGTGCAGGCAGCGACAGTCATATCCTCCGTCGAGATTGAAGCACACTGTATTGTTGGTGCAGGTGCTGCGACCCGTGCGACACTCGTCGATGTCTAGAGGAATTCAGACATGCAGAGTGTTGCTTACAGGTAGGGTCACTGAGTCATTCAGTTTCTATCAGTAGTAAGAATGACCATAATAATAATAATAATAATAATATGGGTGGTGTTTCCAGGGCCGGCCCAAGCCTTTACGAGGCCCATATGATTGTGCCGCCAATATGATTGACTATTGTCAATGCTTGATTGCACACTATAAATCTAATATTGCATTTTTGTATAATTACCATGGTCCATTGACAAAATGTATCAAAAAATGTGCTCTTGGGGGCCCCCTGGTGGCCATGGGGGCCCTAAGCAGCCGATTAGTTCGCTTACGCCTTGGGCCGGCTCCGGGTGTTTCAGAAAAACATCGTTCAGACTCTCACTCGTTTATTTAGAATAAGTGTGCGACTACCTTTACACGACTCTCCGTTGGCGGTGAACACCTCGTTGTCATGGTAACCGTCGCGACACTCGCAGTGATACCACCCAGGTAAGTTCACACAGGTAGCGTGAGTGTCACACTGCACCAAACCCTCCGAGCACTCGTCGACATCTAGACACAAACACACACTGAATCAGTCACATATCAGGTTCCACTTGAGTTAGGATGCCGCCTTAGAAGGGAGCTACCAGTGTAGGCAGTAGGCAGCAAGGCAGCACACTACAATTTGCCATTTTTAATATACTTAATTAATAACATCACAATGCAAAGGCCCTAAATACAGCCTTCGTCCCCACAATTGATCACACAGACACCAGTATCTTAATAGAATCTTAATTGCTATTTAGACATAATGACTCAAATGATATTAAATTAATCTGCGGACACAAGCCGCTATGACTCACACGAACACAAAGACACATCTTCTCGATGATTAATCATTCACACCAGAGATGGTGTTGTGTTGTGCAGATTACAGCTCATTTCAGATCATTATTAAAAGCATTATTTATCATTTCAGATCATTATTAAAAGCATTATTTATCATTTCAGAGATTATACTGGAATGGAAACTTGCGAATGGCCAATTGAAACCCAACTCTGACGTTTGGCATTGGATGGCGATCGCAGATATCAAGTGTTCTTGCATCCCGTAAACTTGCATGAATAATAATAATAGGAGGATGACAATAAATAGAGTTTTGTCCATCAACCTAAAAACTTTGTCCAAGGACTTTCACTGTTGAAAAGCAACGGCGCACTTGTTTATTCTCCCACCAGCTGAGATGAGCAGAAAATAGACGAGATAATGTTTCTTTCTTCTTCTAAGTGTTGGCTGAAGAATACTGAAATGGCTCCTGTTCTTGGTTGTAGAAGAGTTTGCAGTTGGCAGAACAGACTGCCTTTGAAATCGAAAAGCTGTCTGGATGCGGAGCTGAAAAAAAGTAAATAAAACAGCGACTCCAGTTGAACTGCTGAAGCAGAATTGGGGAGGTTGTTGTGCCTTTCATTCTATTTATATCAGAAAAGATGGCATATACTGGCTAGATTGTACACTTTTATTTAATCTGATTTGTACTTTTACGTCTAAGTGCAAAAGTGCGACCAATAGCATACGGAGGGAGTGCTTGACAATTCTTTGAATAACACAGCTAGTTGTCTAGAAGTCAAACTGAAACCCTCCAGCCAAATTTGGCACTTAAATTATGCATTGCGTACAGCATACAGCGAAACCAAAATACAACGTCCACGCATGTGTGTGTACAGTACATGGGGTCACACAAGTTGAAAGTTGATGTAAATATTTTCCAGCCTGATTTGATGAAAATGACGTGACTGTGGCGACATTTTTGCCAAATTATATTATGCGGTTCATAACACGTATCGCAGCAGTTCTGAGGTTAAATGTCCACTGTGTGGCGCTAAAAGCGAGTTAAATGTTCTCTCAAACAGATGAGGTTTTAAGGTTAATGCTCTATTGAGTTTTCAATCAACAAAACCAACCTCCCAACCCTAAACCATAAACCCAAACCTAACCAAGAGTGTCATAAAAAACTATATTGGTTTAGATGTCATTGTGTGAGAAACAGGATGAAAAGTAAGCGTTTATGAACTGAAAATCTGCCGTTTTACTCGTGATTTGTGTTAAAATGAATAAAAGTCATTGTTGTTCAACAAATGTAGGTATAGTAGCATAATTTTGTGAGGCTAGGTGTGTTTTTGTTTGAGCGGTTCGTCCAGCCCGCACTTACTCGCCGGTTCTCCAATACGCCGTAGCTTGGTCCTCGGCCACTCCTCCAGCATCCAACGGACGACAGCAGCGCCTCCCCGGACGGATCGGAGGCAGTCTTCTAGCCCATGGTGGACGGAACACCCTGGCACGTTCTCGGGAAACAGAAGGGACTCCTCCGCCGCTGGCAGCAGCCCTGACCGCTCCAGGTGGTCGTTTAGGAGCCCCTTCGCCCTTTGCAGTCGGCGGCCGTTCGTCCGCTCTCAGGAGGCTGGGCTCCTCCGTCCTCCGGTGGATGGCCGCGGCTGCTCCGTTGGAGTGAACGGTAGTGGCGAGGACTCCACTACGGCGGATCCCTAGTCCTTCCTGGATTTCGGCACCAGTGTAAAGGTGGTTAAGGGAAAGGAGGAGGCGAGAAACGGCTTGATGATATAAATAATAGTTTAATGAAGAACTAAACAAAAAAGACAAACACACACACACAGGTGTCCAACAGCCGTCTCAGGTCGGCCTTTATCCCTCTCTGAGTCTTGATTAGCCTGATTAGGAGCCGGGTGTGCGGGTGTTTAGGGAAATGTGTTTGAAAACAGGCAATTATTTGTGGTGATGCTAGGGGTGCAGAACTTAAACAGTGTTGTGAAAGCTAGGGGTAATAAAAGCATGAATGAGCCGTATACCGAGCTAGTGCTGCAAGAAGAAAATCATTGTTATGATAGCAGAGTAATTCTGCAGTGTAATTCGACATTACAAGCTGGAGAAAAAGCTGAAAAGGAGGACAGAGAGAAAGAGAGATCTCATTGATTTCAGACTCCTGCAAACACACACTCCATTATAAGATCTGAGAGGAGAAACACAACTCACTCCAGTCACCCGATCATTCACTCCACACACACTTTATAACAACACTGTGTGAAATAATCAGCATGACATTTCACCAGTGTGTGTGTGTGTGTGTGTGTGTGTGTGTGTGTGCAGTCAGTCATGTTTCACATACAAGAGCAGTATTATTTATATTATCTAAAAAAGGAAACCAGGAAGTGATTACGTTTATATAATCACGAGCGCAATTCTGAGGTTTTTTACTCCTCTGACGGTTAGGTTGCAGGTTGGGGTTTGAGGTAGAGTTAATAAATGACATATGCATTCATGTTGACTGTATTACATCCTTTACAACTAAAAACAACTCGCTTCTGGCGCCACCCTGTGGACATTTCACCCGGAAACCGAAACTCACTCATGCAAAAATGTTCAACAACACTTCCAGCTTCAGTGATTAGAATTTCAGTAAACACAGATTTCAGCTGAAGAACTTTAGAGCTACTGTCGCCGAATTCACCGTTTGGTCAATTTGATTAATACTGCCATTATTTGACAGTATTATTCTGGGTATCTCAGCGAGTATTGCCACTGACTATCATACCTGGAGTCGCGAGTTTGAATCCAGGGTGTGCTGAGTGACTCCAGCCAGGTCTTCTAAGCAACCAAATTGTCCCGGTTGCTAGGGAGGGTAGAGTCACATGGGATAATCAAATTGTCCCGGTTGCTAGGGAGGGTGGAGTCACATGGGGTAACCAAATTGTCTCGGTTGCTAGGGAGGGTAGAGTCACATGGGATAATCAAATTGGCCCGGTTGCTAGGGAGGGTAGAGTCACATGGGGTAACCAAATTGGCCCGGTTGCTAGGGAGGGTAGAGTCACATGGGATAATCAAATTGTCCCGGTTGCTAGGGAGGGTAGTGTCACATGGGGTAACCAAATTGTCCCGGTTGCTAGGGAGGGTAGAGTCACATGGGATAATCAAATTGGCCCGGTTGCTAGGGAGGGTAGAGTCATATGGGGTAACCTCCTCGTGGTCACTATAATGTGGTTCTCGCTCTCGGTGGGGCGTGTGGTGAGTTGTGCGTGGATGCCGCGGAGAATAGCATGAAGCCTCCACACGCTACGTCTCCGTGGTAACGCGCTAAACAAGTCACGTGATAAGATGCGCGGATTGACGGTCTCAGACGCGGAGGCAACTGAGATTCGTCCTCCACCACCCGGATTGAGGCGAGTCACTACGCCACCACGAGGACTTGGAGCGCATTGGGAATTGGGCGTTCCACATTGGGGAGAAAAAAGGATGAAAAAAATAAATAAATATCGCCATTATTTTCATTGCAAAAATTTTTTTTCTACAAACACAAGCGATACATGTTTTTAAATTAGGGATTGGCGGTATGATCAAGGTCTTATAGTACAGTGTGAATGATTTAATATCACGGTAATAGTATATATCGAGATATAGTTATTTTTACAGTAAAATCACTGGGTTATATTTTAAATAAGCGTGTGATAATGCCTATTTTTAGAAAATCAGCACACTGATAAACAATGTACACATATGTGGATTTTGGGACATTATTCCCTCATAAATTGAAAAAAGCGTGTTAGTTATTTTGAGAAAAAGTAAGTAATGCACTAAATAGGGAGCAAGGGAGCATCCTATAGCTCTCCTATAACTGTTCTGAGACCAGTGCAGACAGACAGCACACTGGAGGTTAAGTCATTCACTAAATAGAGAGCAAGGGAGCATCCTATATCTCTCCTATAACTGTTCTGAGACCAGTGCAGACAGACAGCACACTGGAGGTTAAGTCATGCACTAAATAGGGAGCAAGGGAGCATCCTATAGCTCTCCTATAACTGTTCTGAGACCAGTGCAGACATACAGCACACTGGAGGTTAAGTCATGCACTAAATAGGGAGCAAGGGAGCATCCTATATCTCTCTATGCAGTTAAGTGCGTTCACTCCTAAAATCTGATCAAAAGTTCAGTTTCAGGCTGCAGATGATGTTTGGATTACTCGGCATGTTTGGAAACATAATAAACAAAAACTGACTTTCTATAGCTTGGTATTATTTAAAATTTCACAACTTAGTTCAAATGTCCACATATGAGGACATACATTTTTAGAAAATGGTTTTGCTTGTTTATTAGGTGCTACTACAGTCAGTCAAATTGTCCAACCATTGTCTAAATTGTATACAAATAATCACAGTGTTACTATATCTGACATACAATACATGTGCAATATTAAACGGTTGAGTATTCTGGTGGTATTCATAATAGAGTAAATATATAAAACACAGGTTTACAACATCAAACATCTGCAAACAAAGACTCATCAATTCCTCTTCTGACACACACGCACAGACACACAAACACAACTGTGTCCTCTGAGACGCGCCATTAACATGTAACGAGCCACTTGTGAGAAACACAAGCTCTTAATTAAGCGCCACTAATTAACTCAGTGTGTGTATGTGTGTTTAAATAAATCCACAGTCGCTGTTACAGCATCAAATACAGGTTAAACAAACCCACGACAACACAATCAGAGCACTGTGGGAAAGTCCAACTATTTACCATGGTAATCGTAGTATCTGAAAAAACACATTTATACATTGTTACTAATATTGTAACATTTTGGTATTTAATCACCACTGTTATTAAAAACCATCTTAAGCATTTGAATTAATTTAATTTCAAATAAAACTAATTCATTTGGTGATCAATTTTGTAAATATGGACCTGAGCAAGTCTTTGTTATATGCATTGTTTTTGGGTAAATAAAAACATCTTGCGGCATAAAGCCAATTTTAAGAATTATTCTGATAGCCCATAAGCACTTAAAATAGAGATAAAGCAATATCAATTTCAGGTAAATAATCATAGAGATGTAACTTTTTTAACATGTCTTACTGTTATAGCGCCACCTATCGTCTGATCCACAAAAATTGTTGCATGCTTTTTTTGGAATCATGTTTCATTTTTTTTTTTAAAAATCGCAAATTGCGAATAAATCGAAATTGGAAATAGCCATTTTGCTCGCCTTGAGAGATTTTGTTTTAACTATAGAACCCCCCCCCCCATTGGCCAGTCGGTGCAAGGAGATGCACACATGTAGCTAGCTGGAGTCCAACAATTACCCAAAGTTTCAAGTCTCTAGGCCTTACGGTTTGGTCTGAACAATCAGTTTTAGAGGAGAAGAATAATAAGAAAAATAGCTGCAAGCAGCAATTACCAGGGTTCGAGCCGCATAGGGCCTTTAAGTACATGTGCTACAAGATTTTAAGAATTATTATGATTGTCTTTAAGCACTTAAAATAATTTTCAGCAATCTCATGTTAATAACCATAGAGATATAATACTTTAAACATGTCTGATTGTTATAGCGCCACCTATTGTCCGATCCACAACAAATTGTGCATGCTTCTTTGGAATCACGTTTTATTCGTGTACTAAATGTGATTGCAATCAAAGAATTAACTTAGGAGTTATTGGCTTTTGGGTAAACTAAGCCACACCCATATGTTTAAATGTCCCTATTATAGCCATTCCGAATTAAAAAGTTCTGCATTTTATTATATTTTTATCTTTTTATATGTAAGTATTTATCTAGGGAGTTCAGAGAATTGTACTGCACAGGTTTTGTTGAGGTTGAGTGGCATACCTAATACTAGTTTGCAAAAAAATAATGTTTTGAATAATCTTAAATATTTAACAAACACTTTTGATTGACACCTATGGTTCATGAGGCAACATTGTTCAGAATAAGGAGATCTATCATACGATAAAGATAATGTGTCTGTCTAAAACATTGCGGAATACACAACCATTCACACACATGTATAACACAAGAGCACAAACATTCATAACTGTTATAGCGCCACCTATTGTCCGATCTCTGTTCAGGACACAGAGTCATTTAAGGGTTAAACTTCGGACGCAGTGAGTCACATGACCAAACACCATGGCGTCGATTTCCGTGAACTGCTTCTGTGGGCGCAGCGCCAACAAAAGTGCCGCTGGTAAGAAACCTCTTCAGATGTTTTCTCTGAAACCTGTTTGGTTGTAAAGAGAAGCGTCTCTAGTTTCGTTTGATATGCTGCTTTAAATATGTCGTACATTTTAGACGCTTTGGCGCGCTGATATACATGAAGTACTCGGATGAGAGCTGTGGAGCGGTTTTCTGACAGATGTTCCATTAAATATGATTATATTCATTAACATTATTAAATGCATTCCTATATTTACTGTTTATTTACTGTTTATTTTCACATTATATGCAGGGATGAAATGAGTCCCACTATGTCTGTCTGCGAGCGACGGTTGAGGCCCAAATGACATTTTTATGAGGATCAAACGCACAAAATCCCACCTGAACTCCTTGATATACTGAATAATTACTGTAATCCACACAGACACCATGAGACAGGCCAGTTCTGCCCGATATAAGCAGTAAATTTCATTTACACGTGGCGTGCAACTATGATGCCATTAGAAATGCTGTCTATATAGGCAGCTCACTAAGCACAGGAACAGAGTTTATAAGGAATATTGAAGATTATACGGATACGTGAGTCCTTTACTGTATATGAGAGGTCTGTATCTGCATTCTCTACTGCAATAATACACTTATTTATAGAAACATCTAAAAAAAAAACTATTACAGAGAAAAAACAAAGACCTTTAGTGGCTCAAACAGACACACACACACACACTCTTCTGGGAGAGAAAAATGTAATTATCTCGATGGCACACTCACAGTAAGAGCTCAGCGATTCAGTTTTCAGTGATAAAGTGTTCAGTTGCACTGGTAGAAATGTTAGAGATGTTTCTGTGCCGTTTATACAACAGTCGATACATCATTGAATTCAAAAATATACAGTTTTATTGTTCCCCCCCCCCCCCCCCAGTAAATATCAGGTATCCATTTGTTTTGAAACTAGCATGTTTGCACGTGTGATTTTCATTTTAAATAATGTATATCATGTGTTGCATAATGTATGTGTGTGATTATATGCATGACTGCATGTGTGATTTGTTGTGTGTTGTGAATCATGGATTTAGTGGGTTGTGTAAAGTGTTTTTCAACAGGTGGGTCGCGACCCAATGAACAGCAGAGAAAGAATATGCCACAGTTCTTCCTCAAAGCGAAATTTTGGGCAGCTGAGGCAAATTATGAGGCTAAATATATGTAAAGGGATTAATGGAAAGGAGGCAGCGAGAACCAGCTTGACTATATAAATAATAGTTTAATATAAACTGAACCAAAAATACAAACACACACACAGGTGTCGGACAGCTGTCCGTAACTCTCTCTCTGTCGCACTGCCGTCTCCAGTCGGCCTTTATTCCTCTCTGAGGCTTGATTAGCCTGATTAGGAATCGGGTGTGCGGAATTACGACCCCACCCTCCGTCCTGCCACATTCCTCCCTTGTTCCGCCCCATCAGCTGGCAGGTCAACCCCGTCTACCTGGATGAGGGAGGTGGTGGCGGCGTAGTGGTTAGAGCACAGGGCTGCTAATCAGAAGGTCGCTGGTTTGAACCCCACGGCCACCACCATTGTGTCCTTGAGTAAGACACTTAACTCCAGGTTGCTCCGGGGGGATTGTCCCTGTAATAAGTGCACTGTAAGTCACTTTGGTGGTGGTGTAGTGGGCTAAAGCACATAACTGGTAATCAGGAGGTTGCTGGTTTGATCCCCACAGTCACCACCATTGTGTCCTCGAGTAAGACACTTAACTCCAGGTTGCTCCGGGGGGATTGTCCCTGTAATAAGTGCACTGTAAGACACTTTGGATAAAAGCGTCTGCCAAATGCATAAATGTAACATGGGGAGGGAAACCCCAAAAAATGTGGCACCTACACGCCGTAACGGCAATCGTGCCAAATTAACAAAACATTTAAAAAGAGAGGGTAAAGGCCAACATGGCAGCGGGAGAGAGAGACGACAGAGAGGAGAGTGAGAAAAAAACACTTACTCGCCGGTTCTCCGATATGCCGTAGCTTGGTCCTCGGCCGCGCCTCCACCCTCTAATTGATGACAGCCGCACGTCCCCAGGCGGATCGGAGGCAGTCTTCCGGCCCCTGGCGGATGGAACACCCTGCCGCATTTTTGGTGGATGGTAGGGGTCTCCCCCGCCCCTGGCAGTGGTAACCGCTCCAGGCGGTTTGTTGGGAGCCTCTCCTCCCCTCGCAGCCGGCGGCCATTCCTCCGCTTCCAGGCAGCCGGGCTCCTCCGTCCTCCGGCGGATGGCATCAGCTGCTCCGTTGGGGTGGAAGGTAGCAGCGAGAACTCCACTACGGCACATCCCTCCTCCTTCCCGGATTTCAGCACCAGAGTAAAGGGGGTTAAGGGAAAGGAGGTGGCGAGACCGGCTTGACGATATAAATAATAGTTTAATATAAAACTGAAATAAAAACACACATAGGTGTCGGACAGCTGCCCGTAACACTCTCTCTGTCGCACTGCCGTCTCCAGTCGGCCTTTATCCCTCTCTGATGTTTGATTAGCCTGATTAGGGGTCGGGTGTGTGGAATCACGACCCAGCCCTTCGCCCTGCCACAAAATGCTTCTCATATAAACACATAAACGCTAAATTTTCTACTCTGCAGCGCTCGCTGATCAACCAGCTTCCCTCGATATCGCGGCGCAGACCTCAACTCTGATGTGACCCATCTCAATTATTGTGAGACTTTTCCTAGTTTAAACCTCTTTATATTTATTTATGTTTTAATTTTATTTTACAAAGACTAACTACATGCCTTTATATTTCAAAACCACGAACAAAAGTTGAAAGAAAATGCAACCCATGCTACATTAAATCTGTACTGGGTCGCTACTTGACGTCCAATGTAAAATCTTGATCCTAAAGCAAAACCAGTAAAGCTACACTTAGCATGTATGCTAACGGCTCCACTTATTCATTTAGCATTCATTATGTAGTAATTCTTTCCGTGCATCATTTCTTGTAAAAGGTTCCACTCAAATAATCCTCTTTATTCTCTGTCTATGCCCGTTTGTCAGCTGGTCTTGAGAGGATTCGTAAAAGCCAGAGAGAAGGACACGAGGGTGATGGACTGAAAGCATTTTCATGTTCAGCTCAATCACAGAGCCACACACACACACAGATGACTTTTATTTCTCATCATCTGGTTCTCTTTGAGCGCTCGTGTATTGCTCTCGTTGCTCTAGAGGCGATTCTTCAGAGATTCAGAATTTCTTTACTCAGTTTCTGAAGACACTGAAGTGTCACTGTAATCTGACTACAGTACAGGAGGCTCACAACAGCTCACGTTTTTGATCTTGTATTGATTGCACTATGCATTGAGTGATTTATATAAGACAAGGGATAAGATGGATATTATTTGAGGTTCATAAATATTGTATAGGCTTTTTAAAAATAGAGGATTTCGAAATGTACGTATATCAGCGATTTGGATTCATTGGCTTTGTTCACAGGCATTTCAATAGGCAGCATTGTAAAGCATCACAAGGGCTGTTTGAAAAGTAAGCAGCATGATTGTGCATCCATCTAAGGCCGGCACTTTTAAGCATTGATTTTGATACGTTTAAACCTCTCAACCAAACTGGAATCAAACATTGTCGTCCAACAATAACAAAGACTTTCGAAAAAGCTCTCTATTACCACATACTTTGGAAAATGATGCAGAGCTTTCAAACAAAATTAGTGTGGACGTGGCATTAAATACCTTCTTTTGCACAAATTCTAAAGGGCCGTTCACATCGAATGCGTTCTTTCATGTGTCTGCGCTGTTTTTCAGTTCGATCTTTGACCGTTGCACCACATATCGCTGATTTTTCAGCATCTCCAGATGGAGAGTTGTGCTTTTAGATGTCGTGGCAAGTTAAAAAGAACTTGACTTTTCTTTGCACAAGAATGAGTTTGGTTTGAACGGCCCCTAAGGCAGCAATAGTTGTGTGTTTTTATGCGTATTAAAGCCCCTGTTAGCATGCAGTAATCCATGTTAGACAACAAACCAGAAATACTGATGACATCATCTTGCACAGCAACATTTTTTGTCCAGCCAAATGCTCTCTAGAACGATAATGGTCTGCCCCGTTATACCACCTGCAACCGACTATCAATTAGGAAATCGTCACGGCTTTGACATAAACTAAAAACTATTGGCTATTTCAAAAAAGGGATTTGTACAAAGGTGCCTGAAATTGTTTCTGACAGGCAGCAGATGCCCTAACCCTAACCATATGGAGCCTGCAAGGCTTAGTGGCCTGCCAGGAACAACTTTAGGCAGCTTTCTCCCACCGCAGATAAGCACTTTTGGGGCTTTTCCACTGCGCAGTACAACTCGACTCAACTCGACTCTGCTTGATTTTTTTGGGGGTTGTCCAGTGTCGCCAATCAAGCGTCGCCAATCAAGCGTCGCCAACCCAGCGTCGCCAACCCAGCGTCGCCAATCCAGCGTCGCCAATCCACTGTCGCCAATCCAGTGTCGCCAATCCAGTGTCTCCAATCAAGCGTCGCCAATCCAGCGTCGCCAATCCAGCGTCGCCAATCCAGCGTCGCCAATCCAGTGTCGCCAATCAAGCGTCGCCAATCAAGCGTCGCCAATCCAGTGTCTCCAATCAAGCGTCGCCAATCCAGCGTCGCCAATCCAGCGTCGCCAATCCAGCGTCACCAATCCAGCGTCGCCAATCAAGTGACGATTCTCTCTGACCAATCACTGATCTGCAGGGTTTTGATGTCACTTTTAGTATCGGCTTGGCTCGCTTGGAACCTCGACCGAGATGGTACTAAAAAAAGTACCAGGTACTAAAAACCCCCAAAAGTGAGCAGAGTCGAGTTGTACCGTGCAGTGGAAAAGCCCCAGAACTTAGTTTACTAATATTAAGCCATGAATTGCACTGCACATAAATAAGTAATATTGGCATTATATTCATGATGCTAGTCAGAGGGGAACCGGCCCCCACTGTGAGTCTGGTTTCTAGACCGCAAGTTAGTTCAGAAGGTTTTTCAGCTTGTGTGCCAGTTATTTTCGCCTATAATTTGCTGCATGTCACTCCAAATTCCTGTACTGTTTGATTCAAAACCCGGTTGATTGAAACTTTAGCAGAATAAAACTATAATCAGGCCTCAAGGTGAAACTCACACACGTACACTTTCATTTGGAAACCTGCAGTGAAATCCAGGATAAACAACAGCATATTATTCCAGTGTTATTAGTTCATTTGACTGCGGTGGGTTCTGGCCGCCCCTCGGATGCAAACATGAGCCTGTGTTCCAGTAAACAGGTTGCCAGATGAGCGGCAGGACGGCAGAAAACAGCACAGACGTCATGCTGTCAAAATTACAGTCAGTAACGACTCCTTATTCCCGACACACAATGGAAAACATCACCGGCCATCAAAACATATTGTTAAACATTTGGTCTTTTGTCAAACTGAGGATTTATTGAGAAGCAGCCGCAGGATTTATTTTCATATGAATCTTTATATGTGTCTAAAGGCAAAGAAGATTTTTATCTTGACTCATTTTCTGGGCACAATTTGTTTTGGCTCGTTTCACGTATGACCTTTGAGACTTTGTTAAAGGGGTCATGACGTCTTATTTAATATTTTAATATTTTCATTGAGGTTTACTTATAATATTTGTAATGTGTTTTGCATAAAAAACAGTCATGATCGTGAATTCATTTTCCAGCCTCATTTTGAGCCTCTGTCAGAAACACTCGGTTTTGGTGCTGCTTCTCCTTTAAGACTTGACAGTAAACGCCCACTGTTCTGATTGGCTCTCTGCTCTTGACCGACCCGCGCTCTCTCTTTGCATTGTCACTGCTCACTGCTATTGTCTATGGTTACAAAAGTGATTACAGGTCAAGTAGGCGTTGATGTGTTGTTGTGGAGGCGGTCAGATGCAAATGTCACAATGTGGAGAATGTTTTGAGTTCTGAAACTTACAGTAAGATGTAATATTACAATGACAGCTTATGTCAAAACATCATGACACTTTTTATTAACAATTTTTTATTTATTTTTTGTAAACTTAACTAACTTTATCTTATTTTCAGGGCACAATTTGTTTAGGTTCATTAGCATAACCAAAATTGTCTTTTGGCACCACTATAACGTTTGTATTTATTTTTTTCTCCCCAATCTGGAATGCCCAATTCCCAATGCGCTCCAAGTCCTCATGGTGGCGTAGTGACTTGCCTCAATCTGGGTGGCGGAGGACGAATCTCAGTTGCCTCCGCGTCTGACCGTCAATCCGCGCATCTTATCACGTGACTTGTTGAGCGTGTTACCATGGAGACGTAGTGTGGGTGGAGGCTTCACGCTATTCTCCGCGGCATCCACGCACAACCCACCACACGCCCCACCGAGAGCGAGAAACACATTATAGCGACCACGAGGAGGTTACCCCATGTGACTCTACCCTCCCTAGCAACCGGCCAATTTAGTTACCCCATGTGACTCTACCCTCCCTAGCAACCGGGACAATTTGGTTACCCCATGTGACTCTACCCTCCCTAGCAACCGGGACAATTTGGTTACCCCATGTGACTCTACCCTCCCTAGCAACCGGTCCAATTTGGTTACCCCATGTGACTCTACCCTCCATAGCAACCGGGCCAATTTGGTTACCCCATGTGACTCTACCCTCCCTAGCAACGGGACAATTTGATTACCCCATGTGACTCTACCCTCCCTAGCAACTGGGCCAATTTGGTTACCCCATGTGACTTTACCCTCCCTAGCAACCGGGACAATTTGGTTACCCCATGTGACTCTACCCTCCCTCGCAACCGGGACAATTTGGTTACCCCATGTGACTCTACCCTCCCTAGCAACCGGTCCAATTTGGTTACCCCATGTGACTCTACCCTCCATAGCAACCGGGCCAATTTGGTTACCCCATGTGACTCTACCCTCCCTAGCAACCGGGACAATTTGGTTACCCCATGTGACTCTACCCTTCCTAGCAACCGGTCCAATTTGTTTACCCCATGTGACTCTACCCTCCCTAGCAACTGGGCCAATTTGGATACCCCTTGTGACTTTACCCTCCCTAGCAACCGGGCCAATTTGGTTACCCCATGTGACTCTACCCTCCCTAGCAACCGGTCCAATTTGGTTACCCCATGTGACTCTACCCTCCATAGCAACCGGGCCAATTTGGTTACCCCATGTGACTCTACCCTCCCTAGCAACCGGGACAATTTGGTTACCCCATGTGACTCTACCCTCCCTAGCAACTGGGCCAATTTGGTTACCCCATGTGACTTTACCCTCCCTAGCAACCGGGACAATTTGGTTACCCCATGTGACTCTACCCTCCCTCGCAACCGGGACAATTTGCTTACCCCATGTGACTCTACCCTCCCTAGCAACCGGTCCAATTTGGTTACCCCATGTGACTCTACCCTCCATAGCAACCGGGCCAATTTGGTTACCCCATGTGACTCTACCCTCCCTAGCAACCGGGACAATTTGGTTACCCCATGTGACTCTACCCTCCCTAGCAACCGGTCCAATTTGTTTACCCCATGTGACTCTACCCTCCCTAGCAACTGGGCCAATTTGGTTACCCCATGTGACTTTACCCTCCCTAGCAACCGGGCCAATTTGGTTACCCCATGCGACTCTACCCTCCCTAGCAACCGGTCAATCTGGTTACCCCATGTGACTCTACCCTCCCTAGCAACCGGGTCAATCTGGTTACCCCATGTGACTCTACCCTCCCTAGCAACCGGGCCAATTTGGTTACCCCATGTGACTCTACCCTCCCTAGCAACCGGGCCAATTTGGTTGCTAAGGAGACCTGACTGGAGTCACTCAGCACACCCTGGATTCGAACTCGCGACTCCTGGTGTGATAGTCAGCGGCAATACTCGCTGAGATACACAATACAGTAACTATGGATATGCACAAGTAATCGATTAATCGAGTACTCGCTTATCTTTAAATATTCGACTAGTAAAAAACACTACTTTGCATTTCATTTGATGTTTCTTTGTGCATTTACCCAAAAAGACCATTTTGCAAGGAACAAAAGCATTTTTCGTGATTGAAATATTTTTTTTTTGCAATCTAGATGTTGTCGTTAATGCATAGTCCTCATTTTAACATAAGAAAAACAGGTTTGTAGTTTAAAGGTTGAATATAAATTCAAAATTTCAAGTAATCGATTGCATCGATCTTATGTGTTGGAGCACTCGACAAACAAATAACGTGCAAAATCGCAAATCCCTAATAGTAACAGCAGTTACGTGAAACGCTGTACCTGTAGACATCTCCCAACGGAGGCTGCAGAAAAACAGCCAAGACCGATTCTAACATCCGTGTGAAAAACAAGTGAAAACTCATCCGCTCTATTCCATCCCGCATCCTCTCCAGAAAACTGGCAGCAGTCCCAAAGAAATAGAGATTTGATTTTAATCAAAGGCCAGAGCAGGTCACCTCGTAAAAATGACCTTTTATATGGAATCGATCGCTTCAGTCGAGTGGAGAGTTTCTCATTGGATGTGTTTAGTGTGTGTTTGTGTTATCTCCAGTAAAACTGCTAGAAACGGCTTTTCTACTCTGGGAGAACTTTTCACACACTTTAACTTTCTCAAATTATGTGGTGGAAATTACATTTTGCCTGACTCCTTCGACTTTCCTAGCTAGAATTTAATGTACCCTAAATACATACAAATGATACTGTGTACAATTAAAAAATAATAAAAGTGCCATTAATTTAAGAAACATTGGCATACTGGGCCAGAACATGATTCTAATCTACCATATCGAGGCAAAAGTCGCCGTTAGCATCCGACGGCTTCGTGTTTTTATTCAAATCTGCCGTGCGTTCAGCAGTCGCACGTAATCTGTCTCTATCCTGCACGAAATTACAGCTGCGGAGGGTGGCGATGTTACCCAGGGGGTCAATAATTGATGAACAGAAATGCAGGAAAACGTTGAGCAGAATGGAAGAAGTGTGTAAGTGGGAGGGAGACAAGAAACAAAGACAACTCACTTTCACAGGAATGATTAACGCACAGATGTTGAACAGTAATGTGTGCGTTTGTCTTTAGCTGCGGGGGAAATTGATGCTCTGTTTAGTAAAGGAAAAAAGGCATGAGGTCTAAATGAAGACAAACAACAATAGACAGAGGAGACGTAAACATATATTTAAAAACACAAGAATAACGGGCAAGTAAAGAGAATGTGGACGCCAGTCGGTGATGTCTCTGAGCTGAGCATTGACAAATGAGGTGATAAAAAAGAGAAATCTATTTTAAAAGTTTGTTTAAAATATCTAGAACATGTTCTACGAAAAAAATTATTATTTAATAATCGAAAAATGTGTCTGCACAGTTAAAATGTAAAGGTACAAATATTTGAACAAATATCAAGAAGTTGTCTTTGGGTTCATCATTTGACCTGAACAAATGTGCCTTTATTACAAAATAACAAGATGTCAAATATTTTGTACAGATTTTACATCATGAAGGTCTATCTTTAATGTTTGTTTGTTTGTTTGTTTGTTTGTTTTTCGATTATACTATCTGACTTTGAAGTTAGACAGCTAGATAGATAGGCAGACAGACAGACAGACAGACAGACAGACAGACAGATAGATAGATAGATAGATAGATAGATAGACAGACAGACAGACAGACAGACAGACAGACAGATAGATAGATAGACAGACAGACAGACAGACAGAGAGATATACATAGGCAGACAGACAGATAGATAGATAGACAGACAGACAGACAGATAGATTGATAGATAGACAGACAGACAGACAGATAGACAGACGGATAGATAGATAGATAGATAGAGAGATAGAGAGATAGACAGCTATATAGACAGACAGATAGATAGATAGACAGACAGACATAGATGACAGACAGATAGATAGATAGATAGATAGACAGACAGACAGACAGACAGAGAGATATACATAGGCAGACAGACAGATAGATAGATAGATAGATAGACAGACAGACAGATAGATTGATAGATAGACAGACAGACAGATAGATAGATAGATAGATAGATAGATAGACAGCTATATAGACAGACAGATAGATAGATAGATAGACAGACAGACAGATATATAGATAGATAGACAGACAGATAGATAACAGACAGACAGACAGATAGATGACAGACAGACAGACAGATATATAGATATATAGACAGACAGATAGATAGATAGATAGATAGATAGATAGATAGATAGATAGATAGATAGATAGATAGACAGATGACAGATAGACAGATGACAGACAGACAGATAGATAGATAGATATAGACAGACAGACAGATAGATGACAGACAGACAGACAGATAGATAGATAGACAGATAGATAGATAGATATAGACAGACAGACAGATAGATGACAGACAGACAGATAGATATATAGATAGACAGACAGACAGATAGATAGATAGATAGATAGATAGATAGATAGATAGATAGATAGATAGATAGATAGATAGATAGATAGACAGATGACAGATAGACAGATGACAGACAGACAGATAGATAGATAGATATAGACAGACAGACAGATAGATGACAGACAGACAGACAGATAGATAGATAGACAGATAGATAGATAGATAGATATAGACAGACAGACAGATAGATAACAGACAGACAGATAGATGACAGACAGACAGACGGATAGATAGATATATAGACAGACAGACAGAGACAGATAGACAGACAGACAGACAGATAGATAGATAGATAGATAGATAGATAGATAGATAGATAGATAGATAGACAGATGACAGACAGATATATAGATAGATAGACAGACAGATAGATAACAGACAGACAGACAGATAGATGACAGACAGACAGACAGACAGACAGACAGATAGATAGATAGATAGATAGATAGATAGATAGATAGATATAGACAGACAGACAGATAGATGACAGACAGACAGACAGATAGATAGTCACATCACATCACGTGACAATAATTTGGTAGACACATTTTTATTATATATTACATCAAATACTAATAATATAGCTGTAATTCATATTTTTCTTACTGGTGATTGATATTTGTTTTGTGCTCAATTCTGCGATGCCGTTTATAAAGCATCCAATCACACAGCTTATTCTGACCAAACTAACATCATGAACATAATGTAAATATTACTTATGTATAGTGCAAGTCATGGGTTAACATTATTAAACTATTAAGTGTTAAGGGCCAGTGTTAAAACATCGATTTTACGTGAAATGTATCTTGTTTACATACAAGAAATACTGATTAAAAAAGTACATTTTTGCGGTGTATAAAATCACTCAAACTGTGATGTTAGATTCTGCCCACCCCTACTTCCACAAGAAACAAGCGTGACCCCAAATCAAGCACTCTTCCTCAAAACTGCCATTTTAAACACTCACGCTCTGTTCAAAAGGGCCCTTAAATGGGCCCTCCAAGATGCAGGCAGATACTGTTGCAATCTGAGGCGCACACACAGGTTGTGACACTCCAAATGGAAATGCATCTGGTCATTCAGGCCACACGCGGACACTTGAGCAATATGATCAATTAAGATGCATGAATGTAAATGTAAACTGGCTCTTACCTGTCTCACAGTTTTGTCCGGTGAAGCCCTGCGGACACACGCAGATGTTCGGAGAAGTGCAAGAGCCGCCGTTGAGACAGCGTCCATCACAGAGGGCTAGAGGTCAAACAGAGGTCAAACAGAGGTCAGGAGTTTAAAGTGTGTTCACGGGGTGATGAGGCAGATGGGCCGCTCTCTCACCTCTACAGGTGGTGCCGTTTCCTGTGTATCCGGGTTTACAGGAGCAGCTGTGCCCTCCGACGGTGTTAAAACACAGCGCGTTCTCATCGCAACTGTGCTGCCCGGACGCACACTCATCGTGCTCTAGAGAGAGAGAGAGAGAGAGAGAGAGGTCATGCAAAACATGAGCTACTGAACGTGCGTGAGTTTTTTTGCTTTTAAAATGAGGTAAACCACAAAGGAAAAACAGCTCAATCTGGAGAATCGGGAACTACATTCAAACTTCATTGGAATAAGAAGATACAAAATAGCAGAGGAAGCCCAGAAGGACTTAAGAAATATGATAGAGGTAAGCACTCCACCCAAATATATCCTCATAAAAACTATAGCTTCATTGTTAAATGCTATGCTAATTCAAAGATAGCAATAGCACAGGATAGTTGTCCTGCACGCCTTCGGATTGGCTGGTTGAGCTACAGGCCTGAACATCAGAGATGCGATGCATGCTAATTACACAGCAGTAGTAACTCAGAGACCAGCTCTGTCAAATCAGAAACCACCTGAAAATGTCCTGAAATGTCCCTGAAAGAGCTGAAGGGGGAAATTAACACCCAAAGGAGACGTCACAGAACTGAAACACATGATGGGGAAGGAACTTTCAGAAATGAAAGGAGGCTCAAAGGGAGAGCTCAGTGGTCACAAATGTCTCTTGTTACGGTTCGACTCGACTCGCTTTACTTTTCTGAGCTTGCATTTCCACTGCAGTTTAGTGCCGCCTCAATGTGGGCGGGATTATAGGCCGATTGTCATAGTTGCGCCGCCTCTACTGCCGTGACATCATCTTAAACATGACTCAAACTGACCAAAACAATAACACGAGCGCTAGCTGTTAGCTACTAGCTCACAGCCAGCACCATTGTGTCCTTGAGTAAGACACTTAACTCCAGGTTGCTCCGGGGGGGATTGTCCCGTATTTGGGAGTGGTGGTGGTGTAGTGTTCTAAAGCACATAACTGGTAATCAGAAGGTTGCTGGTTTGATCCCCACAGTCACCACCATTGTGTCCTTGAGTAAGACACTTAACTCCAGGTTGCTCCGAGGGTGATTGTCCCGTATTTGGGAGTGGTGGTGGTGGTGTAGTGTTCTAAAGCACATAACTGGTAATCAGAAGGTTGCTGGTTTGATCCCCACAGCCACCACCACCATTGTGTCCTTGAGTAAGACACTTAACTCCAGGTTGCTCCGAGGGTGATTGTCCCGTATTTGGGAGTGGTGGTGTAGTGGGCTAAAGCACATAACTGGTAATCAGAAGGTTGCTGGTTTGATCCCCACAGTCACCACCACCATTGTGTCCTTGAGTAAGACACTTAACTCCAGGTTGCTCCGAGGGTGATTGTCCCGTATTTGGGAGTGGTGGTGGTGGTGTAGTGTTCTAAAGCACATAACTGGTAATCAGGAGGTTGCTGGTTTGATCCCCACAGTCGCCACCATTGTGTCCTTGATAAGACACTTAACTCCAGGTTGCTCCGGGGGGATTGTCCCTGTAATAAGTGCACTGTAAGTCACTTTGGTGGTGGTGTAGTGGGCTAAAGCACATAACTGGTAATCAGAAGGTTGCTGGTTTGATCCCCACAGTCACCACCATTGTGTCTTTGAGTAAGACACTTAACTCCAGGTTGCTCCGGGGGGATTGTCCCTGTAATAAGTGCACTGTAAGTCACATTCTGTAAATGTAGTTGTGCTGCATCTCGCCTTATTAGCGCAAGAACGCGATTCATCTGAAGTCGTCATATTACAGTGAGGATAAAAAAAATATTTTGTTTGTTATATGTTTCTCTCTGCTGCATGAAGATATGAATTTGCTTTCTCACGTCACTAGCTTTAAATATGCAACTTGGCTAACTAACGAATGCATAAACATGACCAGCTGGATATCAATGAATGCAAAGAGATAAAAGATGTAAAACAAGATGGAAACAATCGTGCCATTTAAACATGTGGTAGGACTTGCGTGTATTTTTGCCATGTTGTTGGAACCGCTTGAGGTTATCTTTAATGTTTTTTAAATCTGCGTCTGAAGTGTCCGCTCCACGTAGTCTCACGTGTCAAAACAAATGTCACAAGGCATCAGTGAAGTTTTTATTTCGCCACTAGAGGGCGTTCTCACACCGTGTAACGACAGCGGACCCTTCCCAGTCACTACAACACTGGACGCGACAGGGAAAAACTATCGGTGTGGATTTTTGCAGATAACCGATAGTTCCAGAAATCTGTTATCGGTGCCGATTAATCGGCAAAACCGATAAACCGGTCGACCTCTAGTATTGTCAGTAAGAATGGGAGAGTTCTCCTACAGCTCTGTCGAAGTCTGGTTCTGTACATTGTCAAGGGTAGGACACAAGGGGACACTTTAGGGAGATTTACGTTCCCTCTTGGGAATTACACAGTATATTGTATGATAACAGACTTTATCCTTTATTACTCAGAGCATTCACTGTTAGAGAACTAACCCATCTGTCCAGTCGCAGCCAAATTACTGTGTAAAGGACTAACATTAATAACACAGCCCAGTCAGTTGTACAATATCCCAAAACCATTCAGAGGGACTGAAAACAGCACAGACGTGTACCAGGTAGCAATTAGCATCCAAACAATACAACTGCTCTTAGATAACTTTCTGGATTCCACTTGTGCTCACACTATATATATATTTTGATAAACCGACAATAATCGAGAAGTCAGTCAATGCAGACCAATTTTGGGACAATTGGGACAACCTAAAAAAAAAATGGAAGGACCAAAAGTACCAGGAAGAATTGCCAATCCAAAATGGAGTAATTTGGGAAGCTCATTTCCAAATGTTTTTTTATGAAGTAGAAACTGGCACAAATTGTAAGCCAAGTCAAATGACTAAACAAATGGAAATACTAGAATTGTCAATCAAAGGTAATCAAAACCTATTACTGAAAAGGAACTTAAAGACCCCCCCAAAAAGCCCCAAAAAGCATCTGGACCTGATGGGATGTTAAAATACACCAGCACTAATTTCCAATCAGCCATTCTGAAATGATTAAACATGGTGCCGAGTGTAGGTTACTTCCCTGACACCTGGAATCAAGCACTGGTTACACCCATCTTTAAAAATGGAGATGCATTTGACCCCAATAATTACGGAGGCATTTCTGTGAGTAGCAACCGGGGAAAGTTATTTTGTAGTTTAATAAATGTGAGACTTTGACACACGTTGTCTTAAGTAGAAGTCAAATTGGATTTATACCAAATTACCGTACATCTGCCCACATTTACACATTGCAAAGCTTCACTGAATGTCCAAAAGGAAACATTTTTGCATGCTCTATTGACTTTAAATAAGTGTTTGATTCAATCTGGCACAACTGACTATTTTACTAACGTATTGGAAGTGGCATACGAGGTAAAACCTGTGACCTTGTTAAATCAGTGTACATGGAACGTAAATATGGTTGCTTTCCCAGGTGTGTGGAGTGAGACAGGGTTGCTGTTTAAGCCCGATCAACAAATTGGTTACCAGTCTTGAGGGATGTACAGCCCCTGAAATCAAAACAGACCTGTTTCTGTTGTCTCCCACTGAACACGGTCTACAGCAGATCCTGGACCTGCTACAGCAATACTGTCAGACCTGGTGCCGACAGTCAACCTCAATACAACTCAAATCATGACCTTCCGGGAAAGATCCAGATCCCAGGGAACACAACAGACATTCACATTAGCAACTAACGCAATAACACACTCCTCACACTACAATTATCTGGGATTAAAAATCACTTCCGCTGGAAACTTCAACCCTGCGGTGAATGAACCGAGAGATGAAGCTCACAGGTACTTCTCTCCCATAAAACAACATTGTCCTATAAAGAGACCTGTCCGAATTTGGTTGCAAATGTTAGAATCAGTGACTGAGCTGATTGGTCCACTGACAAATCCAAATCAAGAATTCACCAAATGGGAAAAACATCCAATAGAGACCCTGCATGCAGAATTCTGTCAAAGTGCACCAGCACACAACAACTAATGCATAGGCAAATATACACTAATTATAAAAATACAAAAATGGGCAATCAAATTCTGGAAATCTCCGTGACCTCATTCATGCCATTATAAAGCCCTGATATAACGATCCCCTCAGCTGGTCCAGAGCTTTAGTCCTGATGCTCTACTGACCCCCATCACACTGAAGATCTGGACCAGAGCAACACCGCATCACTAATTACATACAGACAAATTACAGCACAAATAAAACATAATTATATCACTTATAGGGAAACTCAGAGCAAAATGCAACGCTATATATGGCCCTCAAAAGAGATTACACCACGGCAGACCATCAGAAGAGACAGACAGTGAACACAACCCCACTGCAGACACGGGAGGAAAGCTTGTGTCCTCACAAAACACACATCTTTACCACAAAATGAAACTTATTTCCAGCACATTTGACCATTTAACAAACAATGAAAGACTGTCCTTCTTATTATGAGAACTATATGTGTCTGTCTGCCACAGGATGAGAGACAGTCAGTCTCCATCTTATTTTACTGTGGCTCTTCCTCGTATGTCTCTGATAATGTTTTATTTATCCTCTATGTGTAACTTCTTTTTTATTATTTAACATTATCCTTTTGTACCATATTTGTCAAGAATACATCGCATATTTACTCTTTACTGTTTTATTGTTGTGCAGCTCTGCTGTAAACACTTTGGTAATAGGAACGTACAAATATTTATCATGCCAATAAAGCACCTGAAACTGAGTGTGAGAGAGAGAGAGAGAGAGAGAGAGAGAGAGAGAGAGAGAGAGAGAGACAGACAGAGAGAGAGAGAGAGAGACAGACAGAGAGAGAGTGAGAGAGAGAGAGAGAGAGTGAGAGTGAGAGAGAGAGAGAGACAGACAGACAGAGAGAGAGAGAGAGAGAGAGAGAGAGAGAGAGAGAGAGAGAGAGACAGACAGCAGAGAGAGAGAGAGACAGACAGAGAGAGTGAGAGAGAGAGAGAGAGAGTGAGAGTGAGAGAGAGAGAGAGACAGACAGACAGAGAGAGAGAGAGAGAGAGAGAGAGAGAGAGAGAGAGAGAGTGGTTAATGGTGATGTGTCATTTCTCCACCACCAAATGGAATTGCAAAAATAACAAAACTGTAAAACATTGCTTGTGCAAAACTCACTGACACAATGATGAATCTGGCCGAACAGCTTACAGCATTGACAAATGCATTGCTGGCATATTTTGAGTGTTGTTACTGGGTTGTAGATTGGGTGTCTTGAGTGGTTGCTAGGGTGGTGTTAGGTTGCTCTGAATGGTTGCTAGATGGTTTCTAAGGTGTTGTTAGGGTGTTCTGGATTGTTGCTAGGTGGTTTCTAGGGTGTTGTTAGGGTGTTCTGGATTGTTGCTAGGTGGTTTCTAGGGTGTTGTTAGGGTGTTCTAGATTGTTGCTAGGTGGTTTCTAGGGTGTTGTTAGGGTGTTCTTGTTTGTTCCTTGCTGATTACTAAGGTGTTTGGCATGGTTTCTAGGATGTTGTTAGGGTGTTATTGTTAGTTGCTGGGTGGTTGCTATGGTGTTTTGGGTGTTTTTTAGGGTGTTGTTAAGGTGTTCTGGATGGTCGCTTGGTGGTTTCTAGGATGTTGTTAGGGTGTTATTGTTAGTTGCTGGGTGGTTGCTATGGTGTTTTGAGTGGTTTCTAGGATGTGTATGGGTGTTCTTGATGGTTGCTACAGTGTTTTGAGTGGTTCCTATAGTGTTGTTAGGGTGCTCTGGATAGTTTCTTGGTGGTTGCTAGGCTACATCTTTCCTCAACAAGCAACACAAAGGAATCAGTTGTTGACATAAATGATGAGCTGATGAGTATTTAACGTTAAGAGCTATAAAATGAATGTGAACATATTAGCTCAGATTATTTGGTCTTGAGAGAAACTGATGAAGCATTTTTGAGTTCATATTGAGATCACTGATTTTTATTTGATAGCAGACTTTGTTTTCTTTGCCAATGCAAAATTCAGGTACTCTGAGAGTACCAACAGTTTCCCAACTAAGCTGGAGTCAGAGCGCCGGGTCAGCCCTCGAGCAGATAGGATCAAGGGCCTTGCTCAAGGGCTCAACAGTGGTATCTTGGTGGTGCTGGTGCTCGAACCTTTTGGTTGGTAACCCAGAGCCTTAACCGCTGAGCCACCACTGGCCCTATATAAATACTACATCCATTTCAAAGAAATTCCTCTCAAAACTAACTGAAGAAACAGTCTGTAGATTTGCTGTAGAGACTGGTGATGATGAATGAATCAGCTCTGACCTCCACCGAAACATCCTCTGAAAGGATATTTCAAATGAACTTTCACGATGGTTGATGAAAGCCTCAAATCAAGATGATCTGACACTAGCTCTATTTAACCGTCTGCTGTCGGACTGAGAGGCTGTTGAACTCTGAGTTCATTTGAGGTTTGTTCAGATGAGATGCAAGTGTTCAGAAAGTAAGAGAGAGAACATTAGATCTGAGATACTACTGCTTAACAAAATTCCCACTGCACTTATTCTCTTCAGCCATGTGTGTGTGTGTGTGTGTGTTGTGTGTGTGGCCTGCGGGTGTTTCAATGCACCTAACGATTAGCCCCATAATCTCTCGCTCTGTTATTAGTCTTTCCTGCGGTGTGTAAGAAACGTGTTATCTGAGATACCAGAATTGGCTGTCTCCACGCAGCCTCTCATTCTTCACTGCTACAGGATTAGAACGGACTGGACCGATTCAAGGTGTCCTCTGGCGGTGCTGTACCGCAGCGAGCACTGCTCTATTCTCCCGCTCAATATCTCGCCGCATCCACATACACACACCTGGACTGCATTCATTACCTGCGGAGCTTCCGTGGATAGATGCCTCTGAGTGTGAATGTGCTTTTTGGAGGTACCAGCAAGATTATGGGAAATGAAAACTGTCATTTTGGAATTCAACAGCCAGTCCGCACAGGCCATGATTGCACTTTTGATTGAATGAGTTTCATTCAAGCCCAGAAATATTGCCACAGCTTACAGTCAGACGTCTTTATAACTAAAATATTCTGCTTCCTTCGCAAAGATGAATAGATCAGATTCCAAAGACTAGTCAAACGGACACTTGATTCAGAACTGTCATTTAAATGTATGCACCAGCGCAGCCAATCAGGGATAGTTCACCAAAAAATTATTTACTTGCCCTACAAATCCATATGACTGGGAAACACAAATGGAGACATTTTCCAGATTATCTTGGCTGCATACAATGAAAGGAAATATGGACTGTCAAGCTTAAAAATGATTAAAAATAAATAAATTAATATAAAAATCTGGCACTCCAGAAAATAACTGCTTTCAATGGGCGCATCCATCAAATTGAGCTGAAAATGTGGAGTTGAAACACGGTTACTAAAAGACTATTGGAGATTTGAGCTGACAATTTCCATCAGGGTCAGTGGACAAACATGTGGTTGGATGTACAGTAAATTATGATTTTTCCACCATTACTGTCAGCATACACCATTACACAAACTCTGATCGCTAATGGTTACAAAGCGCAATCACTGTGGAAAGAAAATAGGATAAATATGATCTAACGATGATCGTATGACTCTGTAAAGGTGTTACAATTAGGGCTGTCGATTTAACACGTTAATTCAGTGCGATTAATTTGACTAAAAATTTAACGACATTAATCGCATGCCCCCGAACTGTAATAAGGAAGATTCCTGAGAAATGCTTGTAGTACCACCTGTTTACTCCAGGGGGGCAGTAAGTGACACTTCAGCTGTATGAGCAACACACAGTTTATACAGTGAAGAAACACTTCAGCAGAACAACACAAACATGCGTCACATTCTTGAGTTCAAAACACTTGATGGAGCACAAATCTGAACTAAGAGATCTCAAGATGTGTTTAAAGATCGAGTATTAAACTATATTTAACTTGACACAGTGACCTAAAAATGTTGTTTATGGTGCAACGCATCCAAGACGCTACACAAGCATGTCTGACGCTGGTGATAATATGTTATATGGTAGTAAACAATGCATTGTATTCTAAAGCCGCTTTTTGTATTATCTTATTAGTGATGAACTCTTCTGCTACAAGAATGTAACGCATTGTAATTATCTGAATATTTTTTATATATATATATATAATTTTTAAATATTTAAAAATAACTATGTATCATTATTTCATCATTATATATTGATTTATTGTTATATGAGGGGGTTTTCTCAGCAAATATTTGTATATGTGATGAAATGCGATTAATCGCAATTAATTAATCGGGACACCATGTTATTAATTCGATTAAAATTTGTAATCGATTGACAGCCGTAGTTACAAGGGAAAGGAGGGTGAGAACCGACTTAACGATATAAAAAAAGTTTAATAATATATTTAGATAACCGATTAATCGGCCGATAGTTTTTAAATTTGATTCATAGAATGTTACAATATTTTCTTAATCGGCACAAATATAGAGACCAGACTCCAAAATAAGCAACCAACCAAGCAAACAAACAAACAACAAAAGAAAAACAATCAACCAAGCAATCAACCAAGCAAGCAAACAAGCAAACAATCAAATAAGCAAACAACAACCAAGCAAACACAGTAAACAAGCAAACAACCAAGCAACCAAGCAAATAAGCAAACAAGCAAATAAGCAAACAACCAAACAAGTAAACAAGCAAGCAAGCAAGCAAGTAAACAAGCAAGCAAGCAAGTAAACAAGCAAACAAACAACCAACCAAGCAAACAAGCAAATAAGCAAACAACCAAGCAAGCAAGCAAACAACCAAGCAAGCAAGAAAACAAGCAAACAAACAAGCAAACAAACAACCAACCAAGCAAACAAGCAAATAAGCAAACAACCAAAACAAGTAAACAAGCAAGCAAATCAAACAAGCAAGTAAACAAGCAAGCAAGCAAACAACCAAGCAAGCAAGAAACAAGCAAACAAACAAGCAAACAAAGCAACCAACCAAGCAATCAATCCAGCAATCAATCAAGCAAGTAAACAAGCAACCAACCAAGCAAGCAAGAAACCAACCAAGCAAACAATCAAATAAGCAAATAACCAACCAAGCAAACAAGTAAACAAGCAAACAACCAACCAAGCAAACAAGCAAACAAGTAAACAAGCAAACAACCAAGCAAAGCAAACAAGCAAACAACCAAGCAAGCAAACAAGTAAACAAGCAAACAACCAACCAAGCAAACAAGTAAACAAAACAAAACAACCAAGCAAGCAAACAAGCAAACAACCAAGCAAGTAAACAAGCAAACAACCAACCAAGCAAACAAGTAAACAAACAAACAACCAAGCAAGCAAACAAGTAAACAAGCAAACAAGCAAACAATGAAAGCTTCAGCACTGAAAAAAATCTGAAGGACCCAGAAATGCAGTTGCCTGCTGTGTGTCATCACAGTAATTTAATCTATATTCAAAGTTTTATGGACTACTTTTATATGGACTTACTTTTAGTCCACATTCACTTTCATTATAAAAGTCACTACTGGTTTTGGAACAGATGTAAGTGTTTCTATCCATTACTTTTCCTGTGAGAGCTGGGACTCACAAAGCTTTTTCATAAAACAGCTCTGGCATGTGCCCTGCTAAAAGGCAGGACGTGTCACCTCTGACATCAATAATTGTTTGGGAGTACTGATAAATGCACTGCAGCTGTTATTCTTCTTTTGTTTTCATCCATCAACGCTGCATGGCTCCTTCCTTTTTACGCCACGTCATTAAAAACGCCAATCACATTGTGTAATTCATTTCTTTGCATGACATAACGCAGGAGTGTGCCGGAGCGGAAGCCGTGCATGTATAACGAGGTGTGTATGTACGACTCCACTACGCACATGGTTTGTGTTTTGCTGCCGATTCTTTATTCCATAAATAAATGCATTGTCATTTACCATACAGTCAGTTGCTTTTGAAATGCAGAAGTCGCAGCAGCGCAGGCGGCGTGTTCTCTGCACAGATGTTGTACCGCGGATTGACACAGGAGTGTCCCAGATGACTGTCCTTGTACATAATTGATTGTTTATCTGTCGGCTGCATGACTGACAGCAGCACGTGAGGAGGGGAAGGCTCTGAAGTCCTGTCGCAGCCGATGCGATCTGCACGCAGGTGTGCCAGCCAGCACGTGTGGCGGTGACCTTGAGCTAATCCTCTCATCTGATGTCTCTGCATCGCTTTTGATAGACAGCGTTACAATACATCTCACACTGCATGTCATAATGCAGGCTGGTGCATCCATCTCTTTGGAATGCATTGAATTCTGTCATTTCCAGTTTGGATGAGAATTACATACACTGATGAAGCTGTTCACACTCAGAGTAAATAGTCGACGACAGGATAGCAATGACAAACGACTAATTGTCAAGAGACCATTTTGAATAATCACTCAATAAATAAACCATATATACATTGGAAAAAGACATACAGTATGTACTTTGTCAAATTGGGACCCGAGTAGTTCCTTTAACGGCCCGTATCACAGCTCAGAACCGCTAGCTTAGTCATAAACCCAGCGGCCATCTGCACTCGCCCAAATCAGACATTTACCAGTAGAGTTTTTCTGTCCTCACAGAGCCGAGAACAAACTGCTGCTCAGTCAAATTTCCCAACTAATTACCCTCGTCTCCAGAGAAACCGAGAAACTGCAAAGTGTGTCATTAGTTAGCAGGTTTGAAGGATGGTGTGTATTAGCGCCATGTGAAGTGTGTTTGCATAGTGTGAGTTTTGAGGAAAGCCTCTCTCCGGGTTTCCATCTTAAACAAACAGATGTGTTTGAGCTATTAATAAGCACTGAAACACTAATCAGCTGTGGATGCTGATGTTGCGAGAGAGGAAACGTCCCACCCAATGCTTAGAAGGGGGGCGAACTGTCCCCCCAAATCATCGCTGTCCCTGTTGTGCAGCTCTGTTCTCTAGTGTTTACACGTAGGCTACTCAAAAGCTTGCGTCAGGCACATTTCAGACCATTTTCTTAAAATTGTTAAGACCAGGGTCGGAAATGAATGGGGGCTTGAAGCAAAAGTTGCTTATATCATTGAATGGCCTGCCGAAAGTTAACACATTTTTGCCCAAATATGTATTTCAAATGCAAAAGAACTATAGTAATTTCCTACATAATAAATGTAAGCCACTTGATTAATTAAACATGCAAAGTACAGTAATGAGGTCATGTGACAAGGACGCATACTACTTTGAAACGTGTAGTACTGCGTACTGTTTCACACACTGTTTAAGTCATTTCTCCATCACAAGTGGCACCAATTTGAATTGCAAAAATCATGTTTCCCCAAATACTCCCCGTCTGCCATTTGTTGGCCAAAAAGATAGCCCCACCCCCTAATACACTCCATTGGTTGAGCTGTATCGGGCTGGTTGGGATGCTCGAACAAACCATGTTTTCAAGGAGTCACAGAGCCACATTGTTGACATTTTTGGGGGGAAATCAACAAATCAATGGTTTACTGTTGGTGCACGGTGATAAACGAAACTATAAAACAAAACAAACTCACACTCTTCACATTTAAAAAAATAGTATGCAGTATACAAGTATAGGCAGAATAAGGAAGTATGCAGTAAGCTAGTACTCCATTCCCAATGTAACCATTTTGTGTGGAGTAAAACTTCTCCTCAAAGCCGAAACACTCCAGATATTCTCTGCCAAGCCCACCAGATCTTCCCGTTTGAAGCATCTCATTAAAAATTGGACGCTTTTTGGGCATCTCAGCCAAACTTCCGGGTGCCCTTTGATTACGTTGCGCTGCTTGATCGCACTGGAGAGGTTTGTATTCTCACATTTATGAAGTCGAGCTCAAAAGAGAACGCTGGAATTAAAGCAGCGCAGGGACGAGCTGAGGGGAAGTTGGCAGAGAGGAGCGGAGCTTGGCCCCAGCCTTGCTTTAAAACAATACAATCCTCAAGGACGGAGAAACCAATACAGACGTCTGATGATTCCCGGAATATCTTCCAGAGCAGCTTTTTACATAATGAAACACTGCAGAGCCACACAATGCAGGACATTATGTTTTACGGCGCAATCATTTTCATGCAATAAAACTGTTTAATTGGTTTATTTTTCAAGGTGCAGTGTGTGATTTCTGTCGAATTTGCAGTTTGTTTGTCTGAGAAAATCATCATCTGTTTGACGACCAATGGAAGACGGGCTGAGTATATGGGAAGTGGACTTGGTCATATATATGTACTGTGTGTGTGTGTGTGTGTGTGTGTGTGTGTGTGTGTGTGTGTGTGTGTGTGTGTGGCTTGATGATTTGAGGTATCATTATGTTGGTTTCATGAGAACGTTTCTGACTATAACTTCTAGAACTTTTAAGACGGGACAAAGTAAGCGGTTATTGAGAGCGTTTTTTGAAAAGCTCCATTTTCGGTGGAGGAACACACAGTTCCAGTGTTGATTAGTGACGTAAACGCAGTTAAATCGATGTACTTTTTTTTTTCTTGACTAAAGCGTATCCGTGTGGATGTGGCTGTTTTGGAATAGGGTGCTGTGTCTTTTCTAACTAATCGGATTTACGGTTTTCGTAGCAACCGACGATCACGCTAATAAGACTTTGTTTGAAGGCGCATTCATTTGGTTATGTTTACAGCTCTCGTCCTTACTGGAACGGAGACTTTCGAAAAGGCTCACCATAAATGCATACACAATGATAAAAACGAGCACATATCCACAGACCTTTCATGGCCAACCTGATGTTTTCGTTGGAGGAAACGCCGTTCTAGTGTGGATTAAAATTTGTTTGTATAAACCGTGAATCTGAGGCAATCCGTTCACTTTTCTCCATATTGACAAAACAAGACATAGACAACTGCACAGACACCATTGAATCATCTCCACGGTAACAGTGTTAGCAGCTAATCCTCCGAGTCATTGCATGTCATGCAGGGTGCGTGTATGATCCCGCATCAACCAAGAACGTTTGCCGTTACACGAAAGTTCAATTGGAACCGTTACATTTTGCATTCACTGTCAAAAGTCTTGTCTAAACGTTTAAAAGGTGCTCGTACATCACAGTTAGCGTTTAATCATCACACGCTCTTCAGGAGCTCCTTTAAATGGCCCGAGGTGCAAGCTGGTGACAGCCTCATCACTGGCATTTCTGGATTCACTTAAAAATCCCTTATTTGAAATGTCCAATGTGCCTCGAATTTAAAGTGTCCAATAATTGCAGTTATCCCAAAAAAATCGTGGTTAATTCAAACAAGCGTGATCAGGCGTTATAATAATCGCGACAGGACTAATATTGAATCCTCATTTGTGTTTTTATTTTGCATTTAGTTCGCATTGTCTGATGCAGACGTTTTTATATAAAAATGATTAAGGGTCTTTTAGCCATATCACAGGTTTCAGCTCCTAAATATTTTGGTGGTAATTCGCAAAGAATGATTAGCAGGTGTTAAAAGTGTTGGTTATTTGCATGCGCTGTCCGCGCTGGTTTAGGGGCCCGATTCACTAAAGGAATTATGCAGATCAGGCAATGCCGAAAAACGGCCACAAAATCGCTACTGAATGCAATTTCAATTGTGGGTGAATAATGAGGGTGTTGCTTGAACTGAACATTAGACGAGCACATCTGTGAGGGGTAAAATGTGTTAGAGCGCCACCTACAGTTCACATCTGTGTATTGTGATGGAATGTGTTAGAGCGCCACCTACAGTTCACATCTGTATATTGTGATGGAATGTGTTAGAGCGCAACCTACAGTTCACATCTGTGTATTGTGATGAATGTGTTAGAGCGCCCCCTACAGTTCACATCTGTATATTGTGATGGAATGTGTTAGAGCGCCCCCTACAGTTCACATCTGTGTATTGTGATGGAATGTGTTAGAGCGCCACCTACAGTTCACATCTGTGTATTGTGATGGAATGTGTTAGAGCGCCCCCTACAGTTCACATCTGTGTATTGTGATGGAATGTGTTAGAGCGCCACCTACAGTTCACATCTGTGTATTGTGATGGAATGTGTTAGAGCGCCACCTACAGTTCACATCTGTGTATTGTGATGGAATGTGTTAGAGCGCCACCTACAGTTCACATCTGTGTATTGTGATGGAATGTGTTAGAGCGCCACCTACAGTTCACATCTGTGTATTGGGATGGAATGTGTTAGAGCGCCACCTACAGTTCACATCTGTGTATTGTGATGGAATGTGTTAGAGCGCCACCTACAGTTCACATCTGTGTATTGGGATGAATGTGTTAGAGCGCCCCCTACAGTTCACATCTGTGTATTGTGATGGAATGTGTTAGAGCGCCACCTACAGTTCACATCTGTGTATTGTGATGGAATGTGTTAGAGCGCCACCTACAGTTCACATCTGTGTATTGGGATGGAATGTGTTAGAGCGCCACCTACAGTTCACATCTGTGTATTGGGATGAATGTGTTAGAGCGCCCCCTACAGTTCACATCTGTGTATTGTGATGGAATGTGTTAGAGCGCCACCTACAGTTCACATCTGTGTATTGTGATGGAATGTGTTAGAGCGCCACCTACAGTTCACATCTGTGTATTGTGATGGAATGCGTTAGAGCGCCACCTACAGTTCACATCTGTGTATTGTGATGGAATGTGTTAGAGCGCCACCTACAGTTCACATCTGTGTATTGGGATGAATGTGTTAGAGCGCCCCCTACAGTTCACATCTGTGTATTGTGATGGAATGTGTTAGAGCGCCACCTACAGTTCACATCTGTGTATTGGGATGGAATGTGTTAGAGCGCCACCTACAGTTCACATCTGTGTATTGTGATGGAATGTGTTAGAGCGCCCCCTACAGTTCACATCTGTGTATTGTGATGGAACGTGTTAGAGCGCCCCCTACAGTTCACATCTGTATATTGTGATGGAACGTGTTAGAGCGCCCCCTACAGTTCACATCTGTGTATTGTGATGGAACGTGTTAGAGCGCCCCCTACAGTTCACATCTGTATATTGTGATGGAACGTGTTAGAGCGCCCCCTACAGTTCACATCTGTATATTGTGATGGAACGTGTTAGAGCGCCCCCTACAGTTCACATCTGTGTATTGTGATGGAACGTGTTAGAGCGTCACCTACAGTTCACATCTGTGTATTGTGATGGAACGTGTTAGAGCGTCCCCTACAGTTCACATCTGTATATTGTGATGGAACGTGTTAGAGCGCCCCCTACAGTTCACATCTGTATATTGTGATGGAACGTGTTAGAGCGTCCCCTACAGTTCACATCTGTATATTGTGATGGAACGTGTTAGAGCGCCCCCTACAGTTCACATCTGTATATTGTGATGGAACGTGTTAGAGCGCCCCCTACAGTTCACATCTGTATATTGTGATGGAACGTGTTAGAGCGCCCCCTACAGTTCACATCTGTATATTGTGATGGAATGTGTTAGAGCGTCCCCTACAGTTCACATCTGTGTATTGTGATGGAATGTGTTAGAGCGTCCCCTACAGTTCACATCTGTATATTGTGATGGAATGTGTTAGAGCGTCCCCTACAGTTCACATCTGTATATTGTGATGGAATGTGTTAGAGCGTCCCCTACAGTTCACATCTGTATATTGTGATGGAATGCGTTAGAGCGCCACCTACAGTTCACATCTGTGTATTGTGATGGAATGTGTTAGAGCGCCACCTACATTTCACATCTGTATATTGTGATGGTGAAAAAATGCGCGCGGCAGCCCAAATATAGTAACACTTACTATGAGCAAAAGTAATAGGGATTACAAATGGTTGTTTCCAAACAGGTTGTCAAAACAGACTTATCGCCCCATCCTGCATTGTGAAATCACATACAGACTGCATCATTCCTCAATAAACCCTTTTCACCTTTTCAGGGCAAGCATCAGTCTGTGTATTTCCATGTGTGTTCCATAAGCAAGGCTCACACATAAAGGTGCTTCATGGTCTTGTAATTCATTTTCTTTTCATAAGCAGAACTGTACAGTGTTGTCTGGGGGGGTTTGTATTGTGGTCCCCACAGAGTCTGCATGACTCCATCTCTGTAAGTCGTCAGGAAGCCGACAACCTCTCGACTGTTATAAGAGCACCTGACAGGAGCATTACTGCGGGACGCCGATTTAATCACATGAACTGGGGCCGCTGTAGCTCACAGACATTTTAATATCGATGTGTGCGATAGAATTCAATCCATCTGCACTCAAATATTTATCTCTGGAGGGATGCGAGAAATTAAACGTTAAAGTGTTTATCAGTTTCCGTGTGGATAAAGAATGATGCTTTGGGAACTCGCTCCACCGCAGACACTAAACACAATCAATGATTCCTCCGAAAAGAGTAATGCAGCATCTCATTATAAGAGCGTTTTTTCTTTTAAGAGAGTGTTTAAAACATTGAAGGACACTGAGCACTTCATGTTGTACAGTGATGAATGTAGACTATCAAAATAAAGACATTTACAGCATCTGTGGGCTCAGATGCCTCGTGGATGTGATCACACTGCAGATTTGAACATTTAACGGAGAGAACAAATGCTTGAGAAAACATAATTGGCCAGTTCTCGGCTTAACTTATTATATTTAAAGGGGGGGAGCCTGACGCTTAGACTAAACAGTCTGTTGGATATCTAGATCGTTTTTGTTCCCGCAGACAGTCGTGATTATCTTCGAGAGAAATCTTATATCACGGAATGTTGTAATAACGTATTTATATTTTAATGAAGCAATTTTTGCTGAAAATTCAATAAAAATGGTTTGCGTTTTAAATAAATATGTGAAGAAGCATAAAAATATTCATTCCAATGGATTTACGCTGTTATAAAGCGCAGTGTAAAGGGATTTAAGGGAACGGAGGAGGCGAGAACCGGCTTGAGAATATAAATTATATTTTAATAAGAAACTAAACCAAAAAGACAAACACACACAGGTGTCGGACAGCTGCCCGTAACACTCTCTCTCTCTGTCGTACTGCCGTCTCCAGTCGGCCTTTATCCCTCTCAAGGGCTAATTAGCCTGATTAGGGGTCGGGTGTGTAGCATCACAACCTGACCCCGCCCTCCACCCTGCCACATTCCTCCCTCCTTCTCTCAGGCCCCCGCCATGACGTACACCCCCCTGGGGAGGGGTGTACGTCATGGCGTCCCCGTCTACATGGATGAGGGAGGGGGCAAGGGGAGGGAAACAATAAAAAAAGTGGCACCTACACACCGTAACGGCAATCGTGCCAAATTAACAAAACATTTAAAAAAAGAGAGGGAAATGCCAACATGGAGCAGCAGTGGAGAGAGAGACGACAGAGAGGAGAGAGAGGGAAAAAAACCACTTACTCGCCGGTTCTCCGATACGCCGTAGCTTGGTCCTCGGCCACTCCTCCAACCTCTAATGGATGACAGCCACGCCTCCCCGGGCAGATCGGAGGCAGACCTCCGGTCCCTGGCGGACAGAATGCCCCGCCACGTTCTTGGGAAACAGAAGGGGTCTCCCCCGCCCCTGGCAGCGGTTCTCCCGCTCCAGGCGCTTGACCAGGAGCCCCTCCCCGCTCGCGGTCGGTGGTCTCAGACCTCGCCGCGTTTCAGCGGCTGGTAGGGGACTCTCCTCCACCACTAGCAGCAGCCCTGACCGCTCCAGGCGGTCGGCTAGTAGACCCTTCTCCCTTCGCGGTCGGCAGCCGTTTGTCCGCACTCAGGCTCCTCCGTCCCCCGGCAGATGGCCGCAGCTGCTCCATTGGGGTGGATGTTAAAGGCGAGGACTCTACTACGGCACATCCCTCCTCCTTTCCCGGGTTTCGGCACGAGTGTAAATGGATTAATGGAAAGGAGGCAGCGAGAACCGGCTTGACTATATAAATAATAGTTTAATAAGAAACTGAACCAAAAAGACAAACACACACAGGTGTCGGACAGCTGCCTGTAACTCTCTCTCTGTCCCACTGCCGTCTCCAGTCGGCCTTTATACCCCTCTGAAGGCTAATTAGCCTGATTAGGGGCCGGGTGTGTGGAATCACGACCCGCCCTCCGCCCTGCCACACATAGTAATAGACACTTTTCTCTACTGTTTCATGGTAAATACCGTCATAATTCCCGGCACTTTATTCCGTATATTAAAATAATATTTGACTAAATCAAAGTTACAGTGAGACACTTACAATGGAAGTGAATGGGATCCATTTTTGGTGAGTTTAAAGGCAGATATATGAAGCTTATAGTTTTATAAAAGCACTTACATTTTTCTGTTAAAACTTGTGTATTATTTGATCAGTAAACGTTTTTAAATCATCATTTTTGCACAATTGCAGTGTTTACGGCATTTCATCAGCATCGTAACAAAGTTGTATAAATAGTTATAACTTTACACAAATGCGGTTATTTAGTGGTTTAATCACAGTAAAATCATGTTAACACACGTATTGTTTGTGTCTATACTTTTGAAACAGTATTTTAATGTTTACAGATTAAACCCCATTGACTTGCATTGGAAGTGTCTCACTGGAACACACATTTGAGCTTTTATTAAAGAAAAGGAGGGACGAGTCGAAATATTGTTTTGAGGTAATCAACATTAAGCCACATATGCTGTCGACTGAGCTCAACTTGTATTGAATATTCCTTTAAAAACTTCAGCAGTAGCAGGCGAGCAATTACTGGAAAAACAAGAACACAAACACGATGGTCCATATTGAAACAGTAAATATGAATTGACTCTTCCAGAAGGTTTCTCTAGAGGTTCAGATACGCTGATTCAGCAGATAAAGACTTCTGCTAAAACGCCTGCGAGCACATCCTCTGTGTCAGCAAATACTGCTGTATTCTCTACACAACACATAATATTACAAATACTGAAGTATAATACATTTCTATTGATTTAAAACTAGCATTTAGAGCATTTTAGGAGCAGTGAAATTTAGAGCTGAAATTACTGCGTATTTGTGAATGTTGATATTGGCTCTGTGATTGGTCTGTCTCGAATCTCTGTCCTGTGATTGGTCACATCTCAGTGCTGTGCTGTGAGCGGTCTCTCTGTTTACGTGCTGCTCTTGGGTACATTTCTGTTCTGTGATTGATCAAGTGACTGTGATTGCGCTGTGATTGGTTGAGTGTCTCTGTCTCACCTGTACAGGAGTAATCGTCGATGCGGATAAATCCAGTGTGACAGATACACATGAAGGATCCGGCTGTGTTCACACACTGTGTGTTCTCACGGCAGTAGTGTCTCCCTTCTGCACATTCATCAATATCTGTGAGAAAAAAACATAAAATCACTCAACACTGTCTCGTGTAGTTAAAACACTGTGCTGGGTGCTATTGTTACTGCGGCAGTTTCCCTCAGGATAAAAGCATCTGCTAACAACAAACATTCAAATCTACGAATCGCAGTTAACTGCTTGCGGAGTCACGTGTGACTGTTACGAATATTTGCGACATATTTAGTATTATTTTGTAGGCGATATCAAGTTAACCAACGTTGTGAATATCATAATCATTTTAATGCACTATTATATGACAATTACGTTTCCTAAAGACTGCGGAGGGCGCTATGCATCTTTTTTAGTACTTGTCAATGGGTTTGGGAAGTTCGATTCATGGCCATGAATCAGTTTTTTTGGAATTGATCCATTTGTTTGCATCATTAAAATGATTAAATATATTTCTTTCTTGTGAAAATAATGTGGGTAAAAACATGCCTTGATTTGAATCGTCTTATGAGCTGACAATGGCTGTTTGGCCAAAATGAAAGTTTTCAAAATAATTGTTATCGCAATAGCGACTTTCTAATGCAATCGGACATTTTATCTGAAGGACAAAAAGAACAACTGTAGTTTTGTTAGCTGTGTTCTTACTGTAAATGGTCTGCACTTATATAGCGCCTTTTTAACCTTAGCGGTATTCAAAGCGCTTTACACTGTGACTCATTCACCCATTCACACACCAGTGATGGTAGAGCTGCTAGCAAGGTGCTAGCCTGCCATTGGGGGCAACTTGGGGTTCAGTGTCTTGCCCAAGGACACTTCGGCATGTGGAGTCATGTGGGCCGGGAATCAAACCACCAACCCTGCGATTAGCAGTCGATCTGCTCTACCACCTGAGCCACAGCCGCCCTGTGTTATTGTGACATTGGACTGGATAGCCAGGTTATTTTCCTGCACTTCAGTAACAATTGTGGTGAACAATCGGGCCAGATGACATTCCATGAGCCAGTTTATGGCAGAACCCCTCTCTAACATTCAAAGCAAAGAAAAGTGGCACCATTTTGATTGGATTGTGGCAGGACCAACACAAAGAAATGCCACGCACAGCCATCAGATAAGCTGCTTGCATAACTGCCAGACACCTCACAAGCCAGGAAAGACCTTCCAACACATTGGAAAAGACTTCTCATTGGTCCATGAGTGGTTTCTTAGCAACCTCTCAAACCCCCCATCCTAAGGCCAGAGGTGAGAAGGACCATCAAATTCTTCAAGACCTCTCAAAGCAGCATTACGCTCTTTGCTCAACAATAACTTCTTGTCTTGATAGTGTCTGTCCTCTTTTCTCTATGCCAGCACATGCCACACCCTCCAGCCCCTGGCTGTCAGAGACATTTTGTGAGCATGGCACCAAGCTGAGGGCGGTGGAGAGAAATGGGGCAAGTCAAATGACCCTGCAGACCTGAGGTAGTATCATTCACTTTTCTGCTCTTTTTCCGGCAGCGTTTCTAGTGCTAAAATGGATTATTACCAGAATAAGTTCAGTGACACTGAACAATTATTCAACTTTCTCATCTCTTCTCTATCCTCCTCCACCGCATCCTACTACTTCTCTGACTGCTGATGACTTTGCAACATTTTTTACCGACAAAGTAACGAGCATCAGCATCCAGTTCTCAACACCTAACACCCACAACCACTCTCTTCCAACATCCCATCCTCTGTTCTCCTCTTTCTCCCTCTCTCTGAGACTGAGGTCTCCAAAGTGCTTATTCTAACCGCCCTACCACCTGTCCACTTGATCCAATCCCCTCTCCATCAATCTTAGCTGTACTAACACACATTATCAACACATCTCTCACAACAGGAAACTTTCCCAATATATTAAAGCAGGCTTGAGTAACCGCACTGCTCAAAAAACCAACACATAACCCAAGTGTTGTCGAAGTCGAACAGAAGTCGACAACTACAGACCAGTCTCTCTCTTACCTTCCTCTCTAAAACTATTGAGAGGGTCGTATTCAACCAGTTGTCTGCTTTTCTCACACAGAACAACCTAGTCGACAGACATCAGTCTGACACTCAACAGAGACCAGCCTCTTGTCAGTAGCTGAAACCCTGCGACTGGCAAGAACTCCAAATCCTCGTCCTCCGTGACTTGCAAAGTCAGAACTCCTCATGATACCAGCCAACCCATCCATTGACCTCAACCTCACTATTCATCTTGGTTAAACTACACTAACACTAAGCTCTACACCATCTGGAAAATCAGACCTTTTCTGTCTGAATATGCTGCACAGCTCCAAGACTGGACTACTGCAATGCTTTGTTGGCTGTCCTCCCAGCTAACACAATTAAGCCACTGCAGATAGTCCAGAATGCAGCAGCTCATCTGGTCTTCAATCAGCCAAAAAGGGCTCATGTCACCCCAATCTTGATTTCACTTGTGGCTCAAGTGGTAGAGCGGTTCGGCCACTAATCACGGGGTTGGTGGTTTGATTCCCAGCCCACACGACTCCACATGGACTCCAGAGTCCTTGGGCTGAACCCAAAGTTACTCCCAATGGCAGGCTAGCGCCTTGCATAGCAGCTCTGCCGTCATTGGTGTACGAGTGTGTGTGTGAATAAAGTGCTTTGGTAACCGTTAAGTTTAAAAAAGATGCTATATAAGGGCAGACCATTTACTTCAATGGCTACCTGTAGCTGCCTGCATTAAATTCAAGGCTTTGACTCTGGCCTTCAGGACAGCCAATGGAACCGCACCCTCTTACTTTAATTAAATTCTCCAGGTCTATGCTCCAACTCACTCTCTGCGATCTATGAACAAGTGGTGCCTAATGGGCTCATCACAAAGAGGCTCAAAGTCTATTTCACAATCGTTCACTTTCTCTGCTGCACTGTGGTGGAAATGAGCTTCCAACATCCACATGATCTGCTGATACAATCCATTCCACCAGCACTTAATCCACACTAATAGTCTCTTTCTGTCTCTTTCTTCTGCGCTATTCCAGCCAGCTTTAGAGCTTGGCAGTGCCACACTGTAGATGTTGTAGAACTTTGTATGACAGATTGATTGCTATGTTCCTCATTTGTAAATTGCTTTGGAATAAAGCGTCTGCTAAATGACTAAATGAAATGTAAATGTATCTCTTAATTGAGACTTTGTATCAAGAAATTGCTACTTTATATCACAATTGGACTTCATATCTTTCAATTGTGACTTTATATCTCGTAAATGCAAATTTATATCACACAAATGTGACTTTATATAAAAAAATAGACTTTATTTCTTGCAAGTGTGACTTTATCTTGTAATTGTAACTTTATATCATGCAAATGAGACCTTATGTCACAATTTTAAATATATTTTTTTAATGCATTTATAGGATTTTTAAAAATACTTTCCCTAAAGTGTCAGGCAAAAAAAGAAAGGCAAACTACTTATGATTGTTTATGGCAACAGAAGTAATTTAAACATTAAATAGAGTATATGTTGATAAATTACATAATTGCACATTTATATCTCGCAATTGCAACTTTATATCACACAAATGTGACTTTGTAAGTTGCAGCTGCGACTTTATATCACATAGTTGCACATTTATTTAGCAGTTGGACCTTTTATCTCTTAATTGCGACTTTACATCTTGCAATTGTTACTTTATAAGCCAAATCTTCTTATATCACACAAATTTTATATCACACAAATGCGACTTTACATCGCACAAATGCGACTATATCACGCAAATGCGACATTGCATCACACAAATGCGACTTTATATCACACAAATGCGATTATATCACGCAAATGCGACTTTATATCACACAAATGCGACTATATCACGCAAATGCGACTTTGCATCACACAAATGCGACTATATCACGCAAATGCAACTTCACATCACACAAATGCGACTTTGCATCATGCAAATGCGACTTTATATCACACAAATGCAACTATATCACACAAATGCGACTATATCACACAAATGCGACTGCATCACACAAATGCGACTTTATATCACACAAATTTTACATTACACAAATGCGACTATATCACACAAATGCGACTGCATCACACAAATGCGACTTTATATCACACAAATTTTACATCACACAAATGCGACTATCACACAAATGCGAATTTATATCACACAAATGCGACTTTATATCACAAATTTTACATCACACAAATGCGGCTTTACATCACACAAATGCGACTTTACATCACACAAATGCGACTTTACTTCACACAAATGCGACTATATCACACAAATGTGACTATATCATGCATATGCGACTTTATATCACGCAAATGTGACTTTATATCACGCAAATGCGACTATATCACACAAATGTGACTTTATATCACGCAAATGCGACTATATCACACAAATGCAACTATATCTCGCAATTGCGACTATATCACACAAATGTGACTTTATATCTCACAAATGTGACTATATCACACTACTGCGACTATATCACACAAATGTGACTTTATATCACACAAATGTGACATTATATCTTGCAATTGAGAATTTATCATCCAGTTGCTAGTTTATATCACACAAATGTGACTTTATAACTTGCAGCTGCGACTTTATATCACATAGTTGCGAATTTATTTAGCAGTTGGACCTTTTATCTCTTAATTGCGACTTTACATCTTGCAATTGTTACTTTATAAGTCAAATCTTCTTAACGGCTAACGATGGATGAATGTTCCTCATTTCAGTTGTACATAAATATGAAGATTTCAGATATTGTGAAATATTGAAAAATATCAAGGGATTTGAATTTTATATAATTTAAATGATCAATATTAAAGATAAATATAAATACCCTTCTGACAGTGCATTAGAGACTAGGGGTGTGAATCTTTGGGTTGAAAGCGAATCGATTCGATTCACGATTCATATGTTTTTGATTCAAAACTATTTTTGCTAATTCAGAACGATTTGATTCCATTCGATACACATACAGTATATATTGATAAATGTGCTGATAAAATATTTTAGAGCTGAGCATAACTAGGAAAGTATTCCACATTTCATATTTTACCCTTAAATTTCCATGATTTTTTCTTTTCTTTTCTTTGCATTTTAAAGCAATTTCTGACCAACACTAATGACTCAATCAAAAAATCATATTTCTAGATTGTCGAGAACCCCTATTTGAGATATTAAAAACTTCTCACGGTGTTAAATGTAAAAAAATGAAAAAGTCAGAGCACTCTTTGTCTGGATTCAAGCATCCTTTGAATGAATTCTGTGACTGTATGCCACTAAGGAGAGATATCATCCATGACATTTCCGAAAAAAGTTTCATACACAAATCTCACTCGTGTGTCATGACTCCTTGAATTTATCGTGCCCAGATCAAATAAAAAATATTAAATGAAATCTCATTAACTTACAGATCTAATAAAAATCCTTATGAATTTTCACCAGCGCTGTAGTGCTTCATTCATGATAAACACAGACTCTCTATAGCTCAGGACTTAAAATGAAACTTTAACGCAATTTACTTCGAACTCTCGTCCTTCAGCATAACCTCTGCCATTTCTCTTGTGTAATTCACTTAAGTCGCGCTTTCTCTGCAGGTCGCGTGATTAAACCTCTGTTATTCTTGAAAGGTATTTTCACATCATCTCTCAAACTCGCACACATCCATCACGTACACACAACTTTCAAAACACCCCCACACACACACACACACATTTTGCCTGGACAGAATCAAACGACCTTGCCGCAGATGGGAGTAAATCAGCACGCCTATCTGAATGAACACCCCTCCTAATGTTATCCATCAGAACCTGTCATTCTTCCCGCTCTTAACCGCGGTACATTCACCCTGACAAAGACAGTGTTCTGCAACGTCAGGGAGATGTTTAGTGAACAACACTTCCTATTCATCTAGTGTGCTACTTTTTTTCCTTATTGTCTTTTATGAGACGTGATGCAGGTGCCTGTGTGCTGCACTGCAACAAATCATTTTCTTATTGTGTATTTCTGACTTGCTGTCCAGTAAATATATGTAAACATCCTTAAAACAAGATCTATTTTCTTGAGAAGAAAACTGCATGAGATAAGACTTGTTTTCTTGTTATCTTGAATTACGTTTATTATTCTTAGCCCGTTTTCTGGTCAGAAGAAGGCCAGAAGAGCTGTAAATGCGACTTTATGTCACACAAATGCGGCTTTATATCACACAAATGCGACTTTACATCACACAAATGCAACTTTACATAACACAAATGCAACTTTGCATCACACAAATGCAACTTTATATCACGCAAATGCGACTTTACATCACACAAATGCACATTTATATCACACAAATGCGACTTTACATCACACAAATGCAACTTTACATAACACAAATGCAACTTTGCATCACACAAATGCGACTTTGCATCAAACAAATGCGACTTTACATCACACAAATGCGACTTTACATCACACAAATGCGACTTTACAACACACAAATGTGACATTATATCACACAAATGGGACTTTACATCACACAAATGCGACTTTATATCACACAAATGCGACTTTACATCACACAAATGTGACATTATATCACACAAATGGGACTTTACAACACACAAATGTGACATTATATCACACAAATGGGACTTTACAACACACAAATGTGACATTATATCACACAAATGGGACTTTACATCACACAAATGCGACTTTATATCACACAAATGCGACTTTACATCACAAATGTGACATTATATCACACAAATGGGACTTTACAACACACAAATGTGACATTATATCACACAAATGCGACTTTACATCACACAAATGTGACATATCACACAAATGGGACTTTACAACACACAAATGCGGCTTTATAATCACACAAATGCGACTTTACATCACACAAATACGACTTTACATCACACAAATGCGACTTTACAACACCCAAATGTGACATTATATCACACAAATGCGACTTTACATCACACAAATGTGACTTTACAACACACAAATGTGACATTATATCACACAAATGGGACTTTACATCACACAAATGCGACTTTATATCACACAAATGCGACTTTACATCACACAAATGTGACATTATATCACACAAATGGGACTTTACAACACACAAATGTGACATTATATCACACAAATTGGACTTTACATCACACAAATGTGACATATCACACAAATGCGACTTTACATCACACAAATGCGACTTTACATCACATAAATTTTACATCACACAAATGCGACTATATCGCACAAATGCGACTATATCACACAAATGCGACTTTGTATCACACAAATACGGCTTTGTATCACACAAATGCGACTTTGTATCACGCAAATGCGACTTTACAACACACAAATGTGACATTATATCACACAAATGCGACTTTACATCACACAAATGTGACATTATATCACACAAATGTGACATTATATCACACAAATTGGACTTTACATCACACAAATGTGACATATCACACAAATGCGACTTTACATCACACAAATGCGACTTTACATCACATAAATTTTACATCACACAAATGCGACTATATCGCACAAATGCGACTATATCACACAAATGCGACTTTGTATCACACAAATTCGGCTTTGTATCACACAAATGCGACTTTGTATCACGCAAATGCGACTTTACAACACACAAATGTGACATTATATCACACAAATGCGACTTTACATCACACAAATGTGACATTATATCACACAAATGTGACTTTACATCACACAAATGCGACTTTACATCACACAAATGGGACTTTACATCACACAAATGTGACTTTATATCACACAAATGCGACTTTACATCACACAAATGTGACATTATATCACACAAATGGGACTTTACAACACACAAATGTGACATTATATCACACAAATGGGACTTTACAACACACAAATGCAGCTTTATATCACACAAATGCGACTTTACATCACAAATTTTACATCACACAAATGCGACTATATCACACAAATGCGACTTTGTATCACACAAATGCGACTTTGTATCACACAAATGCGACTTTGCATCACACAAATGCGACTTTATATCACACAAATTTTACATCGCACAAATGCGACTATATCACACAAATGCGACTTTGTATCACATAAATGCGACTTTGTATCACACAAATGCGACTATATCACACAAATGCGACTTTGTATCACACAAATGCGACTTTATATCACACAAATTTTACATTACACAAATGCGACTTTATAATCACACAAATGTGACTTTACTTCACACAAATGCAACTATATCATGCAAATGCGACTTTATATCACGCAAATGCGACTATATCACACAAATTTTACATCACACAAATGCAACTTTATATCACGCAAATGCGACTTTACATCACACAAATGCACATTTATATCACACAAATGCGACTTTACATCACACAAATGCAATTTTAGATCACACAAATTTTAAATCACACAAATGCGACTTTATATCATGCAAATGCGACTTTACATCACACAAATGTGACTTTACATCACACAAATGCACATTTATATCACACAAATGCGACTTTACATCACACAAATGCAATTTTAGATCACACAAATTTTAAATCACACAAATGCGACTTTATATCATGCAAATGCAACTTTACATCACACAAATGTGACTTTACATCACACAAATGTGACTTTATATGACACAAATGCGACTTTACATCACACAAATGCAACTTTATATCACACAAATGCGACTTTACATCACACAAATGCAATTTTAGATCACACAAATTTTAAATCACACAAATGCGACTTTATATCATGCAAATGCAACTTTACATCACACAAATGTGACTTTACATCACACAAATGTGACTTTATATGACACAAATGCGACTTTACATCACACAAATGCAACTTTATATCACACAAATGCGACATTATATCACAATTGCAACTTTGCAGCACATAATAGTGATTTTATATCTCACAAAAGTGAATTTATATCACAAACGTTTTTTATAAGTTTTTATTTAAGAGAATTAAAGTCACAATTATGAGATAAAAATTGGAATTAACTTTATTTTATTTTTCCAAGGTGGGCTCTGGCTTCCATAACAATTTGCCAATGGTGTAGGAACTTCATTCAAGGTAGAGTATATTCTTTTAAAACAAGTCTTATTATCATAGACTGTTTTGCTTTTAAGGTAAATGTACTTTGTTTTAAGGATGTTCAGATATTTTTACTAGAAAGAGGACAAAAATACTGTAAACGCTTTAAGTACTTAAAAATATTCTGAGTATTACTGCAAATTCATTTATAACTGTGGTATCAGATGCTCCTTTAGTTTTTTCCTTACAAACTGTGACTTTTACCATTAGCACACGAGCACCTGGATTCACACTGACGTTTGTGAGGGAAATAATGCAGTGGTAACTTTACACTATCTTCTTTTTTTGCCTTTCTTGTTCTTTGCAGCAAATGGAAATCACTCACAGCTAAGTACACATAAATCAGGTTTGACGCAGTAAATGTGGACGCGACTCTTTGCTGGGGTAAACAAGTCTCGCTCAGAATAAACAACAAAGATAAATGATCTAACCATTGTCTTACAAGCGATTAAAGCTGCTTGTACACGCAATGTTTCGCAGTCGTCTGGTTGAGCTGATTATAATATCAGCATCATAGCAGAAAAAATGTAGCAAAATGAACTTACAAAAAAAAACATGTATAAACTAGTAGTTGACTGATATGGATAAAATGCTGATGTACAATGCAAATGAGTATTTTTGTCTTTTTTTCTGGATAAAATAATAATTTAAACATCCATAAAAACAAGAAGAACAAAAAACGAATTGAGAAGCAAAATGGCATCAGATATTAATTCTTGTTTTCAGAGAAAACGAACCAAATTTGGTGGGATCTATGCTTAAAACAAGAAAATAATATTTGCCAATGGGGGAAGAAAAATAATCTTGTTTTCCCTTTTAATCAAGTTTTGTTCGTACCCCATTGGCAAATAATTTTTTTCTTGTAACATGCATAAAGGTCTCTGAATTATTGTCAGACTTTACTTTTAAACAAAGCAGATATCATTTCTAAAATGTCATTTTGCTTCTCAAGTAAATTGATCTTGTTTTAAGATTGTTCAGGTTGTTTAACTGGAAAATAAGTCTTAAAATGCACACTAAGAAAATGCTGTTTATGTCAAATAGACTATTACAATGTAATTAAAGCAATTAAGACGTATACATGCAGTATGCCTATATATAAATGTAGAGTAATTGTGTGCCAATCGTGCCAGTTTGCCTTCATGCAGTGGGTGGCATTATGTGTTTCTATGTCTCTTCATTCTCTCTGCTCCAGTCCTGTATGTCTGCATGTAGTTTGGTAACACACTGTGTTTCCCTGACAGACCGAAGGCTGAAAATACACATTCGCCTTCTCCAGATCAGTGGCTGTTGTCCCAAACACAGGTGTGCATCGCAGAAAACACTCTGGATATATTTCATACATATTCTCACAATCAACTAGTCAGTGGGTTGTCTAAACTACTGCTGTATTTACAAAGAGCCCATCAAATAAGACTTTTCTGGCTTTAGTTCATGTTTGCTAGGCAAGTATACTCCTTAAAATGAACTTTTAGCAGAAATCCACATGAAAAATGTCCATTCTTGCTCTTCCGAGAAAACAGAAGGTTAACTTCCCCAAGTCTTTAATATAAAGGAAAATGCACATTGATTTATCGATAATATCCAGAGATCTCGATAAACACACTGAGCTTCATTTGAACAGACATTCGTCAAGCGGAGTGTCCAGTCATGCCAGCTAATGCTAATTAGTGCTGTGAGAGTGTGTTTAACGCCTGTGGACAGACATCGGTCATTAAGATCTGTTTCAACACGCCACGGTAAAGTCTGTGGACAGGAGGTAAAACACCTTGAAAGTGCCTTAAATATTGAATGAGATCTGGCAAGATGACAAAAAAGCAGCAATAACACGAAAAGAGAAATTCGCTGCAACTGCTGCTGTAGTCTTATTACCTTGCACTCACTGTCAATAAATCACACTACAATCCAAGCGCCATCTTTGGAATTCGGAGCTAGAGGTAATAAAGTGAATAAACTTCCCAGTGATGCAGCGAGAGCGAATGGACTGTGGCAGGCCGTATTAATCCTAATGAATTGGTTTGTCTTGTATAAGTCGTTCTCTTAACGAAAAACCAGAGCAGTAAGATTCATAGACTGAGTGCGTCCCACAAGAATAGACCGAGAACAGCCTCGCATTTGTCATGGGAGCCAAACTGTCGAAGAATGAGAGATGGTAATCAATTGTCATTTACAGCCTATTCAGAGAACTCTGGAGTCGATAGGATGTCTGGAGAGAACGTAGAGACGTGAGAGGGACCCTGCTGGAAAATCCAGCGGAAGTTTTGGAGCTGGTTTTTACCAGTTTCACTTGGTCATTAGCTGATTGACTTCCCACCATGTTCCAAAGACCAAGATCTCTGTGAAATCTGTCATTCACAATGTTCCACGGATCTTCTGTCCCATTGATTTGATGTTTTAACTCATTTGATGGTGTTTTTGTAAGTCTCTCAGCTCCATTAAACTTATTTGACCATGTTTGCATCCATTGCACAGAATATCATCGATTTTATCCTAAAATCAACATGGGAAATACATTGAAATCCTGCAGAATTTTGTGTTTCAACCATTTGTAAAATATAGACAGAAATTCAAATCGTACAGGGCTATTTGGGATTTTTATTTTGTAGAGCGGAGGAGGGCGGGGCCTTGGAACAACGCATGCCTGGTCCCAATCAGCCTGATGGGGGCGTGCAAGGGATAAAGCCGGCCTGGGACAACAGTTCAAGAGAGAGAGAGAGAGAGAGAGAGTGACAGGCAGCTGCTCTGTGTGTTTGTGTGTTTTTGGTTTAGTTTATTATTAAACTATTATTTATATTGTCAAGCCAGTTCTCGCCTCCTACTTTCCCTTAACCCGCTTTACATTGGTGCCGAAACCCGGGAAGGAGGGGGGGATGCCCGTCGCGGAGTCCTCGACACTGCCGTCCACCCAGGGGGGTGCCGCTGCCATCCACCGGGGGACGGAGTAGCCGACCGCCCGGACGCAGAGAACGGCTGCCGTCCGCGAGGCGAGGTGGGACTGGAATCCCCGACCTCCTGGACCGAAGGAGACGCTGCCAGGGCCGGAGGAGTGTCCTGCCATCCTTCAGAAACATGGAGGGGGTTGAGAAGACCGCCGTCCACGAGGGGAGGAGGGAAGCGACTCCCTGACCATCTGGACCGGTAGAGCCGCTGCCAGGGGCGGAGGAGAGACCCCATGGGTCGGCGAGAACACGGAGGTGCGTTCTGTCCACTGGGGGTCGGTCTGACTCTGGTCCGCCATCTGCCTGAGAGGGTGGAGGAGTGATCGGGGACCACACGACTGTGCATCAGAGAACCGGTGAGGTTTTTCTCTCTCTCCTCTCTCACTGTTGCTCCGTGTTGGCCTTTCCCTCGCCTGTTTTTTTGTTGTTGTTGTTTTTGCCCTCTTGTCTCCTCCCAGGTCGAGCAAGGCGGGGAGGACCCGCCGGCAGACGGGGTGCAAGACAATTCAAGAGAGTGAGAGAATGACAGGCAGCTGCTCTGTGTGTTTATGTTCATGTGTTTTTCATTTATTTCTTCATTAAACTATTATTTATATTGTCAAGCCAGTTCTCGCCGCCTCCTTTCCCTTATACCGCTTTACATATTTATTTATTTATTTCTATTTTATATTCAAATTGTCAGTCCAGCTTTGTAACTATTTTCATTAGTTTTCACACTTGGTCTGTTAGTTTGATTTTAGTTTTAGTATTTTATGGCTGCCAAAGATAATTACTGGCAGTAGTGGTTCTAGCTTGTTTGGCATCCTGGGCATAACCTGCTTTATTATGCCCCCAAAGTTTAATGCCACCGCCTCGTGCCGGCCCCCCACAACATGCCTAAATCCGCCACTGTTTACTGGAATATTTTAACCCTTTATGGGTATTTTTAAAGATTTCCTGTTTCAGTGGCATGCCCAAAATTAAAGGCTTATAACTCGACAAAAAAAAAGGACAACATTAAAAATGTTATGATATAGATTATGACAATTATGATTTTTATTTGACATTATGTAACTCAGGGTGTAAAACAGGTGGCTCAGAAAATACTGATTTGTTTTGTTACTAATTATGTAAAATTTTGTGTTGATACGACAAAGCAATCAAAAGTTACAACATTACAAGTATAATTTATCACAGTGTCCAAAAACATCTCCAAACAAATAAAAGATAATAATTGTACATAAGAACTAATTACACATGCAAACACAACAATGACTAAAGGTTTGCATAGCATGCAGACATGATTTTAGTCATGAGATTTCACAGAATGAGTTTCATTCTGTGTCATTTGAGTCATCGTTGAGTCTGTGTCATGTATTTGGCGCCATCTCCTGGTGGTCATATGTAACATTGTGCTTCATGTGGATTATCTAATGATCTATACATCTGATTATCTTGCGTGTGGACTCGATTGAAAGATAATCATCTCATTCAGTTTCATTCTGTGTCATTTGAGTCATCATTGAGTCTGTATCATGTATTTGGCGCCATCTCCTGGTGGTCATATGTAACATTGTGCTTCATGTGGATTATCTAATGATCTATACATCTGATTATCTTGTGTGTGGACTCGATTGAAAGATAATCATCTCATTCAGTTTCATTCTGTGTCATTTGAGTCATCATTGAGTCTGTGTCATGTATTTGGCGCCATCTCCTGGTGGTCATATGTAACATTGTGCTTCATGTGGATTATCTAATGATCTATACATCTGATTATCTTGTGTGTGGACTCGATTGAAAGATAATCATCTCATTCAGTTTCATTCTGTGTCATTTGAGTCATCATTGTGGATTATCTAATGATCTATACATCTGATTATCTTGTGTGTGGACTCGTTTGAAAGATAATCATCTCATTCAGTTTCATTCTGTGCCATTTGAGTCATCATTGAGTCTGTGTCATGTATTTGGCGCCATCTCCTGGTGGTCATATGTAACATTGTGCTTCATGTGGATTATCTAATGATCTATACATCTTATTATCTTGTGTGTGGACTCGTTTGAAAGATAATAACCTCCTCTAAATAATGATATGGGATATTTTGTTCCTTTAATTTTATTTGAAGTTATAAGCGAAAATGCAGCATATTTGCAACACCAACATAATTGTCAGACATATATTTAGCTGTTACTCGCTATATTTGCATCTGTGAGTAAAACAAATATTCTGGTTGTATTTTACTCTTTAAGAACTTTCCAACAACATATGACACATGAATATCTGATCAGTTTGATGTTTTTACTGATTGCAATAATATGAACAGTGCAATAATTTTTAATATTTTATAAATGATCAAAACGGACACTTCTGATTTGTCGGCAAATTTCAAAGTACTCGTTGACTGTAGTCATTAATATTTTGACAAGTATTAATTTTTGTCCCAGCTTAAGGGGTTAAATATGCAGGGTAGTCTTGTGTTATCTCTATCTAGAGGCATTTTTATGTTTAATTAAGGTGTAATGTAAATGTTTACATTTTTTAAATATACTGTATACTTTAATTAAAAAATTCTAACTAAAATAATTCTGGGTTATTTAATATTATTTTAGTACATTTTGGAGTTAGCAAATGTATTTTAGTTTAGTTTCACTTCTTTCCAATCATGTCAGTTTTTATTATTATCCCAGTTAACAAAAAATATATTAATTTATTTAAATTATTATTATTTTTTTTAACAATAATAGCGCAGGTGTTGTGTCGTCTAACAGCTTATTGGGCCTCATTCACGATACACGAGCAAAACACATGTCTGCTTATCATTTGTGAAGTCATTAGCATGTAAATGATCACAGAATGTGATTTTGTTTATGTTTAAACTGTTCTATAAATAAATTCTCCCAATTAGGGTCTGCTGATAACCCCCGAAGTGAACGTCAGTGTGTAAATGAAAATCTACACTACAACACCGCCAAGTTCACTACAGATCACCAATGGCTCGTATCTCTCTCGCTTCATCACATCTACAGTAATTACATTTGAGACGCGACTACACTTTTACAGTCGGTGCCAATTATCCCCCGATCACCTAACGACATTTCCCGCTCAAACCCCCATAGCAGTGACATCCTTTATCGAGTATGCTGCAATCAGCCGGTCAGGTAATGTACACTCCGCTTCTGATATATCTGCTTTAAATGGCTTGAATTGCTGCAAATTAACAAGGTAAAATCCAGCTCTCGGCTCATTCTCTCCAGCTTCAAGGACATCAAGCCACTCTGTGGATTTCCAAGAAACATGAACTCATTTATTATGCATTATCTGTACGGTCCCGTTCTGCGGGTCGCTGCATTATAACTCTAAACCTGAACTGAACCTGTGAGGAGTGTACTGTGATTCAGAGAAATGTCTCAATTCAGTGATTCTCAACTGCTTTTGCTTCAAGACACAAATTGATTGATCCAACTCAGTGCCAATTTAATCCCACTCGAGTGAACTAAAATATCTTTAAAATCAAACAGTTTCATTATGTTGCTTTGATATAAAGTCACGTTATTCTGTTATTCCTGTTAAAATCCCTAAAATGAGACCAACATTTCTGACTGTAACTCGTCCAAGAGCTTTCAAGCTACATCCACCAATCTTGGTACAGACCTTCAGACTGTTCTGACTCGGGATCCTGTGACTTTTCCAACTGATCGGAATTACGGTTTCAACACAGCGGACGATCAAATAATATATATAATTTACTTTATAATTTAACTATCTGTGTTTAGATATCTGTCTGTCTGTCTATCTGTCTGTTTATATATCTGTCTGTCTGTCTGTCTGTCTATCTGTCTGTTTATATATCTGTCTGTCTGTCTATCTTTCTGTTTATATATCTGTCTGTCTGTCTGTCAGTCTATCTGTCTGTTTATATATCTGTCTGTCTGTCTATCTTTCTGTTTATATATCTGTCTGTCTGTCTGTCTATCTGTCTGTTTATATATCTGTCTGTCTGTCTGTTTATATATCTGTCTGTCTGTCTGTCTGTCTATCTGTCTGTTTATATATCTGTCTGTCTGTCTATCTTTCTGTTTATATATCTGTCTGTCTGTCTATCTGTCTGTTTATATATCTGTCTGTCTATCTGTCTGTTTATATATCTGTCTGTCTGTCTGTCTGTCTGTCTGTCTGTTTATATATCTGTCTGTCTGTCTATCTGTCTGTTTATATATCTGTCTGTCTGTCTATCTTTCTGTTTATATATCTGTCTGTCTGTCTATCTGTCTGTTTATATATCTGTCTGTCTGTCTATCTTTCTGTTTATATATCTGTCTATCTGTCTGTCTGTCTATCTGTCTGTTTATATATCTGTCTGTCTGTCTATCTTTCTGTTTATATATCTGTCTGTCTGTCTGTCAGTCTATCTGTCTGTTTATATATCTGTCTGTCTATCTTTCTGTTTATATATCTGTCTGTCTGTCTGTCTGTCTATCTGTCTGTTTATATATCTGTCTGTTTATATATCTGTCTATCTGTCTGTTTATATATCTGTCTGTCTGTCTGTCTATCTGTCTGTTTATATATCTGTCTGTCTGTCTATCTTTCTGTTTATATATCTGTCTGTCTGTCTGTCTGTCTATCTGTCTGTTTATATATCTGTCTGTCTATCTGTCTGTTTATATATCTGTCTGTCTGTCTGTCTATCTGTCTGTTTATATATCTGTCTGTCTGTCTATCTTTCTGTTTATATATCTGTCTGTCTGTCTATCTGTCTGTTTATATATCTGTCTGTCTGTCTATCTTTCTGTTTATATATCTGTCTGTGTCTGTCTGTCTATCTGTCTGTTTATATATCTGTCTGTCTGTCTGTCTATCTGTCTGTTTATATATCTGTCTGTCTGTCTGTCTATCTGTCTGTGTATATGTCTGTCTGTCTGTCTGTTTATATATCTGTCTGTCTGTCTATCTGTCTGTTTATACATCTGTCTGTCTGTCTATCTGTCTGTTTATATATCTGTCTGTCTGTCTGTCTATCTGTCTGTTTATATATCTGTCTGTCTGTCTATCTGTCTGTTTATATATCTGTCTGTCTATCTTTCTGTTTATATATCTGTCTGTCTGTCTGTCTGTCTATCTGTCTGTTTATATATCTGTCTGTTTATATATCTGTCTATCTGTCTGTTTATATATCTGTCTGTCTGTCTGTCTATCTGTCTGTTTATATATCTGTCTGTCTGTCTATCTTTCTGTTTATATATCTGTCTGTCTGTCTGTCTGTCTATCTGTCTGTTTATATATCTGTCTGTCTATCTGTCTGTTTATATATCTGTCTGTCTGTCTGTCTATCTGTCTGTTTATATATCTGTCTGTCTGTCTATCTTTCTGTTTATATATCTGTCTGTCTGTCTATCTGTCTGTTTATATATCTGTCTGTCTGTCTATCTTTCTGTTTATATATCTGTCTGTGTCTGTCTGTCTATCTGTCTGTTTATATATCTGTCTGTCTGTCTGTCTATCTGTCTGTTTATATATCTGTCTGTCTGTCTGTCTATCTGTCTGTGTATATGTCTGTCTGTCTGTCTGTTTATATATCTGTCTGTCTGTCTATCTGTCTGTTTATACATCTGTCTGTCTGTCTATCTGTCTGTTTATATATCTGTCTGTCTGTCTATCTGTCTGTTTATACATCTGTCTGTCTGTCTATCTGTCTGTTTATACATCTGTCTGTCTGTCTATCTGTCTGTTTATATATCTGTCTGTCTGTCTATCTGTCTGTTTATACATCTGTCTGTCTGTCTATCTGTCTGTTTATGTATCTGTCTGTCTATCTGTTTATACATCTGTCTGTCTGTCTATCTGTCTGTTTATATGTCTGTCTGTCTATCTGTCTGTTTATATATCTGTCTGTCTGTCTATCTGTCTGTTTATATGTCTGTCTGTCTATCTGTCTGTTTATATATCTGTCTGTCTGTCTATCTGTCTGTTTATATGTCTGTCTGTCTATCTGTCTGTTTATATATCTGTCTGTCTGTCTATCTGTCTGTTGATCTGTCTGTCTGTCTGTCTGTTTACTGTATATATCTTTCTGTTTATCTTTCTTTTCTATCTGTAACCTTTAAAATACATTCATAAAAAAATAGTTTTAATCTTTAAAACAAAGCTTTGTCTTGACAAACTCTGTCTATACACTTTATTAATATTATCATAAACTGCTCAGACAAACAAAATGATGCATATATTACAGGCAGAATAGGAAAAATGTCATTCCTGAAATGCAGCTAAACACAACATATAAAATGTTTCCTTGTTGCAAGTAAACGTGTATTTAATGAGGTCTGGGTCAATACATGTCCACATTTGTAGAATCTGATGCATTTCTACCAACTGAGGGAAGTTGAACTGAATAAGAAGTGTTTTGTCCTCCCTGTTAAAAGTTGATAAGTCGATCTATTTTGCCATCCAATCTAAGCACGATTATACATTTCCTTTCAGTTTATTATTGAATTTAGCATTATGTCTTGTCAGAACAGATCTGCAAGCTACCAGTTCAGAATAACAACCATCTAAAACACCAGACCCTTTAAAGTTCCCTTTGAAACCGCTGAACACTTTCAGTCTTGTCTGGAATAATCCTGCACTTCACCGTTCGCAGTCTGTATCTGCACTGCTGTTTGACTGAAGCCTGTATTACTCTGCAAAACAGTGTGAAGCGCGCTGGAAACTCGTTCTCTACTCGCGTTCAGCATGTGTGTGTGAAGCCGGCGGTTTCTCTGTACGAGCGAGTCGAGTATTCCCCCGAGCAGACGCCCCTCAACCTCCCGCATGAAATATTGAAACAGGAGTGATCTCATCAGCAGAGACTCGAGCTATTTTTAACTTCGCAATGCTCATGATGCCTTTAAAGAAGTGCGTAGCGCTCCTTGAGAGATGCGCCATTCTCCTCCGCATGCATGAAGAGAAAAAGAAACATCCTTCCAAATCTCCTGATAATGAGGAGCGTGAGACAATGCAAAGAAAGTGTAGGCGGGAGCTTGACAGGTTTCGCCTTTTTGAGGTTTTTGATCACGGTCGATGAGAATCTTAGCATACAGAGTGATTAATGAGGGGTTAAATGAACCGTTTTAACCCCGTATTATTTCCTTAATTTCCGGCAGATTAACAGGAGGTCTCACACCAAACTTTAAACCTTGTTTAAAGATAATCAGGGTTACATTTTAACCATTTAACTTTAATCCTGTTTAATCCTGATACTTTAATCTCTTATTTAAATCTCAGTTATTAGGATTAACTTTAATCTTGCAGCTGAGGTGGTTTAAATAAAAAACTGACCTATATTGAAACATGCATGACTAGTTAAACGAACAATGGATGTGCCGTCAGCCCTCTGAGAGACGTTTATTATATTATTTATGTTAATTACGGTGTGAGAGACGCTGGACAGAGACGAGTCTCTCGAGGAGAACTGAGAGTAACGTGTAATTTCGGCATTTAACAAGTACGGTTGATCGATTGCTCCCCTCCTCTAATGGTGCGTTCACATACAACGCAAAGAAGACTTTCGCAAGGAGTTTGACCGCTGGATTATAAATGTGTGTTTAAACTCGCATTTGTGCGAGTAACGCGAACCCGCGAGTATTCCCGCCTTTGGTTCCGGAAATGGATAGGAGGCGGAGCTTCTACGACTTGGTTCATCGTAAAGTGCGACCAATAGCTGGAATCAAGTAGACGCTCATATTTCCAGAACTTACGGGGGTAGTCCAACTTCCTCGCTCACTTTCGTCCAAGCGATGTCTTTTTAAGCCCGGTCTCTGTACATGTATGACGTTGTGTCGTACAATTCCGGGTGCGCGCACACCGCTACAACCATTTTATCATCCATTTTTCCTGATTTCATCAGCTACTACGTCCGTACGTCAGTGACCGGACAGTCTCAATGCTGATGACAACGCGCCATGCAAATTTATATACGCATGAATTTAATATGAATGAAGCGATTTCACGTGTTCGAGTCTCGCCATTCGCTTCATTCGCACTGCCTGGTCTATTCGCATCTTTGCATTGACTTCGTATATAATCACGCCGCATGAAATGCTCGCTTCGCATTGTATGTGAACGCACCATTATTCTCGTTTAAATCGGCAGCATGGGTTGTTCATTTCTGGCGCTGACGAGTTGAGGCGGTCGATCTGAGACCCGTGTGGTCCTTTTTTCTTAAATTATGATGCAATATTTTAAAGCTTGTGACGCTGTACACGCCGCTGCGACATTTATCGACCCAGTGTACTAACGAGCCACCACTTCAGAATCCATCATGGCGGACGAAATTAATCTCAGGTGACCATTTTAATCACAAGTTAAAGGTTTCATCACAAGTAGACCATATTTCAAATTAAGTGGTGCAACAAAACTCAAATTAATAATAAAACTGGGATCAACAAACCCTGGAATTGCTCCAAACTGCTTGATTTAATGAACACCCTTGGGGTTTGAACAGTCTTGGCCCGTTTGAACATTCCACCAATTTATGTCTATAGGAGTTTGGGGATTTGATCGTCCGCTGTGTTGAAACCGTAATTCCGATCAGTTGGAAAAGTCACAGGATCCCGAGTCAGAACAGTCTGAAGGTCTGTACCAAGTTTGGTGGATGTAGCTTGAAAGCTCTTGGACGAGTTACAGTCAGAAATGTTGGTCTCGTTTTAGGGATTTTAACAGGAATAACAGAATAATGTGACTTTATATCAAAGCAACATAATGAAACTGTTTGATTTTAAAGACATTTTAGTTTACTTACAAGTCGTATTTTCCGGAAAACATATCTTAACATCCTTCAAACAGGAAAAAAAGGAAAAAATATGTAACTTAAAAAGCAGATTGGCATTAGACATAAATGATTTTTTTCTTAGAGAAATCTAACCAAATTTGGTGTAATTGATGCTTAAAACAAGATAAAACTATTTGCCAATTGTGTAAGAGAAATAAGCTTTCCTCACCACAGGGCTGGACTGGTAATCTGGCATACCGGGCATTTTCCTGGTGGGCCGACGCACTTTGGGGGCATTCAGGGGTAGACTGGTCATCGGGAGAACTGAAGGGTCCATTGGGTCGGCTACGAAACGGGCCGAATGGGCCGCGAAAAGCTGAAATGAGCCGTTGCTTAATGCAGAACGGACCACAAAACAGCGCCGTGATATGCAGAAAAGGCCAGCGAATTTTTTGCAGTTTTCACACTTAAATTGAAATGGATTACTTATAAGATGGGACACGATAAAATACTTTAAGTGCATCACCTTTAAACATCTTCTAGAATGTATAAATGCTTTCCATTTAATTCTCCTTCATCTAACAGCGGAAAACCCAACAGCAGGTGTTTCGTCCTGACCAACCAACAAGGTCAAAAAAGACCTGCTGACAAATGAGCCTAGAAGTGGGACACTGCCGGTGTCTCACCAGTGAACATTTCTGGGTTACACATGGCTGATTTGTTGCCCTAAGTCTATAATTCTGTCATATTTACTATTCCGAAACATATTTATTTATGCTTGTATTCCTTGTCATGCTATTTCCGCTCCTGTTTGAGCATTGAACTAGATTTCACCGTGTCCACAGCAAACGTCCCATGAGTACATTTAGGCAGTACAGACAGTCTTTCTTAAGCTGAAAGCATCTTTAATTATTCATATTCTCTTGCTCTTTGATAATTACCTGCACGGCCGCGCGCATGAGGCGAGGGGCGAGCGACGGCGAGGTCATTCGTACAGATCTCCTGGGCTTATTTTTAGAGCCTGCAGGTTCATTAGAGACTCGATGGATGTGCGGGGAGGTGATTGGGTGGGGGGCGTCCCTGGGAACACAGCGAGAGTCGCTAGCCATTCTTCAAAAGTAGGCCAGTCACGACTCTTCTTTAAGAGGTGATGAAGATGAGGAGGGAGGAAAGATATTGATGACTAGCACTGATCCTGAATATCAGCCAATGAACATGCTGAAGGAACAGAGAGTTTTGACTGGAGATGATGGATAGCTGTGGAGCATTAATAATCTCTGTTACTTAATTAGTTTTGTGCTCGGAGAGAGCGAAGGTAAGCTGAGAATTCCTTATTTTCTGCACGGATGAAAACGACAATCCAGCAATCATCCAAAGTAGCATATGTTTAGTGTCTTATCTGGCACCTTTATAGGGACAGTTCAACCAAAAATGTCAATTCTGCCTTTGTTTGCTCAACCTTGTTTTCTTCCAAACACATACAACTCTAGCTTTTCCATTGATAAGGAGATGTTTGGCAGAATGTTCTGCTCATATCAAGCTGGCATCAATGACGTTTGTTTACAAAACTCTGGAGAGTCGATGGTGTCAATATGGCATTTCGTAGTTCGTAGTGTATGAAGTCTATTTTAGAGCTTCGGCAAAGAACGAATTTGGGGTCAATAACACACAACAACTGACACAACAACTAAAAAACACAACGCTCCTACGTGAAGTACTGCCGGATGGGGCAAAACGGTCAGAGACGTCCGTCTAGTGCATGTTTCCATAGAAAAACGATGGATAAAGTATGAAGGATGACATGAAAACATGTTCACATAACAGAACACAGGTGTCTCGAAATGCACTTTTAAAAAGTTGCCGTTCTCTTTCACGTGACACAATGTTGTGGCAGGGCGGAGGACGGTGCGGGTCGTGATGCCACACACCCGGCCCCTAATCAGGCTAAATAGCCCTCGAGAGGGATAAAGGCCGACTGGAGACGGCAGTACGACAGAGAGAGAGAGAGTTACAGGCAGCTGTCCGACACCTGTGTGTGTTTGTCTTTTGTGGTTCAGTTTTATATTAAACTATTATTTATATCATCAAGCCGTTTCTCGCCTCCTCCTTTCCATTAATCCCTTTACACTCATGCCGAAACCCAGGAAGGATAAGAGATGCGCCGTAGTAGAGTCCTCGCCGCTACCATCCACCCCAACGGAGCAACTGTGGCCGTCTGCTGGAGGACGCAGTAGCCTGGACGCCTGAGAGCGGACGAATGGCCGCCGACCATGAAGGGAGAAGGGGCTCCTAACCGACCGCCTGGAACAGTCAGGGCCTCTGCCAGGGGTGGGGGGAGACCCCTACCAGCCGCTAAACATGGCGGGGTCTTCACGACCGCTGACCGCGAGCGGGGAGGGGCTCCCGGCCGATCGCCTAGAGCGGGAGAACAGCTGACAGGGGCTGTTTCCCGAGAACGGGGCGGGGCGTTCCGTCCGCCAGGGGCCGCTGGTTTGCCTCCGATCCGCCCGGGGAGGCACGGATGTCATCCATTAGAGGTTGGAGGAGTGGCCGAGGACCAAGCTATGGCGTATCGGAGAACCGGCGAGTAAGTGTTTTTTCACTCTCTCTTCCACTGCCGCTCCGTGTTGGCCTTTTCCCTCTAATTTTTATAAAATGTTTTGTTAATTTGACACAATTGCCGTTAGGATGTGTAAGTGCCAAATTTTTTTTGGTTTCCCTCCCCTTGTCTTCTCTCCTGATGGGGATGCCGGGGGCTCCCAACAGTCAAAGACGTTTGTTTAGTACATGGTTAAAGAGAAAAACAATGATTAAAAAACATGTTTAGTTTGAACAACCCCTTAAATGTCAGTCTGTTCCTCACAAAATGCTGTTAAATGTATTTTATAGGGGCTGTTCAGACTGAACGCGAAAATGCTAAACGTAGCACAATGCTTATGCAGAACATGTCTGTTTTACGTGACACAACAACTAAAAGACGACGCTCGAACGTGAAAGACAGTAAGTCTTTTTGGAACAAGATGAGGATGAGAAAAGTATTTTTGTGTGAAATAATCCTTAAATATTTTAAGGGCGAACTCATTTATGTCAACACTGTATTCTGCATCATTTTGAGATCAGCTGACCCATTAAAGAAATGTTTGATTGACAGCTCACCTTCGCAGTATGCGCTGTCCTCGCGGAGTGAACGGAACCCGTTCCTGCAGCTGCAGCTCGCGCCAGCGTCCAAGTTCACGCAGTCGGAGTTCTCTACGCAGACGTTGTTCTCGCCGCAAAAGTCATGACCTTTAACCCCAGATACAAGAGTTTTTGTAGACCATTTATTGATTTGCACAACTAGAACCACTGAAACTGCTCAAGGAGTGATAACGAATCTACTGCGCTCGTACCTCTGCAGACTCTGCAGCATCTGTCTGTAAGCGTCACCTGTTCGACTTCAGCGCAGGTGAGCTGCGGGCAGTCATCAGTGTTTAGGATTCGGTGCATCGTACGATCCTGAAAACACAAGAACATTGACTGGATTAACCCTTTAAGCTCGGATGGGTTCATTCCGATTTGTAGTTTTAGGGCATTTTGGGTTGGGAAGTGAAAAAGCAACCACTTCCACTGAATGCAGGCCCATATATATATATATAATCGTCAAAACATGAAAACTCCAGTCTTGATCAACACAAAATATGTATCGTTTGAAAGTTTTGATGCTCTACTTTCCAATGCATGTAGACATTATGACCAAAACTGAACAAGTGCTTTGATATTTGCAAACTAATCAGAAGTGTCCATTTTGATAATTTATAAAAAATAATTGCACTGCACATATTATTGCAATCAGTAAAAATATCAAACTGATCAAATATTCATGTGTCATATGTTGTTGGAAAGCTCTTAAAGAGTAAAATACAACCAGAATATTTGTTTTACTCACAGATGAAAATATAGCGAGTAACAGCTAAATATATGTCTTTGACAATTATGTTGATGTTGCTTATATGCCGCACTTTTGATCAAAAATTCACGGAACATTAACAGAACATAGAATATGACATATCATTATTTAAAGTCTGTGATTATCTTTCAAATGAGTCCACACACAAGATAATCAGATGTATAGATCATTAGATAATCCACATGAAGCACAATGTTACATATGACCACCAGGAGATGGTGCCAAATACATGACACAGACTCAATGATGACTCAAATGACACAGAATGAAACTGAATGAGATGATTATGTTTCAAACGAGTCCACACACAAGATAATCAGATGTATAGATCATTAGATAATCCACAATGATGACTCAAATGACACAGAATGAAACTCAATGAGATGATTATCTTTCAATCGAGTCCACACACAAGATAATCAGATGTATAGATCATTAGATAATCCACATGAAGCACAATGTTACATATGACCACCAGGAGATGGCGCCAAATACACGACACAGACTTAATGATTACTCAAATGGCACAGAATGAAACTGAATGAGATGATTATGTTTCAATCGAGTCCACACACAAGATAATCAGATGTATAGATCATTAGATAATCCACATGAAGCACAATGTTACACATGACCACCAGGAGATGGCGCCAAATACACGACACAGACTCAGTGATGACTCAAATGGCACAGAATGAAACTGAATGAGATGATTGTCTTTCAAACGAGTCCACACACAAGATAATCAGATGTATAGATCATTAGATAATCCACATGAAGCACAATGTTACATATGACCACCAGGAGATGGTGCCAAATACATGACACAGACTCAATGATGACTCAAATGACACAGAATGAAACTGAATGAGATGATTATGTTTCAAACGAGTCCACACACAAGATAATCAGATGTATAGATCATTAGATAATCCACAATGATGACTCAAATGGCACAGAATGAAACTGAATGAGATGATTATGTTTCAAACGAGTCCACACACAAGATAATCAGATGTATAGATCATTAGATAATCCACAATGATGACTCAAATGGCACAGAATGAAACTGAATGAGATGATTATGTTTCAATCGAGTCCACACACAAGATAATCAGATGTATAGATCATTAGATAATACACATGAAGCACAATGTTACACATGACCACCAGGAGATGGCGCCAAATACATGACACAGACTCAGTGATGACTCGAATGGCACAGAATGAAACTGAATGAGATGATTGTCTTTCAAACGAGTCCACACACAAGATAATCAGATGTATAGATCATTAGATAATCCACATGAAGCACAATGTTACATATGACCACCAGGAGATGGAGCCAAATACATGACACAGACTCAATGATGACTCAAATGACACAGAATGAAACTCATTCTGTGAAATCTCATGACTAAAATCATGTCTGCATGCTATGCAAACCTTTAGTCATTATTGTGTTTGCATGTGTAATTAGTTCTTATGTACAATTATTATCTTTTATTTGTTTGGAGATGTTTTTGGACACTATGATCAATTATATTTGTAATGTTGGAACTTTTGATTGCTTTGTCGTATCAACACAAAAATGTTCTCAGATACAGTTGACATGATTGGGGATAAACTAAAAGCAGTTTTTCAGAGCCGCCTTATTTACACCCACAGATATATAATGTAAAATAAAATAAAAAATGCATTTTTTAAATTTTTTAAGCAGTTTTTTATACTGAGAGTCTGTATCATAATCTATACCATTAAAATGTTTTAAAATGTTTCTGTACAGTGATATACCAAACACTTGTCGAGTCTTTAATGTCAGGCCTTTCATTTTGTGTATGCCACTGGAACTGGAAATCTTTAAAAACACCTTCAGGGCTTAAATGGTTAACCTGCTATGAGTCCAAAAGTGGCCACAAACATTTTGGAGTCACGGTATAACAGTATAACATTTACATTTGACATGTGACATAAAACAAAGTGTGTGATGTCATTAGAGAGATTCGTACTCTGCATTCGTACAGCTGGCATTGTCCGCTGGGATGATGAACCGCGCGACAGTCTCCCTCCACCAGCGTCTGCTCCGAAAACAGACACGTCGCTGCGGAAACAGAAAACAAGTGTAAACAAACACCTGAAAACACACACACTCACATTTGCAGGTGCCCTCAGGTGCACCTGCATGCGTGTAAACAACAGGTAAGAATATGAGTAATTGTACATCACAGTAACGGTATAATCACAGTGGCACTATTTGGGGGAATTAATTTATAAAACATATACTGTAGTTCCAACTCTAAATTCTACCATGGTATAAACGGGATGCAATAGGTAAATCTCATATAGTTCACACATTAATTCTACCCTCATACAGTTTATCCCAAGGGTGGATTTTTTTTATTAAAAACAAGAGATTTCGACTTTTTTTCTTTTTGTTATATGAAGGTCACATTGAGTCGGAATTGGAAACTTTTTACCAGGCCTTCGTCATTTATTTTGGTACTTTTTATACACAGGTTTGACTGTATTAGTCTTGTCCCAGACCCAGACTTTCAACATTAAACTATTAAAATACATTTTAAAAATACGCATTATTACATGTTCTACCCTTAAATACGTGGGTGTTTTGCCAAACATTATTTCATACTCGGGTCTGTAGAAACCCGGCATGTATATCTATCAAAAATACCAAATTTTTCAACTAATGCAAATCATTTTTAGACAGTAAGAAGCTTTTTGAGTAACAAATGAAGATAATACTACTTGCACAATTTCCTGTTAATTTCAAAGACATTTGGCATTTTATAACTTCTCAATTATTTTATTAACAAACTAATCTCCCGGATACAGGATCAGTCATGCACTCTCTCCGAAACATTTGTTACCCACCTTCCCATACCCATAGACCAAGGAAGGTGTGTTACGTAACAAATGGGGGCTCGTCCGGGATACACAACACACACAAACAGGGCTGGACTGGTAATCTTGCATAGTGTGCATTTTGCCGGTGGGGCGACGCACTTTGGGGCCGATCGGGGCGGACTGGCCATCGGGAGAAGCGAGCGGGCCGGTGGGTTGGCCGCGAAACGGCCCGAATGGCCCATGATGAGCTAAAATGAGCCGCCGTGTTATGCAGAATGGAGGTGTGGTCACGGAGGGACAGAGGAATAGATTTCTAAAGCAAGAGGGCAAGTGTGCAAAAGCCCTGCCACCTAGTGAGGTCAGCTTGAAGCGTGGAAAGAATAACAGGCCCAAATCAGATGACCTGAGTGAGCGGGATGGGGTGTAGCGGTGGACGAGATCATGATGTATGAGGGGGCAAGACCATGTTGAAGCTTTGAATGTTGTAAGGAGTATTTTGTATTGGATACGATAGGAGACAGGCAGCCAGTGTAGCCTACAGAGTATGGGAGTGATGTGAGCGGACTTATTTGAGTAGCTGCTGAATTCTGGATGTTTTGCAGTTTGTTTATTGTTTTAGTCGGGAGGCCGGAAAAGAGGGCATTACAATAATCAGGGCTCCTTTGATTTTTCTTTTCTCCCAAAACACTAAATATGATCATATGATCAAAAACTGGATGTCTGAATGAACCGCATGTAAAATCTGAATGTATTAAGGACATTCGTAACTTTCTAAAACTGATGCACCGATAGTTGGGTCTCCGAGTGTTTTATCACGTCTCCCTGATCAGTTGGTCGATATCAACGGTGTCCAGGTCAGACCCTCTGCTCATGTTCGTAAACATGGCATTATCATTGACCCTCTTCACACGCTCACATCACCTCTCTCACAAACACTGCTTTCTATCGTCTCCGTAACACTGCACGACTTCGCCCCATTCTTAGCTCCAAAGATGCAGAAACTCTTGTTCACGCCTTTATTAATTAATTGCGTGCGTGCGTGTGTGTGTAGTGTGTGTGTGTATAGTGTGTGTGAGTGTGTGTGTGTGTGTGTGTGTGTGGGTGCGTGTGTGTGTGTGTATAGTGTGTGTGTGTGTGTGTGTGTGTGTGTTTGTATAGTGTGTGTGTGTGTATAGTGTGTGTGTGTGTGTGTGTGTGTGTATGTGTGTGTGTGTATAGTGTGTGTGTGTCTAGTGTCTGTGTGTGTGTGTGTGTATAGTGTGTGTGTGTCTAGTGTCTGTGTGTGTGTGTGTGTATAGTGTGTGTGTGTCTAGTGTCTGTGTGTGTGTGTGTGTGTGTGTGTGTACTCACACTGGCACTCTTTGCAGCAGGATCCCGTCACATATGATGGGGTTGTACCATCAGGACAGTCGAGTTGGGGACACAGAATCTTCTCACAGCGGACCGTTCCATTCTAAAAACACGTTTCATACCTTCAGTCAGTGTTCATGAAGATACTTTAAAGCTGTAAGCTTTTAAATAATGCATAAATGTATGATTTTTTTTTTTTTTTTTTGCTAAGCGGGCACAGCGGGGGGCAGTCAGTGCAGTCTCTGTTAAAATAAAGAGCTCTCACATTTGACAGCTGGATGGAGCACAACAGAATGTAGAGATCTCGAGACGTCTTTTTAAAAGTTTGAAGCTCTGTTTAACTCGAAAGCTTCATAAAAACGTTTCAATCACATGTGATGCAACTGAAGTGAGACGCTTCAAGTGTTCGTTTGAGACAGTGACCAACAATTAGAAATTGTGCAGACAGAACGCGTCCTGTGAGACATTGATCAACTCAAGTGTGAACTGGATTGATGTCCAGAGAGGGTCAATAGGCTTATGATCAATGATATGGAAATCAATCAATCAATACATCGACTTCAAAAAACATTTCTATATAGTCTAATCAATACTTGTCTGCTGCCACAATATCTGTATATAATACAATCTGAATTAACTTAATTATTTATGAAATATATATATATTGTCAAAATATTAATAATGACCAACACAGTTCAGAAGCTCTACTTTCCAATGCATGCAGTCATTATGACCAAAACTAAACAAGTGCTTTGAAATTTGCAGATGAATTAGATAATAGATCTTTTTTTTTTTTTTAAATGTTGCACTTTTCATATTATTGTAATCAGTAAAAACATCACACTGATCAAATATCCATGTGTCATATGTTGTTGGAAAGCTCTTGAAGAGTAAAATACAACCAGGCTATTTGTTTTACTCACAGACAAAAATATAGCGAGTAACAGCTAAATATATGTCTTTGACAATTATGCTGGAGTTGCTTAAATGCCGCATTTTTGCTTATAACTTCAAATAAAATTAAAGGAACATTAAACATCACATCATCATTATTTAGAGGTAATTATCTTTCAAACGAGCTCACACACAAGATAATCAGATGTATAGATCATTAGATAATCCACAATGATGACTCAATGATGCCTCAAATGGCACAGAATGAAACTGAATGAGATGATTATGTTTCAAACGAGTCCACACACAAGATAATCAGATGTATAGATCATTAGATAATCCACAATGATGACTCAAATGGCACAGAATGAAACTGAATGAGATGATTATCTTTGAAACGAGTCCACACACAAGATAATCAGATGTATAGATCATTAGATAATCCACAATGATGACTCAAATGGCACAGAATGAAACTGAATGAGATTATTATCTTTGAAACGAGTCCACACACAAGATAATCAGATGTATAGATCATTAGATAATCCACAATGATGACTCAAATGGCACAGAATGAAACTGAATGAGATGATTATCTTTGAAACGAGTCCACACACAAGATAATCAGATGTATGGATCATTAGATAATCCACATGAAGCACAATGTTGCATATGACCACCAGGAGATGTCGCCAAATACATGACACAGACTCAATGATGACTCAAATGACACAGAATGAAACTCATTCTGTGAAATCTCATGACTAAAATCATGCTATGCAAACCTTTAGTCATTGTTGTGTTTGCATGTGTAATTAGTTCTTTTGATTGCTTTGTCGTATCAACACTAAAATGTTCTCAGATACAGTAGACATGATCGGGAACAAAACAAAAGCAGTTTTTAGAGCCGCCTTATTTACACTAAGAGATATTTAATGACAAATCAGAAAAAAAGTTAATTTTTTGGCTCATAATGTATTATAATCTATACCATTAAAAAATGTAAAAGTTTGCTTTATATTGATACCAAACACTCGACCCTCCTTTTTATTTATTTATTTATTTATTTCATATTTTTTTTGGCGAGTTATAAGCTTTTTGTGTATGTCACTGAAACACCTTTAGAGCTTAAAGGATAATCGGCACATCAGGTAATTAATTTGATTAAACGTTCATATCGATTAACAGCCTTAGAACTTGTCAAAGCTACTCGTGATTTAAAGTAACTAAAGCCAAGCAAGGTGGCTAAACTACAATTTACTATTACTTATCAAATGTAGCTAACTGCATTGAAGCTATTTAAGGCTGCAATGTCTTAAAAAATATAAACAATAAACGTTAACAATATAATCGATGAAGTCAACGTAAATCTGAACCTTTTATATTCATATTCATGAGGTAGAAATATGAATATGAATATAAATGCACTTAAATGGACATGTCATATATCGTACGAAAGCTCTTATTCTCAGGAATGTGACTGTATAGTTTATGTTGCATTAATATCACAGTTCAAAAGATTTACAAAAGAATCACAAAGTGAAATATGATTTCTGTAAGTCATCAAATACAAACGTCTCTTTTATGCTCTGATAACTGCTGCTGTAAACCCCAACTATCTCAAAACTTTATATCTGCTTTTATCTGAGGAAGTTCTCTAATAAATGAGCCATTGTTGACTTGTGTGTGAGCTTGTTTGTGTGAATAATCCAATGATATATCTTACATGTCCAGAACAACAACAACAACTACACATGCTAAATAAACCATCAGAAATATACGTGATTGACTACTGATGATAAAATGTTACATATCATCGCAAAGGGGAGGATCTCAAAAATACTGATCGACAAAATGTTGTTGTTGTTGTTGTTTTAGCAGTGTGCTACTACTGTAGAGAGCTCGGAAATATGATGTGAATGCGTTTGAATATCGCCTCAGCCCACACAATGCCACAAAGACAGTGATGTGATGTTTCGTCATGCCATGTTTCGTCATCACCATTGCTTGTTGGAGAATAAAAGCAAAAAAATCTATATGTTTTTCTGAAGACAGCTGAGTTACAGTTGAACAATTGAAAAAATGCAAATGAGCACAATTCAGTATTTATCGCCATTTATTACCCAAAATAGATTCAAACTCTCAGAGCGGATCTAAAGAGACTCATCACTTCAAGCTAAATTAAAATAATGTTCCTTTCACAAACAGTCTGGATCTCGATATCTTCCTGTTTGTACTTTCACTGGGATGCTTGTCACATCCAAACCACTCCCGAAACCAACACTCATTGTCTGTTTGGACACACTGGGTGCTTTTGAGACCGGCTAATGTCTGTCAGTAATGCACAGGGACTTCTAAAGATAGGACAGAATTCCACTGTCTGTCACTTTACATTTGGTGAAATATCCGTCTCACTCGCAGCTAATAAATGTATAATGAGTGAGAAAGAATAAGGGAGAGCACGAGAGAGTCCAACTTCACATCTGTGTGTTTACATTATGTTTACGTAATCAGTGTGCATGTAAACTTTAAGAGCTTTAAGATGTGTTGGAACTCTCGTTGCCATTTCGTTGTTCGCTGAATGCTGTGGGGCGCACGGCTTATTAGCTAATCGCAGACCGCTTGATTGGTTGTGGACACAGCTGAAATGTAGGTGGCGCTCTAACACATTCCATCACTATATACAGATGTGAACTGTAGGTGGAGCTCTAACACATTCCATCACTATATACAGATGTGAACTGTAGGTGGCGCTCTAACACATTTCATCACTATATACAGATGTGAACTGTAGGTGGCGCTCTAACACATTCCATCACAATACACAGATGTGAACTGTAGGTGGCGCTCTAACACATTCCATCACAATATACAGATGTGAACTGTAGGTGGCGCTCTAACACATTTCATCACAATATACAGATGTGAACTGTAGGTGGCGCTCTAACACATTCATCACAATATACAGATGTGAACTGTAGGTGGCGCTCTAACACATTCCATCACAATATACAGATGTGAACTGTAGGTGGCGCTCTAACACATTTCATCACAATACACAGATGTGAACTGTAGGTGGCGCTCTAACACATTCCATCACAATATACAGATGTGAACTGTAGGTGGCGCTCTAACACATTTCATCACAATATACAGATGTGAACTGTAGGTGGCGCTCTAACACATTCATCACAATATACAAATGTGAACTGTAGGTGGCGCTCTAACACATTCCATCACAATACACAGATGTGAACTGTAGGGGGCGCTCTAACACATTCCATCACAATACACAGATGTGAACTGTAGGTGGCGCTCTAACACATTCATCACAATACACAGATGTGAACTGTAGGTGGCTCTAACACATTCCATCACAATACACAGATGTGAACTGTAGGTGGCGCTCTAACACATTCATCACAATACACAGATGTGAACTGTAGGTGGCGCTCTAACACATTCATCACAATACACAGATGTGAACTGTAGGTGGCGCTCTAACACATTTTACCCCTCACAGATGTGAACTGTAGGTGGCGCTCTAACACATTCCATCACAATACACAGATGTGAACTGTAGGTGGCGCTCTAACACATTCATCACAATACACAGATGTGAACTGTAGGTGGCGCTCTAACACATTCATCACAATACACAGATGTGAACTGTAGGTGGCGCTCTAACACATTTTACCCCTCACAAATGTGAACTGTAGGTGGCGCTCTAACACATTCCATCACAATACACAGATGTGAACTGTAGGTGGCGCTCTAACACATTCATCACAATACACAGATGTGAACTGTAGGTGGCTCTAACACATGCCATCACAATACACAGATGTGAACTGTAGGTGGCGCTCTAACACATTCCATCACAATATACAGATGTGAACTGTAGGTGGCGCTCTAACACATTCATCACAATACACAGATGTGAACTGTAGGTGGCGCTCTAACACATTCCATCACAATATACAGATGTGAACTGTAGGTGGCGCTCTAACACATTCCATCGCAATACACAGATGTGAACTGTAGGTGGCGCTCTAACACATTCATCACAATACACAGATGTGAACTGTAGGTGGCGCTCTAACACATTCCATCACAATATACAGATGTGAACTGTAGGTGGCGCTCTAACACATTTCATCACAATATACAGATGTGAACTGTAGGTGGCGCTCTAACACATTCATCACAATATACAGATGTGAACTGTAGGTGGCGCTCTAACACATTTCACCCCTCACAAATGTGAACTGTAGGTGGCGCTCTAACACATTCATCACAATACACAGATGTGAACTGTAGGTGGCTCTAACACATTCCATCACAATACACAGATGTGAACTGTAGGTGGCGCTCTAACACATTCATCACAATACACAGATGTGAACTGTAGGTGGCTCTAACACATGCCATCACAATACACAGATGTGAACTGTAGGTGGCGCTCTAACACATTTCATCACAATATACAGATGTGAACTGTAGGTGGCGCTCTAACACATTCATCACAATATACAGATGTGAACTGTAGGTGGCGCTCTAACACATTCATCACAATATACAGATGTGAACTGTAGGTGGCGCTCTAACACATTTCATCACAATATACAGATGTGAACTGTAGGTGGCGCTCTAACACATTCATCACAATATACAGATGTGAACTGTAGGTGGCGCTCTAACACATTTCACCCCTCACAAATGTGAACTGTAGGTGGCGCTCTAACACATTCATCACAATACACAGATGTGAACTGTAGGTGGCTCTAACACATTCCATCACAATACACAGATGTGAACTGTAGGTGGCGCTCTAACACATTCATCACAATACACAGATGTGAACTGTAGGTGGCGCTCTAACACATTCATCACAATACACAGATGTGAACTGTAGGTGGCGCTCTAACACATTTTACCCCTCACAGATGTGAACTGTAGGTGGCGCTCTAACACATTCCATCACAATACACAGATGTGAACTGTAGGTGGCGCTCTAACACATTCATCACAATACACAGATGTGAACTGTAGGTGGCGTTCTAACACATTTTACCCCTCACAGATGTGAACTGTAGGTGGCGCTCTAACACATTCCATCACAATACACAGATGTGAACTGTAGGTGGCGCTCTGACACATTCCATCACAATACACAGATGTGAACTGTAGGGGGCGCTCTAACACATTCCATCACAATACACAGATGTGAACTGTAGGTGGCGCTCTAACACATTCCATCACAATACACAGATGTGAACTGTAGGGGGCGCTCTAACACATTACATCACAATACACAGATGTGAACTGTAGGTGGCGCTCTAACACATTCCATCACAATACACAGATGTGAACTGTAGGTGGCGCTCTAACACATTCCATCACAATACACAGATGTGAACTGTAGGTGGAGCTCTAACACATTCCATCACAATACACAGATGTGAACTGTAGGTGGCGCTCTAACACATTCCATCACAATACACAGATATGAACTGTAGGTGGCGCTCTAACACATTCCATCACAATACACAGATGTGAACTGTAGGTGGCGCTCTAACACATTCCATCACAATACACAGATGTGAACTGTAGGTGGCGCTCTAACACATTCCATCACAATACACAGATGTGAACTGTAGGGGGCGCTCTAACACATTACATCACAATACACAGATGTGAACTGTAGGTGGCGCTCTAACACATTCCATCACAATACACAGATGTGAACTGTAGGTGGCGCTCTAACACATTCCATCACAATATACAGATGTGAACTGTAGGTGGCGCTCTAACACATTCCATCACAATACACAGATGTGAACTGTAGTTGGCGCTCTAACACATTCCATCACAATACACAGATGTGAACTGTAGGTGGCGCTCTAACACATTCCATCACAATACACAGATGTGAACTGTAGTTGGCGCTCTAACGCATTCCATCACAATACACAGATGTGAACTGTAGGGGGCGCTCTAACACATTACATCACAATACACAGATGTGAACTGTAGGTGGCGCTCTAACACATTCCATCCCAATACACAGATGTGAACTGTAGGTGGCGCTCTAACACATTCCATCACAATATACAGATGTGAACTGTAGGTGGCGCTCTAACACATTCCATCACAATACACAGATGTGAACTGTAGTTGGCGCTCTAACGCATTCCATCACAATACACAGATGTGAACTGTAGTTGGCGCTCTAACGCATTCCATCACAATACACAGATGTGAACTGTAGGTGGCGCTCTAACACGTTCCATCACAATACACAGATGTGAACTGTAGGTGGCGCTCTAACACGTTCCATCACAATACACAGATGTGAACTGTAGGTGGCGCTCTAACACATTCCATCACAATACACAGATGTGAACTGTAGGTGGCGCTCTAACACATTTTACCCCTCACAGATGTGCTCGTCCATAGACATTCAGTCTAATGTTCAGTTCAAGCAACACCCTCATTATTTCATTGAATATTATTATATTATTAAATAATGAATATAGAATTTTATCATCTATAATCAATACCGTACATTTCTGATTATTTGTTTTGTAAAAAGTAATTAATTACTAACTACTAATTACAACTTCTACAGTGTAATTAGATTACTGTACTAATTACTCATTGCATTACGTGTTACTAATTACTTTCTGAAAAAAGAGGCAGCGTTAAATTAGATGTTACATTTCCATTTTAAATTCGCTTTGGCTTTATATAGAATTGTTTTATAGTCCATACAGTGTTTTAACACAATTACATCAGAAGTAACTGTAATTAAATTACTAAAAAGTTAGGAGTAATCCCTTACTTTACAGTTTTCAATGAAAAAGTATTTAATCACAGTAATTAATTACTTAGGAATGCATTACACCCAACACTCTCGATGGCAAATTTTATTCTGGACATGTAAGATATATCATTGGATTATTCACACAAACAAGCTCACACACAAGTCAACAATGGCTCATTTATTAGAGAACTTCCTCAGATAAAAGCAGATATAAAGTTTTGAGATATTTGGGGTTTACAGCAGCAGTTATCAGAGCATAAAAGAGACGTTTGTATTTGATGACTTACAGAAATCATATTTCACTTTGTGATTCTTTTGTAAATCTTTTGAACTGTGATATTAATGCAACATAATAATCTGTACTGTCACATTCATGAGAATAAGAGCTTTCATTTGATATATAACATGTCCATTTATGTGCTATGAGAATATTCAGATTCTACCACATGACCTCTAGAGGGCGCTAATTTTCAACGCGAATGTTTTCAGGCTTTATTTTGTTATATTAAGTAACATAAATGCAGATGTGATGTTATCTCTGACCAGTTCAGATTCTAAGCTTTCAGATGACACCTCATACACCTGACTTATTTATACGGAGACTTTAACGTTTTAATCGTAACTTTATTTGTTATATAGCGCCCCCTTTTGGACCAGCCGTAGAGTAAATAATAATAATCAAATGATGAGACTAGTGTAATAACCTGGCATATAAGATTGATAAATAAATAATATTAATAATAAATGACGTACTATAACCAGGCGCAATCCATTCTGAAGTGAATTCCTCCATCGTTGTTTTATATTAAGTATTTAAAAGTAACTTCCTTAACTCCAGAACGCTACTTCTCACACTTCTCTCTTGTTATGGTGTAAAAGCGCTTAACAATGAACCAAATGATCAAAGTGAAGGATGATGTACATTCAGCCAATCACAATCAAGTATTCCAGAGACTCGTGTAATGAAACTCTACACTCTGAGCTAGTCTCATGGGTGTCACAGACAGACTCGAGGAAACCCACCGAGCACGTGCAGTTCTTGCAGCCGTCTGTCCAGGTCTGCTCTTCTCTGTAGGTCAGTCCCTTAACGTGACACGTTCTCTCGCAAAAACACGAGTCCAAACCCTTCATCTTCTCCTCGGCCAGTGACAACTGTTCAGAGAAACAGAAAAACAGACGTTAGGATGAGAAGAAGGGAGGCTGAGATAAACAAACCTCAATTTCACCCCAATTAATCACTGTATTTATGACAGGAAACAGATCAGTAAACGCCTGGGGGGAAAATGTGCTGTAGTCGATTAAATGTTTGTGATTGATGTGCTCATGCAAAAAAAACCATATATATATTCTGACATAATTTATTCATGTTGTTCAAACTAATGGCATAGTAAATAATGACAGAATATTCATTTTTGACCAAACTATTCCTTTAAGTTGCTGATACGACTGCATTATTCAAACGTGTTTGGTCGTTCCAGCATTTAAAGCGTTTTGTGCAGTTGTCAGCTTTGAGTTATTTCAACACCATAACAGCAAAACAAGCCTTTAAATTCATATCACATACAACCCAGATGTTCAGGAAAACTCTGCTTGGCTTCATCTGTCAAATACATGAGAAATATGTAAAATTTACTGCTTCTCAATTGCTTTTGCTTCAGGACTCATCTTTCATTTTGGACATCAAGTGTTTGTTGCACAAATGTAACAAAAATTAAATTTAGCAATTGTATTCATTTTAACCTTGTGTGAGCCCGCATCCACATGCGTGGACGTTGTATTTTGACTTCGCTATATGCAACGCTGTGGAGTGGAGGGGGGCGGGGCCGGGCTAGAATGTCGCACGCCCGGTCTCCAATCGGCCTGATGGGGTGCGCGAGGGATAAAGGCGACCGGTGACGACGGGTGGCTGCCCTGTATGTGTTTAATGTTTGAGTGTTGGTTCAAGTTTTCATAAAATTATTATTTATGTTGACAAGCCGGTTCTCGCCTCCTCCTTTCCCTTGAACCCCCCTTACAAACGCATAATTTTAAATCATTTAAACTGCCTGAATACTGTTCGCAAGACACTAGACCGTCCTTTAGACTTCTGGCGCACCGTCACTTGACACAACAACATGATGCTGATTTTTGTGAAGAGCTTCTATGGGTGCAGAGCCAACAAAAGTGTCTCTGATGAGAAACCTCTTAAAGTTGTTTCATTGAATCCTGTTTTGGTGTAAAGAGGAGAGTCTCTAGTTTTGTTTGATATGCTGCTTTAAAAAATGCATTAATTTTTCACGCATCAGTGCACTGATAAACATGATGTCCACATACGTGGATTTTGGGACAGTATTCCCATAAAAGTTGAAAAACATGTTACAGTAGTTATTTTAAATAACTTTCAACATTAACCAATCTTTTGGTCATTTTTCTTCATTTTGTTATGTTTTCATATGTATTGTTATCACTGTACAATACGGTTCTATACGGTTCTATTCATTAACATTAGAGAATGCATTCCTGTCACGGCCCTACTGTGACTGTGCTGTCAGTTTTGTCTTGTTTCCCTGTTTTTGCCTATTCTTTGTGTTTTGCAGGTGCTTCATTGATCAGTCTTGGACCCGTTGCCCTGGTGACATTTTTCCCTAATTAGCTGATCATCTGTGACACCAGCCTCCCTCGTTACCCTCCTGATTTCTCTCCCCATATCAGCTCCCTTCGTGTTTTGTTTGTTTGTGAGTTTGTCGGTTTGGCTATAGAGTCTTTGGTTGGTTCTAGTATTATAATAGTTCTGCTTTTAGTTCACCTTTTCCTCCATTGAGAGATTTTTTGTTTGATAAAACTCATTTTCCATCTCTGCAACTGGGTCCTGACAATTCAGATGGATTTTTTAAAGAAACCTGGTTCTCCTGCTCGCCGGCGTGCAGAGCACTTGAGGAAGCTGCGCGGGGTACGGCTGGAGGACAAGTCCGTGTGGGGGTATGCTTTAGAGTTTTTGCCATTATCCTCAATTCTGGGATACAATCAGGCCTGCCTTATTGAGCTTTTTAGGGCAAGTCTGACTGAGCCCATTAAATCTTGTGTCCCAGATTGAGCTGAAATGGGATTCATGAAATGGGATTCACTGGGTTCATCACAGCCTGTGCCTCAGAAGACTTCCAATCTTCATCCCAACCCCACAGGCCACTGCCAGTGCTCCCAGCCATGGAGGTCATTTCCCAGTCGCTGTCAGCATTTTCGGCCACAGAGGCCATTCCCTGATCACTGCCAGCGTTCCTGGCTACAGAGGCTGTTCCCCAGTCACTGTCAGTGCTCATGGCCACGGAGACTGTTCCCCAGTTGCTGCCAGCACTCCTGACCTTTGTGGTCACCATCCAGTCTGTCCAGTCCACAGTGGCCATCGTCCAGTCTGTCCAGTCCCAAGTGGCCACCGTCCTGCCTGATCTCCTACAGTTCCCAGAGTACGGCACACAGTCTGCCCCACCCCCAGTGTCTGGCGCTCAGTCTGCCCAATCTGACCCTCAACTGGGGGCCACCGCTCCATCTGTCCACTCCCCGGTGGCCGCTATTCACCACACCCTTTGTCCGGTGAGTGCTTCGGACTTCATCCTGTCCCTGGAGCTTCTTCCCTGGCTGTCAGCCCATACACCAGTGAACACCGCCCTTCTTGGCTTATGTCAACCAGCTGCCATAGGCTTCACCGATTACCCAATGGATGCCCACCGCTGAGTCTGGCCCCTACCCAGTGCCCACCATCGTGTCTGACCCTGTCCAGCTCCCAGCAGTCCCTGCCATTCTGACCTCATCCCTGTACCGTTCGGCAGCGGCCGCTTCTCTGCCTGATCCCTCAACAGCAGCTGCTACTCAAACTGTTTTTTTGTCCCCTGTGGCTGCTTTTGGCCCTAAACTCTACCATGTGGCCACCGCCGACCATGAGCTTCCCCTTGTGGCCATCCTTGACTCATTCATAGTGGCTGTCATTATCTCAGACCTCACCCCTGCTCCGGAGCGGTCTGTCCAGACCCCAGCTACTCCAATCTCTCCATTCACTCCCCAGCAGCCACTACTCAGGCTGTCCATTCCCCATCTATTACCCCTTGGTCCATCTGCTGCTCTCTGGCTGCCCTAGCCACTGGGTTCTCTGAGTTTGCCATTATGGCTGCCTCTTCCCTCACCATCTGCCCAGCGGTCACTGCCCAGCCTGTGCCGGTCCTACTTCTACCTAAGGCCAGAAGTCTAGTCTCGTCCCCATCCTTTTTACATATCCTCCTTTCTAAGACTGAGACTTTCCCTACCCTCATCCTATCCCTGACCTCGGTCTACCTCCTCACCAACCCATTCCCTACAGCTGTACCACTCGCAGCGGGACTTGCTTCCGTGTCTGCCCAGCCTGTTCCCTATTCGTTACCTAAACCTGCTCTATTCCTGGGCCTTCCTCCTTGGGCACCTGATCTCACTCCTTCCCTTACACCTTTTCCCTGACCTTCTAAACCTGCTCCTTCCCCAAAGCCCTTTCCCTGGTCTGTCCTGCTGACTCTGCCCTGCTCTGCCCTGGATACCTGGCAGTCCTCCCATCTGTCCATCTGTTACCCTTTTTGTGCCATCCTCCTATGTTCCCCCACCCTCATTGGGATTTCAAACTGTTCTGAGACCAGTGCAGACAGACAGCACACTGGAGGTTAAGTCATGCACTAAATAGGGCGCAAGGGAGCATCCTATAGCTCTCCTATAACTGTTCTGAGACCAGTGCAGACAGACAGCACACTGGAGGTTAAGTCATGCACTAACTAGGGTGCAAGGGAGCATCCTATAGCTCTCCTATAACTGTTCTGAGACCAGTTCAGACAGACAGCACACTGGAGGTTAAGTCATGCACTAAATAGGGAGCAAGGGAGCATCCTATAGCTCTCCTATAACGGTTCTGAGACCAGTGCAGACAGACAGCACACTGGAGGTTAAGTCATGCACTAAATAGGGAGCAAGGGAGCATCCTATATCTCTCCTATAACTGTTCTGAGGCCAGTGCAGACAGACAGCACACTGGAGGTTAAGTCATGCACTAAATAGGGAGCAAGGGAGCATCCTATATCTCTCCTATAACTGTTCTGAGGCCAGTACAGACAGACAGCACACTGGAGGTTAAATCATGCACTAAATAGGGAGCAAGGGAGCATCCTATAGCTCTCCTATAACTGTTCTGAGACCAGTGCAGACAGACAGCACAAATTATAATGTAACATTTTATTTGAACATGATTGACAGTGTTTGGATAATGCTGGACATCACTTTGAATCTGAATAAATTATGCTAATTTATGATGTAATGTCTGTAACGCCTCTAAAACATGAATAATCAACACTCCTGGACACATAATAAACTATTTGAATAAAAACAATCTGATTTTCTAAAGCTTGATATTATTTAAAATTTCACGACTTAGTCCCGCTGTCCACATTCAAGTACTTTTAGAAAAACTCAATAATGAAGGGAAATGGAGAACGCACACAGCAGTCACGCTCGGGTCTCAGGAGGATAATATAATATTAAATAAATATAATAATAGCTCACAGTGGTTGACACAAACCACGTTTGTTCTCGCTATTAGTGAATCAGTATTTAAGGATATTTTTTCAACTTCATATTTCAGCGGTTAATTTTCAACAAAATGATCAGATTTTAAAAAAAAATAAAATGTTTTTGTTACATGAAGGTCACATTATAACGCACTTGGAAACTTTTTTCCAGACCGTCATCATTTATTTTTGGTACTTTTAAAATGTCTTTTATGTACAGATTTGACTGTTTTAGCCTTGTTCCAGACCCAGACTTTCTTTAACTATGAAAATAAATTTTAAAGAATACATGTTCTAACATTTATATTACATAATGATTAGGTTTAAAAACTATGATCATCTAAAAAATTTAAAAAGAGTGAAATAAACAAACCATTTCAATATTTACTGTGTGAAAATGATTTCGGTTCCACTTTATTTTACAGTGTTTATGAAGCCATTAATATATCAGTAATCAGCGGTGTAATAGTGAGTTAATTAAACTTAAAGTATGTAGTTACACATGAAATACACTTAAGTACAATCTTTATTGTACAGTGCTTAATACCGTGTAACATTTTGTAATTGCAATGTAATTATGAATTATGCCATTATACAACAAATAAAGTAGCTGTTACTCTCCAAATCCTAAAGTTGTCATTAATAAAAACATTTAAGTGGTTCTAATTAAACATAACTTAAAATGTCACATTTTACAATCAATTACATCAGTTCTTTAAACTTTGGCTTCGTGTGCTTCTAACTCAAAATTACAAGTATAAAATTGCGGCTATGTGGAATACCCATAAACCCATGCGCTTATATATATATATATATATATATATATATATATATATATATATATATATATATATATATATATATACACGCTGGAAATGTCCCGCCCTCTTCCTGAAACGGAAGATATGATTGGTTGATATCCAATCGCGTCAGAAATGAACGTTCTGATTGGAGGATGGCACTCGCCAGTGCTCCCCAGTGCATCTCCGAGCACGTTTAGGAGAATCTCTGTACATTTTTTGTTAAATAATAATAATAATAAAGTACAATTCACTCAACGGTGCTGCAACATTGCGTTATTAGATTGAAAAAGTTCCGGGTCAAATGCCCATTGTTCTGGCGGCCACACGTGTCATCAGTTATATCATGTGGGCATACGCCAAACCCTAAAACTGATAGGAGGGCATGCAACATATATATGTGTATATATATATGCCCTATATATGCACACCAGAAGCTGTTTCTCTGATTTTTCTCTCGTTACCTTTCTATCAATTTTCCCAAAATGTCAATTTTTCCCTTAATAAAGTTTTTTCTAAAGTTGGTGTACTTGTAAACCAGTACTTGCAGTAAAGAGCATGCTTGATATGAAATATGAGATGAAATAGAGAAAAATCAAGGGAAATGTCACTTTTTATTGGCCCTCGTGTTTTTGGGGTCATGACCCCCCAGTTGAGAATCACTGAGCTTGTGTTTTACCTTACTGGAGGTTTTAGCCAAGATGTCCTGCAGCTCCATGATCTTCTGCACGAGTCCGTGGAAGTCATTACAGGTCGGGCAGGCTGAGAAACATCAGTGACATCACTGATGCGTTAATATACATCAATCACTCAGCAAATAGTGCATAATTACAGATAAACCAATGAATTGCACATACTGCGATTGAGGTCGGGGCATTGCGTTATGTATCCATGAGGCATTACAAGAATCTGCACATCCTGCATCACCCCCTGCAATCACAGGTCAGAGGTTTGTCAAAAACACAATTCTCCGAGAGGAAAATCAGAAATATTAATTATGTTCATTATAAGCACATTAAATATCATTAACTCAGAAAACAATGACCTTGAGTTGTCTTCATGAAATTATGGCATGTCGTGAATGCAGAACTAAAGAAGCGTAGCTAAAAAAATATCTTAGTGGCTAGAATAATCTTATTATGCTCTATAACGCATTAATAAGCATGTAATTACAGTTACATTTATGCATTTGGCAGACGCTTGTATCCAAAGTGACTTACAGTGCACTTATTACAGGGACAATCCCCCCGGAGCAACCTGGAGTTAAGTGTCTTACTCAAGGACACAATGGTGGTGGCTGTGGGGATCGAACCAGCAACCTTCTGATTACTAGTTATGTGCTTTAGCCCACTACACCACCACCACTCCACACTTTTATCCAAAGTGACTTACAGTGCACTTATTACAGGGACAATCCCCCCGGAGCAACCTGGAGTTAAGTGTCTTACTCAAGGACACAATGATGGTGGCTGTGGGGATCGAACCAGCAACCTTCTGATTACTAGTTATGTGCTTTAGCCCACTACACCACCACCACTCCACACTTTTATCCAAAGCGACTTACAGTGCACTTATTACAGGGACAATCCCCCCGGAGCAACCTGGAGTTAAGTGTCTTACTCAAGGACACAATGATGGTGGCTGTGGGGATCGAACCAGCAACCTTCTGATTACCAGTTATGTGCTTTATCCCGCTATGCATCCACCACTTATTACTTGTGTGGAGTAAATACTAGGAAATGTGAATGTGCATCGACAAAGTTTCTCAATAGTTAAATCCCAAATGATATCTCTTTAGCGTCTCAATTGTTTCTCTAGACGGCAATGAGGATAAATCTCATGAACTCGTGAAATTCTCCCAAGAGTCAATGATCTGAGATATGGGATCCACATTAACTTTACAGCCCTGTACATTAATAAAACATATGAACTCCATAAGCTCTCAAAAAGCAACCTTTAAGTGATAAACTCTCTGGGTTGCTTTATAAAGTCACTATAGAGTCAACGGCCGGTTTTGCAGCGAGGCCTCGTGGATAATAAGGTGAAGATGGAACAAATGTGGCTTTTAGATGCTTCGAGGCTGTTTTTATTTGTTTCGCAGTATGTTAACGGAAAGAGTAAGAGATGGAAAACACTAACAACAGAGCGGAATAAAGGGCAAAGATAACACTGACCTTTTCCAGGACACATTGTGTGCATTATCACCTGTTACTGCGGCAGCTACAGGCGAAACTTTACTGGGGTTTATATTTACTGCTTTTATCTCCTGATGGAGCAAAACTTACACATTGAACTCAGCAAATGTTGCAGGACACTCCGAGTTTTTCCTTTGCGATATAATCAATGAAATGTCATTAGTATTTGTCAATTTGGACGCCAAGTGTGCTTCTAACATACTTTGGATACGCACTGATACAGTATGTACAATATCCCCATATTGACTTTAGAGATGCACAATCGTTTATGGATTCTTTACAGAATTCATGCAATTTATTATACTGTATATGAGATTAATGAAAAATATAATCCCATTAAAGAAGTGGTCAAAGAAAATGCTGTAACGACCTTCCCAAATCTGAACATTTCAACCTCAACTTCTTTCACCCGCGGTGGAAAAACAGGCCACGCCCCCACACTAATTATTTTCCGTTTGAAAACGCCCCCCCAAGTGGATACATTTGAAAATGGCGTCTTCGCAGTGTACTGTGGACGGGGACGACGGAGATATCTGAACACAATGAGGAGTTTGTTGTCATGTGACGTGGTCATGTGATCCATTCAAGCCAAAACAGTCAAGGTGGCGGCCCGTGTTGTAGCGCCGTTGTCGTTTGATGGAGTTGCTAAAGATAAACGTTACTTTGTACAACCTTCACATTGCATTCCTTCAAAGGCGACATGAAGTTTACTTGGAATTGCTGTCCGGTGACGATTCACGAGGACAAGACCGCACATGGAAATAGCCTCTAAACTCTTCCCAGCTTTATAATGGGAGTGAATGGTACCTTAGATTTTGATGCCCAAAAAAGTAACCCGTCCATCATAGAAGTAATCCATATGACTCCAGGCGGTTAATAAAGGCCTTCTGATGCGATGCGTGTGTGTAACATATCCATATTTCTAACTTTATAAACTGTAATCACTGGCGGTAACGGCCGTCCGCGCGTTCACGAGAGAGTTGACTGGATAAATATCGCCGATCTGCGGCATTTTTGCACATAATAAAGTTATAAATATGGATATGTTACACAAACGCATCGCTTCAGAAGGCCTTTATTAACCCCCAGGAGTCATATGGATTACTTCTATGATGGACGGGTTACTTTTTTTGGCTTCAAAATCGAAGGTACCATTCACTCCCATTATAAAGCTGGGAAGATACACCTAGAATGGCTTGAGGGTGAGTAAATTATGGGATGATTTTTGGGTGAACTAACCCTTTAACACAAATCTCATAAATACTTGTTTCATACAAGAGTGATCGTCATGGATATAATTTGATGTTCCACAATATCTCAAGAGTTTGTGCATAAACTTTATGACCACCTGCTGGGCAATACACGCACAGTTTGCACGCATACACCCGAGTAGTGCAAACACTCCCGCTCATGCCCACTTGCGCTGGCAGGAACACTGGCTAAGGCGTGGGCATGGTCGTGGCGCGCATCACTGTGCTAGGCACTCTCATGAAAGTAGAGCCCTGTATGTTCGACGTTCGATATACATATTACTACTGTCGTTTGTCTTCAGGTATTTCCAGTTGCCTAGCAAAGATCTTTTTTAGTTTATCGAGTATTTTTATCGTGCACAGCATTTCACTTTTACTTGTAAGATTATTTAAAGGAATATTCCGGGTTCAGTCCAGGTTGAACTCAACTCGACAGTTTTTGACATAATGTGGATTACGACAAAAACGAATTTTGACTCGTCCCTCCTTTTCTTTTAAAAGACCAGATGTGTGTGTTCCAGTGGGTCACTTCCACTGCAAGTCAATGGGGGCAATATTTGGAGGTTTAAAGGCAGAAATGTGACACTTATAATTTTATAAAAGCACACATTAATTCTTCTGTTAAAACTTGTGTGTTATTTGAGCTGTAAAGTTGATTAAATCGATTTTGGTATTACAGGGTGTGGCGGGTGGGGTTGTGACGCCACACACCCGACCCCTAATCAGGCTAATCAAGCCTCAGAGAGAGATAAAGGTCGACTGGAGACGGCAGTGGGACAGAGAGAGAGAGAGTTACGGGCAGCTGTCCGACACCTGTGTGTGTGTGTTTGTCTTTTTGGTTCAGTTTATTATTAAAATATTATTTATATTCTCAAACCGGTTCTCGCCTCCTCCTTTCCCTTTTACACTGGTGGCGAAACCCGGGAAGGAGGAGGGATGTGCCGTAGTGGAGTTCTCGCCGCTATCATCCACCCCAACGGGGCAGCCACGGCCATACGCCGGGGGACGGAGGAGCCCGTCCGCATGAGAGCGGAGGAATGGCCACAGACCGCGAGGGCAGAAGGGCTCCTAACCGACCGTCTGGAGCGGGAGAACTGCTGCCAGGGGTGGTGGAGACCCCTACCAGCCACCGGGATGCAGCGGGGCGTTCCGTCCACCTGGGGCCGGAGGACTGCCTCCGATCCTCCCAGTGAGGCGTGGCCAAATGTATTACATTTTTCATTCTCTCTCTCTCTCTCTCTCTCAAACTTCGCATTGGCCTTTTCCCTCTCTTTTTTTTTGTTTCTTCCCTCCCCTTGACCCCTCCCTCATCCAGGTAGACGGGGATGACCTGATGGCAGACGGGGCAGAAGGCACACCCCTCCACAGGGAAAGAGGCGGGACGGATGTACGTCACGCCGAGAGGTTTATTGTTTACGTCTTGTGTCTATACTTTTGAAACAGTATTTGAATGTTTACAGATTAAACCCCATTGACTTGCATTGGAAGTGACACACACACACACACACACACACACACACACACACACACAGAGATTAAACCCCATTGACTTGCATTGGAAGTGACACACACACACACACACACACACACACACACACACACACACACACACACAGATTAAACCCCATTGACTTGCATTGGAAGTGACACACACACACACACACACACACACACACACACACACAGATTAAACCCCATTGACTTGCATTGGAAGTGTCACACACACACACACACACACACACACACACACACACACACACACACACAGATTAAACCCCATTGACTTGAATTGGAAGTGACTTGTGCTTTTATTTCAGTGTTAGTTCATAGTTAATAAATGTTTTCATGACATTGAAAATGTATTTTAGTTTAGTTTCAGTTTTTCCAACTGTTTACAAAAACGTTTGCATTTATGAAGTTTTCTTGTTCGTCTTTGTTTTCATTTCTGATAGTAGCCATACTGGCATATACCCATAAAACATCAATTTTAACCTGTGCTTGAGAAGCACTTTTCAACATGGCCCGTGCCCCACAGTAATCAAACACTCCACTCAGGATCCAGCGGAGATGAAACACTGTTTTTAACACGGCGGGAATCAAGCGAGTGTGGGGAACCGCGGCGAGTTTAATAGGAGGTGGGCAAGGCCGCGCTCTATGTAATTGAACATAATATGCATTGGGCAGAGGAAAGGATGTGGGTGGCACAAGCGTAATAACAGCTCGCGGTCGCCGCTGTCCCACTCTGATACACATAACAACCACATACAGATTCAATTTGTTTCATATTTGCCTTAATTTGATTGGCCTTCATACCTCGGACACGCAGAACTCTGCAGCATCGCATATAGACACTCTGTATCCATGGCAACCTGGCCCATCTCGCTCTCCCAGAAAGGCGTTTTTGCCCTCACAGGAGTCGAGCGCCGTGACTTATGAGAAATTGTTTTCGAAATTGTCTTGCTTCTTCAATTTTCCAGCAATAAATTCCAAAGCCGATGCAGCTTTCCCAGATTCTTCATGGTGATGAGAGGCAAATAGAGGTGAGCACTCGGAATTCAGATGAACTCGGCATGTAATTTAGTTTCAGTGCTTTTCGCACACACTCGCAGTGAGGGTTTAAATTAGGGGCCTTCACTCGGTCAACGAGTGTTGAATCGTTGCTAATCGAACGGTAATGGCGCCTTTGATCACTGCCGTCTGAAACTGTACATCAATATTTCTCAGCAGCACTTTGAGTGCAAACGGCCACTCCATTGTCATTTCAGTGTAATGCACAATCTTTTTTTAATATTCCAGGGAAAATGAATTGGCTGAAAATCAAAGGAAACATTCAACGACATCTTGACATGTTGAAAACGAGTTGAAGGTGTGTGTGTGATTTGTATACCTGAATAAAAAAAAGAGAGATTTATTTGCTTTTAGAAAACCAGCAGACCGTAAGAGCACTAATCAGCGTCTCCGTGGAGACAGAAGCAGGGGTGCGGGGTGAGAACGCTCGTCAAGAGCCACAAACACCCCCATCTGCCAATTAACACAAGAGATATTTTACAATCTGCAGTGACACTTACATATCTTTAAGAGCTCACACACACACATAACAGTGTATGTTAATGAGAATTAAATACGGCTCTGAACTCTAATAGATCACAGATGAGGGTGTGAATTACAATAAAGAAGAATATCATTCCTCTCACATCACTGAATGCAAATATCCATTCTTCTGTGAATATAATATTCTGTTTGATGTAGCGTACTGCTTAATGCACACTGTATACGTGCAGTATATACAGTAGTGCATACTGTTTTTAAGAATATTATGTGAAAGAATGTGCATTACGCAACAATAAAGGTTGCAGCACTATGCACGGATAAAGTAGTATCTAGTATGCTGTATTATCATGTAAATTGTTGCATAATTCATAAGAAATGCAGTATGCATTATATGTAGTATGCTACATTGTTTTGTAAACTGCAATATGCTACATTTAACAGTAGTATGCTATATTTCATTGTATAATTAGTGAAGTATGCAGTGATAAAGTAGTATGTAGTATGCTGCAATATTTTGCAAACTGTAGTATGCTTACATTGTATAATTAGAGAGAATGTAGTATGCACTGATAAACAAAGTAGTATGTAGTATGCTACATTACATTGTATAATTAGTGAAGTATGCAGTGATAAACATCTCAGTAGCATGCACTAATAAGCAAATAGTATGTAGTATGCTGCATTAGTTTGCAAACCGTAGTATGCTACATTTAACTGTAGTATGCTATATTACATTGTATAATTAGTAAGAATGCAGTATGCACTAATAAGCAAAGAGTATGTAGTATGCTGCATTAGTTTGCAAACTGTAGTATGCTACATTTAACTGTAGTATGCTACATTTAACTGTAGTATGCTATTTTACATTGCATAATTAGTGAGAAATGCAGTATGCACTAATAAGCAAATAGTATGTAGTATGCTGCATTATTTTGCAAACTGTAGTATGCTACATTTAACCGTAGTATGCTACATTTAACTGTAGTATGCTATATTACATTGTATAATTAGTAAGAATGCAGTATGCATTGATAAAGTAGTATGTAGTATGCTGCATTAGTTTGCAAAATGTAGTATGCTACATTTAACTGTAGTATGCTATTTTACATTGCATAATTAGTGAGAAATGCAGTATGCACTGATAAGCAAATAGTATGTAGTATGCTGCATTATTTTGCAAACTGTAGTATGCTATATTTAACCGTAGTATGCTACATTTAACCGTAGTATGCTATTTTACATTGTATAATTAGAGAGAAATGTAGTATGCACTGATAAACTGCTACATTTAACCGTAGTATGCTATATTACATTGTATAATTAGTAAGAATGCAGTATGCATTGATAAAGTAGTATGTAGTATGCTGCATTATTTTGCAAACTGTAGTATGCTACATTTAACTGTAGTATGCTATTTTACATTGCATAATTAGTGAGAAATGCAGTATGCACTAATAAGCAAATAGTATGTAGTATGCTGCATTATTTTGTAAACTGTAGTATGCTACATTTAACTGTAGTATGCTACATTTAACTGTAGTATGCTATTTTACATTGCATAATTAGTGAGAAATGCAGTATGCACTGATAAACAAAGTAGTATGTAGTATGCTGCATTAGTTTGCAAACTGTAGTATGCTACATTTAACCGTAGTATGCTACATTTAACTGTAGTATGCTATTTTACATTGCATAATTAGTGAGAAATGCAGTATGCACTGATAAACAAAGTAGTATGTAGTATGCTGCATTAGTTTGCAAACTGTAGTATGCTACATTTAACCGTAGTATGCTACATTTAACTGTAGTATGCTACATTTAACTGTAGTATGCTATTTTACATTGCATAATTAGTAAGAATGCAGTATGCACTGATAAACAAAGTAGTATGTAGTATGCTGCATTAGTTTGCAAACTGTATTATGCTACATTTAACCGTAGTATGCTACATTTAACCGTAGTATGCTACATTTAACTGTAGTATGCTATTTTACATTGCATAATTAGTGAGAAATGCAGTATGCACTGATAAACAAAGTAGTATGTAGTATGCTGCATTATTTTGCAAACTGTAGTATGCTACATTTAACCGTACTATGCTACATTTAACCGTAGTATGCTACATTTAACCGTAGTATGCTATTTTACATTGTATAATTAGAGAGAAATGTAGTATGCACTGATAAACTGCTACATTTAACCGTAGTATGCTATATTACATTGTATAATTAGTAAGAATGCAGTATGCATTGATAAAGTAGTATGTAGTATGCTGCATTATTTTGCAAACTGTAGTATGCTACATTTAACTGTAGTATGCTATTTTACATTGCATAATTAGTGAGAAATGCAGTATGCACTAATAAGCAAATAGTATGTAGTATGCTGCATTATTTTGTAAACTGTAGTATGCTACATTTAACTGTAGTATGCTACATTTAACTGTAGTATGCTATTTTACATTGCATAATTAGTGAGAAATGCAGTATGCACTGATAAACAAAGTAGTATGTAGTATGCTGCATTAGTTTGCAAACTGTAGTATGCTACATTTAACCGTAGTATGCTACATTTAACTGTAGTATGCTATTTTACATTGCATAATTAGTGAGAAATGCAGTATGCACTGATAAACAAAGTAGTATGTAGTATGCTGCATTAGTTTGCAAACTGTAGTATGCTACATTTAACCGTAGTATGCTACATTTAACTGTAGTATGCTACATTTAACTGTAGTATGCTATTTTACATTGCATAATTAGTAAGAATGCAGTATGCACTGATAAACAAAGTAGTATGTAGTATGCTGCATTAGTTTGCAAACTGTATTATGCTACATTTAACCGTAGTATGCTACATTTAACCGTAGTATGCTACATTTAACTGTAGTATGCTATTTTACATTGCATAATTAGTGAGAAATGCAGTATGCACTGATAAACAAAGTAGTATGTAGTATGCTGCATTATTTTGCAAACTGTAGTATGCTACATTTAACCGTACTATGCTACATTTAACCGTAGTATGCTACATTTAACCGTAGTATGCTATTTTACATTGTATAATTAGAGAGAAATGTAGTATGCACTGATAAACTGCTACATTTAACCGTAGTATGCTATATTACATTGTATAATTAGTAAGAATGCAGTATGCGCTGATAAAGTAGTATGTAGTATGCTGCATTATTTTGCAAACTGTAGTATGCTACATTTAACCGTAGTATGCTACATTACATTGTATAATTAGTAAGAATGCAGTATGCGCTGATAAAGTAGTATGTAGTATGCTTTATTTAACCGTAGTATGCTACATTACATTGATCTGTTTTAGTATGTAGTATGCTGAATTATTTTGTAAACTATACTACACAGTTGCCACATAATCTTATGATGTCACATGCTTAAGTCAGCGAGCGGTGGCAGATGATGTGGAAATACAAAGAGACACAACTGGAAAGAGTGCTCGGCACGTGAGATGTTGCAAAAAGGGACATTTTGCAAAGCAATGCTGGTCAGTTGGAGCAAGAGGAACAGAGTATGAAAGACATTGCTTTTTGGGGGGGAATTGTGTTCACCTGAGACGTTAAACTGAGGTCCTGACGCTCTGTGGTCATTAAAAATCCCAGGACACTTCTCGTAAAGAGTAGGGGTGTAACCCCGGTGTCCTGGCTAAATTCCCACATTGGCCCTTCTCAATCATGGCCTCCTAATAATCCCATCCACTAATTGGCTCTATAACTCTTCTCTCTCCTCTCCGTCAATAGCTGGTGTGTGGTGGGTGTACTGGCGCACTATGGCTGCCGTCGCATCATCCAGGTGGATGCCGGACACTGCTGGAGGTTGAGGAGAGTCCCGTTCACTGTGTAAAGCGCTTTGAGTGTAGTGTCAGAAAAGCATGGTTTGAACTGATCGGATCGAACAGTCAAAATACAGAGTTCAAGCTGGACGTTGGCACGGCATTGGCACTGATATTTTCTTCTGGGAGAAGGAGAACTATCTGCTTGTCATTGACTATTTTTCTCGGTGTATTGAGGTTGCTTGACTTGAGGTATCCAGCTCCAGCACAGTCTTATCTGCGCTGAAAGAGGTGTTCAGCTGACGCAGTACTCCAGAGTCAGTCGTGTCGGACAACGGGCCACGATACAGTTCTGCTCTAATCAAGGACTTCATCTGAGTGTGGATTTACTCACATAACTAGTTGTCCGTTCTACCTACAGGAGGATGGGGAAGCAGAGCGTGCTGCGGCCACAGATGAAGGTCTGTTGAAAGGAAAGAGCGCTACTGACATATTGTTCCGCACCATTTGAGAACGGTGCCATTCACCAGCACAGCTACGCATCATGAGACATAAGGAAAGAAACAACAGCTCGGGGAACTGTAATGTCCCAGACACAAGCCCTACGATCTTATATATGACTGGAACAGAAGATGGGTTGGTCAAGAGAAGCCGTACTCACCTCCGTGTGATCCATCAGCTACAATCAAATACAGAGACTGACATTTACACACACACTACACCACACACTACACACACACCGATACAGAACAAACTGAGTCTCCATACGTGACCCGGTGAGTGTCACAGCCACCTAAGAGTTTTGGAAAAGTTCTGAAATGTGTTAAGAGACATGGTTAAAAAGGGCAAACGGGGGAGCTGTTCTGTAAAGTTAAAACATTGTGTGTGTTGAGCCACTGCATCCATCTCATCCTTCAACGTGACATAACACACTGAATCAAGAAAGAGATCAAATTGTGAAAAATCGTGGTCGATATTACTTCATTTATTCATCACACTTGAAAAGGAAGGTCAAGCCCAGCACATTGCATTATGAGATATATTCCATGCAGTTTGCTCTTTGGTATACTGCACATTTGGGCAATGATGCTATAGTAAATGTGAGCGCAGCGTAGTTCTAGCGGGAAGACTAGCAGCTGTACATCATCGCACCATTAGCTGGGTAACTCATAGCCAATCACATGTGAGCCATTGCCTTATAAGTCTGCTCACGATTTGTCACATTGCTGTTTCAGTGCGCTAATGCGGCAACCTCCTCCACCCCACCACCACCCGTTGAGCCCCGTCCCACGCGGGGGTAGGCTCCTCGCCCCTGCCTCCTATCTCCGGCAGGATATGACGGTTCCGAGTACGGGGCCTACGCCAAAGAGAGACATTACTTTCCTGTTTTACATTCATCAAATAAATGGCATATTAAACCTCACTCAAGCCTGCGTGTCTTCCCGATAGAACTATATATAGTTAATAAAATACCTTAAATAAGCTGTGCACACTGTTTCTCTGTCCGACCCAAAACGAGGTGTCGTCTGGTATGTCCATGAGAGGAATCGCTACCACTCGCTCATAGATTCTGAAGAGAAACGCCACAAAGCAAAGTAGACATGTTTAAAAGGCCATCAGTTTGAGGGAATATACATGTAGGTAAAAACGCTGCACTATTGAGTACTCTACCTGTTGCAGTCAACATACAGCGCCACATGTGAAGCACTGATGGCCACCGAGACTTTGTGCCACTGGTCGTCGGCGAGCATGTACGGGAAAATCTCTGTATACGTTTGCATATCCTTCGTCTGGAAGTGAAGACGCAATTCACTCTTCTGCCCGCTACTCTCCAGTTCCAACAATCTGCAGGAAATCAAAGGACACGTATGTCAATTATACACTGTAAAAGTGCAACTGTCATCGTTTACTCACTCTAATGTCGTTCCAAATGACTTTTTTTTTGTACTGTCAAACACAAAAGGAGATTAGCTTAGCAGAATGTTAGCCTCAGTCAACATTCACTTTAACTGTATCGAAAAAAGATGCAATGAAAGTGAATGGCGACTTTGGTTAACATTCTGCTAAGCTAATCTCCTTTTGTGCTCACCGTAAGAAAAAGGGTCATTTGGAACGACGTGAGAGTGAACTGTCATTTAAATAGCTTTTCCTACCTGACTGATCATTAAAAGTTACTTTAGTGGTGTAACTAAATGCAGTCAGGTTGAATCGGTCTTCTTAAATAATATTTGACTTTTTCTGGCATGTTCTACAAACAATAGCGATCAAAGCAAAAAGAGGGAAAAATGCTAATTTAAAGACATCACGGCAGCCACAGGATCAAAACAAAGTTGCTTTGAGAATTCAGCTGCTTAGCTTCCGTGCTCTTTATTTTCCTTTGCTAACACCACAGAGATTAGCGCTGTACTGTGTTCCTGCAGAATCACAGAAAACTGCTCAAACAATTTGGAGGCTAATTAGGGATGTTTTCTAAGTCAAGCCTCAGTATTATTATTGCTGATATTTGGTGGAAGACTTTTGAACAAACTAAACGTTTAGCGTGTATGCCGTGCTGCAGCGCTTGTGCTACAGACATGAATGTTGCCTCAAATCATGTGTCCTGTTGAGGGGAGATGTGCTGTTATTTAACTAAGAGATCACTTTCACTTCAGTTTAACTTCAGATGGATGTTAAACGAGCAAAATATTGAGATCTAAATATAGACTTATATTAAAGGAGTGACTCAAGGAATATCTGGACTATTTTCACAAGTATGCAACTATCAACAACACAATAAAAACCACCCAAACCACTTTAGCAACCACCCTTACGAAAATTGAGTTCATGGCAAATTTGCCATCAAACTTGCTGCCAATTCACCACCGATCAGGACTGGACTATCTGGCATACCAAACATTTTCCCGGTGGTCCGATGCATTTTGGGGATGATCAGGGGCGGACTGGCCATTGGGAGAACTGGGCCGTCCGGTGGGCCGACACACTTTGGGGCCGATCAGGGGCGGACTGGCCATCGGGAGAACTGGGTTACCCGGTGGGCCGACGCACTTTGGGGATGATCAGGGGCCACTGGCCATCGGGAGAACTGGTCCGGCCGGTGGATGATTTCTCTTCCCAGTCCAGCCCTGCCAATTTTCACATGTGGCAAATTTGTGGGAAATTGCCCGTTGTTGACAAAGGTTTCCCAGATGTTCACCACTACCGGTGAAGAGCTGCAAAGTTCTGCCAAACATTTGCAACGAATCAAAACCTAATTTGCATGTGAAAATAACGAGCGGCAAAGGTTCAGAAAGCTTGTGGCTAATTTTGATTGTAACACCCTAGCATTTATGCAGTGAGTTTTGTATTTGCAAATGCATATCTTGTTCTTACTAAACATGACATTGACAGCAGTGGACACCAGAGACCAGAGGTCAGCAACCTGCCTGACAGGACCCAACAACCAAAAAAGGTCAGGTTTTCAAGTATGACTTCGAGTACGGGCTGGGTTTGGTAAGTTATGCATACTATATGGTATAACTATGGTAGCTGGGTTCGTAATAGGGCTGTTGCAAATATTGAATCGATTTAATTACATGGTGTGCTGATTAATTAATCGAATTAATTGCAATTCATCACATATATAAATATTTGCTGAGAAAGCCCCTTAAATAACAATAATTCAATATATACAATGAAATACTAATAATACAAATAATAATGTGGTATTCAGATAATCATAATGATACGACAATACAAAAAGTGGCTTTAGAAGCCAATATATTGTTTATTTGCATATTATTGAACGTAAGCCAATGTTGTGCTGCCTGTTGAACAGTTGGTTTGTTCTCTGAGTAAGCTGCTCGTTGCCTATACAGCTGAAGTTTTCCTTACTGCCCCCTGGAGAAAACAGGTGGTACTACAAGCTTGCTCAGGGTTTAGCTGCGTTATTATTATATATAACTAATCGCACTAAATTAATGAATTAAATCGACAGCCCAAGTTCATTGGCCTTAGTGACTTATTTTGTAAACACGCTCTCACTTACAGACGTGAACGAACAAGTCAGGGGCTGTTCACACCAAACGTGTTATTGTGCACGTCAGCACGTCAATACAGTCTCCTGTAACAAATGCATTTGCTTGGAGAAGAAAGATATATAGATATATAGATATATAGAGAGAGTGAGCAATTTTGGGTTCGGCTCTGGCGGTGCTGGTCAGGTCACACAGTCTTGGGTATGGGTCGGGTTTGGGCTTCATAGCCGTGTGCTGTCCTCTATTAGAGACATATACAGACCAGTACACAGATCGAGCGTTTTTGTATATTTTTCAGCATCCGCAAAAATAAAGCATAAAAAAGTACATGGCCCTGCGGAGGGGTCCACACTTGCCTCTAATGACCTGAAAGCATCTATTTACCTTCCTAAATGTCCTCCGTAATAATATCCCAAGAGAATTCCATCACGGCACATCAATGGATATGCACCTCTCAAACCACTGATGCTTAATGCAAGTCCCAAGGAACACCAAAGTCATACCGATTTTGGAGTTGGAAAACATTAAATAGCATATACAGATTAGCTTTAAGCACCCTTCACCTCACATCATGTTGTAATTCCTCCGCGTTACTTGTCTCCGTTGAGATTTAGGGGGAAACACTGATGGGGAATGCTGCCAACAAACTCATCAGCCCCGCCTGCCTGTGCCGACTACCAATTTATATTTCCTCCATTTTACAGAAAACTCTTCATGCTCGAGAGCATTATTCGAGAGAAGCCAATTACAGAAACGCAGGTTTTGATTTATATCCAAACAGGCACCTAAAGTGTTCTGTTCCTCCCGCCTTGCACTTCTAGTCAGTGTTGTTACACACACAAAAGAAACCAAGAAAGAGAATATCAATACCAGCCCGAGTCGACCCAACGTCAGTCCCACCTGTGTTATTGACTCTTAATTACCAACTTTCGCTGGCTTCAATAAACACAGTTCAACGAGCACAATTAGGGTAGCGCAGCTATAATTCTGGGGTGGACTAGTGCTGTTGTTGTCTTGTAAAAGTGAATATGATGTTGTTCTTTTCAAACGGCAGGGTTGTAGAGATAACTCAAATACTCTTGACCTGATAACCCTAAAAACGCCTTCAGACTCTAAAACACACCTCCACTCCAAACTGCCGGCAATAAGAGATAATAGTTCTTGTTATATTAACTAACTTTGATTGTTAAAGATGTATTAGTGCATGATGAGAAGTGCTGTTCACTCTTCAGTATTGTTCATTGTTTATTCATGTTAACGAATGTAGTTCATTAATGTCAAGTTTTGCCATAACAACATCCAAGCATGATATTACGATACTGTAAGTGTTTACATAAAAACACAATCTGAAAAATTCGAGAACATTTAATGGAACATTCCGGGTTATTTTCTATTTTCATGTTAGATCACCAAGATTCAGTACATAACCTCTTTCTTTATAATAATGTGCACAATTTTGTTTACAATAAGACCAGGAAGGTGAATTAAGACCGTAAATAGAGTAAATGACAAACTTTGAGCTTGACTTGAAAAAGCCTGGTCTGAACGTTTTATCAAATTTAAAACTCCAGATCTAGTAAAATCTAGTACATTTTGAAGTTTTAGTTGTCAGCTGTTGCTAACCATTGTTAGTATGTTTTACAACTTAGATAGGCATTGCTTGCATGTTTTAGCATGACACGGTGTTGCTATGTTAGTAGCTTGTTGCTCTGTGCTGCAAGCATATTTAACAAATGCTAGCATGTTTTACTATGTTGCTAATATGTTTTGGCACTTACCTATGTTGTTAGCATGTTTAAGCACATAGCTAGGCAATTTTAACATGTGTTAGCATGTTGCTAGCTAGTTTTAGCATTTAGCTAGGCAATGTTAGCATGTATTAGCATGATGCTAATGTGTTGCTAGCTAGATTTAACACTTAGCTAGGCAATGTTAACGTGTTCACGTGATGTTAGTTTGTTTTAACAGTTAGCTAGGAAATATTAGCATGTGTTAACATGATGTTAGCATGTTTTAACAGTTAGCTAGGCAATGTTAGCATGTGTTACCATCTTGCTAGCATGTTGCTAACATGTTGCTAGCTAGATTTAGCACATAGCTAGCAATATTAACATGTGTTCACATGATGCTAGCTTGTTTTAACAGTTAGCTAGGCAATAATAGCATGTGTTAACTTGATTTTAACATGTTTTAACAGTTAGCTAGTCAATGTTAACATGTGTTAACATGATGCTAGCATGTTTTAACAGATAGCTAGGCAATGTTAGCATGTTGCTAGCATGTTGCTAGCTAGTTTTAGCAGTTATCTAGGCAAAGTTAATGAGTTAGCATGAGTCTAGCATGTTTTAACAGTTAGCTAGGTGATGTTAGCATGTGTTAGCATGATGCTAGCATGTTTTAGCAGTTATCTAGGTGACGTTAGCATGTGTTAGCATGATGCTAGCATGTTGCTAGCTAGTTTTAGCACTTAGGTGTTGCAAGCATGTGCAGTAAATATATTTTTGTTTCATGCTGACTAGTTTAATGTCTTTTATGGCATGCTGTTGATTACAACAGATAATATTTTAGACTCATTTACAGTAAAGAACTTACAATGGGAAGTTATACTTTTCCAATATACAGCAGTTTTTTGGTGACTTCATTCTACATTTTTGCAAACTTCGAGGGCAGCAGTGAAGGAAAATTATATGTTTAAACAATCTTCCTGGAGAGAGACAGAGAGTTGTTTTTATTTCTGCTGAGTGCTGCTCTTAGACTTGACTCTGTGAGGGAAAACTTCTAATCAGTCTTGAGGGAATGCTGGATGTGGACACAGCAGGTGAAGTTAATGATGAGCTGTACCGCGACAGCACAACAGCACGCTAAGGGAGGCAGAACTCACTGCTGCTTACCGGTCAAACCACTAAAAATGAGGCCTGAGCTGATCTCGAGGGAATATTCTCGTTTCTTAATTCTCACGATTTGTCAACACATTCCAATATACTGTAAATTTAGATACCAACAACAAAAACAGCTTACTTCAGCAAAACAAATACTTCATTCTATATGACAGGTGTGCTCCCTCGATTTGGCTCTCACAACCTGTGTATGTTAACGTCTAATTTGACAAAACATAATTTGCACGGCCATTGACGTCAACTGCAAAAGATATAGAAAGCCTTTCCGTATCCCTTTAAAACTGTAACTATTTATTTTGCTGAAGCAACTACACACGATTATATGCTTAGATGCATTTCATTATTTAGCATTTAGCATTGTTTTGTGTGTTTGTTCTCACCTCCTTTCGGCATGATGTATGGACAGTATAACTCCAGAGTTGAGTTTCTCTTGTTTGAGCGTCAGTGCGATGGTGAACTCGCTCTTTCCACGCAGTTTCTGCAGCATGCGGCCTGCGGCATCATCGGGGACTCTCACGCTCCGGGACGCGCCTGTGGAGAGAGAATTCATTTACATTTCACACGGACACGTCGACAATCACCCCACATGAGCTCAGACAGCGTCAGATCTTTAGAATTTAACCAGACATGTAAATCTTGTAGTATGATCATTCCTATGAGGCGTTATTAAAGTACCAAACAGCTTAAACCAGCCTTCAGTCTATTGCTGGTCTTGAGTTGGTCTCCCAGTATTGCCAAGATGGTGTTTAACTTTTACGAAAGTCATGGTGCTCTCTTGGAGCTTGTTGCTGTGATGAGACCGCAAAGTACCACCGAATATCAGTAGGGTAATACACTAAAACGAAATAGCTCATTCTTGATAGATGCTATCAGTGTGGTGAACAGTAAAACAGGGGCGGACTGGGAAGAGAAATCGGCCCTGGATTTTAAAGCATTATTGTTCCTTTATAAGGGTTTGCATGGTTTGGCTCCTCCATATATTTCTGATCTTCTTTCATTTCATCATAATACATCCAGAGACCTCAGATCAACCAATAGTCTACTGTTGACTGTTCCAAGGACACGTCTCTAACTGAAAGGGGATCGAGCCTTCTCAGCGGCTGCTCCACAGCTCTGGAATAATTTGCCACTTTACATAAAATCTGCATCAACATATGATGATTTTAAATCTCTTCTTAAAACTCATCTATTTATTATTGCATAAGGTCACAAGTAGGTGAAGTGGTAAATTGTTTGTGCATTGTCTGTGATTGTGTTTTGTGTCCTAATTTTAATTATTACTCTATTTGTTTAAACTCTGTACAGCACTTTGGCCAGCAGCTGTTGTTTTTAAATGTGCTTTATAAGTAACTATGAATGACTGACATAGAAACTGGTCCACTGTCCTTTTCTGCATAATGCGCTGCCATTTTGCGGCACTCTACAGCCTGTTGCGGCCCATTTGGCATAACACGTGGCCCGTTTCAGCTTATCGTGGCCCATTCACCCCCGTTTCGCGGCTGGCCCACTGGGAAAAGTCCCGGTTCTCCCTATGGCCAGTCCGCCCCTGCTGTAATTTAAAAACTCTAGTAAATCGCTTCCTATGAGATGTTGCCAACTTAGTAAATAGTACAGAAAAAGTTATATTATAGTATAGCTAGTTGCTGTGAGGCGCTAGCAACGTAGCAAATAGTACAGTAAGAATTGTAGTATAGCTAGTTGCTGTGAGGTGCTAGCAACGTAGCAAATAGTACAGTAAGACCTGTATAGCTAGTTGCTGTGAGGCGCTAGCAACGTAGCAAATAGTACAGTAAGAACTATGGTATAGCTAGTTGCTGTGAGGCGCTAGCAACGTAGCAAATAGTACAGTAAGAACTATGGTATAGCTAGTTGCTGTGAGGCGCTAGCAATGTAGCAAATAGTACAGTAAGAACTATGGTATAGCTAGCTGCTGTGAGGCGCTAGCAACGTAGCAAATAGTACAGTAAGAACTATGGTATAGCTAGCTGCTGTGAGGCGCTAGCAACGTAGCAAATAGTACAGTAAGAACTATGGTATAGCTAGTTGCTGTGAGGCGCTAGCAACGTAGCAAATAGTACAGTAAGAACTATGGTATAGCTAGTTGCTGTGAGGCGCTAGCAACGTAGCAAATAGTACAGTAAGAACTATGGTATAGCTAGTTGCTGTGAGGCGCTAGCAATGTAGCAAATAGTACAGTAAGAACTATGGTATAGCTAGCTGCTGTGAGGCGCTAGCAACGTAGCAAATAGTACAGTAAGAACTATGGTATAGCTAGCTGCTGTGAGGCGCTAGCAACGTAGCAAATAGTACAGTAAGAACTATGGTATAGCTAGTTGCTGTGAGGCGCTAGCAACGTAGCAAATAGTACAGTAAGAACTATGGTATAGCTAGTTGCTGTGAGGCGCTAGCAATGTAGCAAATAGTACAGTAAGAACTATGGTATAGCTAGCTGCTGTGAGGCGCTAGCAACGTAGCAAATAGTACAGTAAGAACTATGGTATAGCTAGCTGCTGTGAGGCGCTAGCAACGTAGCAAATAGTACAGTAAGAACTATGGTATAGCTAGTTGCTGTGAGGCGCTAGCAACGTAGCAAATAGTACAGTAAGAACTATGGTATAGCTAGTTGTTGTGAGGCGCTAGCAACGTAGCAAATAGTACAGTAAGAACTATGGTATAGCTAGCTGCTGTGAGGCGCTAGCAACGTAGCAAATAGTACAGTAAGAACTATGGTATAGCTAGTTGTTGTGAGGCGCTAGCAACGTAGCAAATAGTACAGTAAGATCTATGGTATAGCTAGTTGTTGTGAGGCGCTAGCAACGCAGCAAATAGTACAGAAAGAGCTACAGTATAGCTAGTTGTTGTGAGGCGCTAGCAACGTAGCAAATAGTACAGTAAGATCTATGGTATAGCTAGTTGTTGCGCTAGCAACGCAGCAAATAGTACAGTAAGAACTATGGTATAGCTAGTTGTTGCGCTAGCAACGCAGCAAATAGTACAGTAAGAACTATGGTATAGCTAGTTGTTGCGCTAGCAACGCAGCAAATAGTACAGTAAGAACTATGGTATAGCTAGTTGTTGTGAGGCGCTAGCAACGTAGCAAATAGTACAGTAAGATCTATGGTATAGCTAGTTGTTGCGCTAGCAACGCAGCAAATAGTACATTAAGAACTATGGTATAGCTAGTTGTTGCGCTAGCAACGCAGCAAATAGTACAGTAAGAACTATGGTATAGCTAGTTGTTGTGAGGCGCTAGCAACGTAGCAAATAGTACAGTAAGAGCTACAGTATAGCTAGTTGTTGTGAGGCGCTAGCAACGTAGTAAATAGTACAGAAAGAGCTACAGTATAGCTAGTTGTTGTGAGGCGCTAGCAACGTAGTAAATAGTACAGAAAGAGCTACAGTATAGCTAGTTGTTGTGAGGCGCTAGCAACGTAGTAAATAGTACAGAAAGAGCTACAGTATAGCTAGTTGTTGTGAGGCGCTAGCAACGTAGTAAACAATACAGAAAGAGCTACAGTATAGCTAGTTGTTGTGAGGCGCTAGCAACGTAGTAAACAATACAGAAAGAGCTACAGTATAGCTAATTTTTTTGCATTTAATTTTAAGATGTGTATATACATATATTCTGTTTTTGTGTTGTCTGAGATTCGAACCTATGATCTTGCCGTTGCTAGCGCCATGCTTTAGCAGTTGAGCTAGAGCAACCCTAATGTATGCTCATGAATTAATTTGTTTGATATATGAGGAAGTCTGTATTCAAAAGCATAAGTGATGTCCGACTGAATGTTTATGACAGATAACATTTGATTATATGAATGTCTATGTTAGCGTCAGATATTCAAAATCCACAGAAACAGAATTTCAATGACTTCCTCACGTAGGAACAGAGAATATGAGGCAACAGAGAGAGCTTTTCCTACACTTGTACGATTGTGAAAATAAAAGGAGATGTTTAGCAGAATGTTCACACTGTTCTTTACCACAGAGTGAGTTTGGACAGATCATAGAACAAATGTAAACAGGAGTGTTTGTGGCATGAGGGTGAGAAAATGACAGTGTTTTCATTTTGGAGTGAACGGTTCCTTTAACTGCTTGATAAGTCTATTGAAGAAAGAGAGTGTTTTTTTGTGCTTGTACGGTTCCTCCCAGCAAACAAACGCTCCCCCTCCTCTTCCTCTGAAACACGTGTGTCTGCCACTTTTTAATGGAGGCATCAATAAATGATCAGCTCCCTCAGACGCAATCGCATCAAACGACGCAGCAGCTGCCGGGGGAGCCAGTGACACAGTTATGAGCTTCAGGCCGCGGCGTGTAATGAAGACACGCGGGCCAACTTCTGTTGAAAAAAAAATCTATCAACCTTGAGCTGCAGAGCGGAAGTCCAATTAACAGTGATGCCAACCAATAACGAGATCTCGCTTCAGCCTGGCATTTAATTAGTCACCATCCTGTTTTTAGTTCAGTTAAGAACTGCACTGCTGAGAGTCTGTCCATCAATGTGAGGATGTTTCGGTGGAATCGAGAAAAACATTATTTCATGGGTGCATTTCGACATTCTGGTGTGTTGATTTTGTTTATTTTTTGTACAGATTCATAATGAGTCAGCTGAAGTCTAACAGATGTCTGGAGATCTCATTTTCTAATGATAAAAAGCAAAAGTGAAAATAATCCAAAATAGAATAAATGTGTTGAATTTCTAGCAAAACACTTGCATTTAAATATTTAGCACATGCATTAATTTTATATATATATTTAGAAGTGTTTCTCTCGTCTCATCTCAAGCGTGCTCTGCACTGACACTTTTGTCCAAAAATGAGAGCTTTAAAGAGGTTTTGTGGTTAAATACGTCATTAGGACCCATCATCCAGTCACATGGTTTCTCTTACCACTGCTACGCTGATGACACGCAACTCTACTTGTCTTTCCAGCCCAACGACACCACAGTGACTGACCGCTCGAATCTCAGCCTGTCTGGCTGACATCTCAACATCACCGTGCAGCTGGGTCCAACTACAGTGTTGCCTTCCAAAATGGTCAGCAATCTAGGGGTAACCATCGATAACAGGCTAAATTTCACAGACCACATCTCAAAGAGAGCAAGATCATGTAGATTTACACTCAACAATATCAGGAAGATAAGACCTTTCCTCTCTGAACATGCCACACAACTGCTTGTTCAGTCACTTGTCATCTCTAGACTGGACTACTGTAACGCTCTCATCGCAGGCCTTCCTGCATGTGCTATTAGACCTCTGCAAATTACCCAGAATGCAGCAGCATGTCTGGTCTTTAATGAACCAAAGAGAGCACATGTTACACCCCTCCTCGTCTCTCTCCACTGGCTGCCGGTTGATGCACGTGTTAAATTCAAGGCTCTGATGCTGCATACAGAACAGTCACTGGGTCTGCTCCAACATACCTAAAATCATTTATGCAGAGCTACACTCCCGCCAGAAGCCCGTCGGCTAATGATCGGCACCTTGTTGCACCAACACAAAGAGGCACCAAAACACTTTTCCAGACTTTCAGTTTTATCATACCACATTGGTGGAATGACCTCCCCAACTCCATCCGTGAACCTGACTCACTCTCTATCTTCAAAAAACGGCTGAAAACACTTTTCCAAGAGCACTGAACCAGTCAATAAAAAAATTTAAAAAAAAATTTGAAATGTTTCTAAATGTATTAACAATTCTTGTTGCACTTAAATCGGTTTTGTATACTATTGTGATTATAGTGAAACTTTGTAGTATGGCACTTTTCGTACCACTGTCTCCTTAAGATGATTCGCTTATGTTTTTCCTCTTTTGTAAAGTCGCTTTGGATAAAAGCGTCTGCCAAATGAATAAATGTAAAGTACTGTATATATGAGGGGCGTCTGTGTATCTCAGCGAGTATTGACGCTGGCTATCACACCTGGAGTCGCGAGGTTGAATCTGACTCCAGTCAGGTCTCCTAAGCAACCAAATTGTCCCGGTTGCTAGGGACGGTAGAGTCACATGGGGTAACCAAATTGGGCCGGTTGCTAGGGAGGGTAGAGTCACATGGGGTAACCAAATTGACCTGGTTGCTAGGGAGGGTAGAGTCACATGGGGTAACCAAATTGTCCCAGTTGCTAGGGAGGGTAGAGTCACATGGGGTAACCAAATTGGGCCAGTTGCTAGGGAGAGTAGAGTCACATGGGGTAACCAAATTGGGCCGGTTGCTAGGGAGGGTAGAGTCACATGGGGTAACCAAATTGGGCCGGTTGCTAGGAAGGATAGAGTCACATGGGGTAACCAAATTGTCCCAGTTGCTAGGGAGGGTAGAGTCACATGGGGTAACCAAATTGTCCCAGTTGCTAGGGAGGGTAGAGTCACATGGGGTAACCAAATTGTCCCAGTTGCTAGGGAGGGTAGAGTCACATGGGGTAACCAAATTGTCCCAGTTGCTAGGGAGGGTAGAGTCACATGGGGTAACCAAATTGTCCCAGTTGCTAGGGAGGGTAGAGTCACATGGGGTAACCAAATTGGCCCGGTTGCTAGGGAGGGTAGTCACTATTCTCCGCAGCATCCACGCACAACTCACCACACGCCCCACCGAGAGCAAGAACCACATTATAGTGACCACGAGGAGGTTACCCCATGTGACTCTACCCTCCCTAGCAACCGGGCCAAATTGGTTACCCCATGTGACTCTACCCTCCCTAGCAACCGGGCCAAATTGGTTACCCCATGTGACTCTACCCTCCCTAGCAACCGGGCCAAATTGGTTACCCCATGTGACTCTACCCTCCCTAGCAACCGGGACAATTTGCAAAATCGTCAGGCGGACTTTTTTAATAATAGGATCAAATTTACAAGACAAATGTAAGTGTTTGAAACTGGTTCCGATAAAAGTGAGTGAGCGTTTTTTCGGCGACGTGAAAAGATACAGAAGCTTGCCCGTATCTCCCCCACACCTGCCTCATCATTTGCGGGTGAAGTCTCCATACAGTAAACTGTCTCTCTTATGTCTAAGATGTGTTTCGGGCGTAATACACAAGCGTGCATCGCTCCACACAATCAGTTTATGTGCTAGGATGTGCATTCGATTCAAACTACCAATCGCAGAAATTAACGTGTTAAATGTCCCATCCCTATAATGGATCTGAATAGTGTAATAGTGAAAGTCTGTGTTTGGGACAAGGCTAAAACCGTCAAATCTATACATGAAAGGCCTTTAAACAGCACCAAATATACATGATGAAGGTCCGGTTAAAAGCTTCAAATTCAGGTTTAATGTCACCTGCAAATAACAAAAAGAAAAAAGTTGAAATCTGTTCGTTATACAATGTACAATTATTGTAATAATAATCATCCCCTGGGGTGTGAAATTGCCCAAAGTTGAAATAAACACCCAAATGTATAAAACGGTCTGGTTCACTTTAGTCTGCGCTGTAAACGGTGATGAAATGCTTATTTGCTATGTTTTATCCTTACATGTGGAGTTTGACCACCTCTAGTTTGTAATAATATTCCCATTTATTTGGTCATTAACTTAATTAAATGAATCGTTTCTTTGAATTACAATAATGATTCAATTGTGAGCTTTAAATCCATGCTTAGACTGCCTGTGAACAGGCCATCAAAACACATGCGGGCGGATGATTTGATTTCAGAGAGACTGTAAAGTGGTGTGTTTGAGTCTCCACTGTTGCCCTTTAATTCCCAGCAGGACCGTGTGTCCCATCTGAAAGCCTCTCCACTCTAATGAAAGAAAGACCTTTGATGGCTGCGAAGCTCTACAGGCTCTCCGCGGGGGTCTTTGATGCTCGGGGTATCATCTGCCATCTCCAAACCAAGCGTCTCCATAGAAACAGCTCTTCCCATATGTTTCCAACCTCTCGGCCACACCCGACCGAGGCGGGCGCTCGATTATTTCCTCAGTAGGTCAGTCTCAGTGCGTTTGAATCAATACTTCCGCGGCGGGAGATGCAGGTTGGTCAGATATCGGCAGGGACGTGAGGAGGACGAGCAGCTGCCCTCTGCTGCCTGTGTTTCGTGTCACCGAGACGTTCAGATCTCATGTGAGACATTGCAGCGGGCAGAGGTGAATCTTTGAAGTGATTTAGTGTCGTTTCTCCGAGCAGCGGCGAGAGATCTGAGATGTGTACAAAACCAACGACAGCTGTCCCGCTGCTCAGTCTGTCAATCATTTGAAGGAACAGTTGTTACTCACTCACATGTCATTCCAAGACACGTCCACATGAATCCATTTACCTTGAAATCTGTCTTCAGTTTCCTAACATCACTGTTTTACAAAATACAGTTTTTGTGCGGGAAAAGTGTGTTTCAAACAAATGATTTTTATAAACCTGTATGGTGTGTGTGTGTGTGTGTGTGTGTGTGTGTGTGTGTCTGTGTGTGTGTGTGTGTGTGTGTGTGTGTGTATATGTGTTTGTGTATATGTGTGTGTATGTGTGTGTATATGTGTGTGTGTGTGTATATGTGTGTGTGTGTGTGTGTGTGTGTTTGTGTATGTGTTTGTGTATATGTGTTTGTGTGTATGTGTGTGTGTGTGTGTGTGTGTGTATATGTGTGTTTGTGTATATGTGTTTGTGTGTATGTGTGTGTGTGTGTGTGTGTGTGTATATGTGTGTTTGTGTGTATGTGTGTGTGTGTGTGTGTGTGTGTATATGTGTTTGTGTGTGTGTGTGTATATGTGTTTGTGTGTATGTGTGTGTGTGTGTGTGTGTATGTGTTTGTGTATATGTGTTTGTGTGTATGTGTGTATGTGTGTGTGTATGTGTGTATGTGTGTGTGTGTGTGTGTGTGTGTGTGTGTGTGTGTGTGTATGTGTGTATGTGTGTATGTGTTTGTGTATATGTGTTTGTGTGTATGTGTGTATGTGTGTGTGTATGTGTGTGTGTGTGTGTGTGTGTGTGTGTGTATATGTGTTTGTGTGTATGTGTTTGTGTGTATGTGTGTGTGTGTGTGTGTGTATGTGTTTGTGTATATGTGTTTGTGTGTATGTGTGTATGTGTGTGTGTATGTGTGTGTGTGTGTGTGTGTGTGTGTGTGTATGTGTGTATGTGTGTATGTGTATGTGTGTGTGTGTGTGTGTGTGTGTGTGTATGTGTGTGTGTATGTGTGTATGTGTGTGTGTGTGTGTGTGTGTGTGTGTGTGTGTCTCAATGGCAATTAAAATATGCATTCCTTTTAACTGTATAACATCGACACGTTCACTTAAAGTCATCATACTGTTATTCTATATAAATTATTTGCGTTTTTTTTCAAAATCCTTAAACCCAGACCAAAATTTCTGACTGTAACTGGTCCAAGAGCTTTCCAGCTACATCCACCTAAATTGGTTCCGACCTTCAGACTGCCCTGATTCTGGTTGCGTTGACTGTTCCAACTGGTTACAATTACGGTTTTTGAACAGCGGGTGTTCAGAAGATCCCAAAACCCCCATGCGCTTACATCTGCATAATGTTCAAATGGACCAAGACTCTTCAAACTCCATCCATCGAATAATCCAAATGTAAACAAGGTCTTTAAAAACTGTTTTTCTCTCTTTCTACTTCAGTAAACTAAAACACAATTCTGTGGACATTTCATACGTTCCACAGCACTTCCGGCTTCAGCCACTGGGGGCAGTGATCGGATGTTTGTTCAGCACAGGCCGATTTCAGCAGCAACATTTCCACCCAACTGATCTCACATTAAGATCCGTCTGAAACAGCACGAGTTCTTGCATTAGTAATCAAACCCCATTTTTGAGTTATTGATGCAAACATGGGGTAGACACGAGCTTTGGACGAGGGGAAGATTATCACGTCCCATTCCTCATAGCATAGTTAAAGAAATCGAAAAACCTCTAGGAAGATCCTGAGCAAGCTAAAAAGTGATTTTCTCAGGGTGTTGCATGTGAAGCTCTGGTGAGGCGGCTGTGATCTAATCGTATCCTCAGGACACATTCGATGCTTTAGAACAAAGAATCCGGCTCATATGGAGCAAATGCACGCTGGTTTATACCGCGGGGTGAACAGACCAACAAATCCACATCTCAACATTATTTTAATGCTACTGATGTTGCTCAGAGGCTTAACACAGACCTGGCTGAGAGTCACAAACAGAGAAAACGATTTGCAATGACTAAATATAGATGAAAGAATCAAACGGGAGTGAATCTGGAGACGTTCTCACTGTAAGAACGTCAACACGGACGCTTCTGGCTACGCACGCTTGATTTCACGTTATCATGTCAGATAGGTAGCGTGAATGATATGTAGGATGGGACCTGATTTTACCCATTCAAAATGGATCGGAGGGTATTGATGGAGTTTTGTTATGAAATTTAAATGCATAAAAATGCATTCACTGATGAATAATTTACACTGATGAGTCAATTTTGCAGGGCTGTCACATGGCGACGTTTTTCCGGCGTGAATATCTTCCGCTAGTATTGCGTGTTTAAATGCAATGTCTTATTAGGGGGCCAATCAGTGAAGCTGCTGCTAATGTGAACAGGACAACTCCTCCTTGACCGTTAGTCCGATCAGTGTGCAATTTGGTATACATCATCTACAGACCCTCTTGACAAAAGTAATCAAAATAATTTTGATATTTCAAATCATCCAAAGATATTAAAGCTAAAGTTCCTTTGGTTTAACGTAATTTGAGTAATTGATCAATATCTATTCATCGCAAACTCCAAATGTAACCAAACTTGGTGCACATAGTCAACCCGACGTTTAGCGGATGTCAACAAAGTTTCATACAATTCCGCCACTAGGGGGCGCTACAACTAAAAAAAACTGTCATAACTTTGCAGCCGTTTGAGCGAGAAAGTTCCAATTAAATCTTATTTAATTCAAAATCATTTTTATTTTATTCATATTAATCTTCTTTTGGTTCAAATGCTAACATATTCTTAAAAAATCAATTCGACAAATTAACAAAAATGTCCGCCATTGCCAATCAAATTTCAGCACCTTATAACTCGTGTTGGGAATGGTCGAGGGTTGTGGAAATTACTGTACACAAGTATGGTGTCAGCTCGAAGCCGCATACCAAATTTTGTGACAATCGGCCACATGCTGGTGATATAATTAGCTAATTAGCATTTTTGCTCAAAACTCCGGAACCGTATAGGCTACAATACAAATTTGTATCTTCTCTGAATCCACCTTGAATTTCCATTTCCACAAGAGACTTTAATGACAATTTCGAGATATTCGAAAAACCTACTTTTTCAAACTCATCTTAGGCCATTTCACAAAACTTGGTATATATCATCTACAGACCCTCCTGATAAAAGTTATCAAAAAAATTTCGATATGTCAAATCGTTCTGAAGATATTAAAGCTACAGTTCCTTTGGTTTAACGTGATTTGAGTAATTGATCAATATCTATTCATCGCAAACTCCAAATGTAACCAAACTTGGTGCACATAGTCAACCCGACGTTTAGCGGATGTCAACAAAGTTTCATACAATTCCGCCACTAGGGGGCGCTACAACCTAAAAACCTGTCATAACTTTACAGCCGTTTGAGCGACAAAGTTCAAATTAAATATGCATCTTCTTTGGTTCAAATGCGAACATATTCTTAAAATATAAATTCGACAAATTAACAAAAATGTCCGCCATTGCCAATCAAATTTCAGCACCTTATAACTCGTATTGGGAATGGTCGAGGGTTGTGGAAATTACTGTACACAAGTATGGTGTCAGCTCGAAGCCGCATAAAAATTTTGTGACAATCGGCCACATGATGGTGGTATAATTAGCTAATTAGCATTTTTTGCTCAAAACTCCAGAACCGTATAGGCTACAATACAAATTACCTTACCCCATTACTTAAAATACTTACCCCACCCTTACACCTAAAACTAACCAATTCTCAACAATATAAAAGATGTAACAAGTAGATATAGGTACAGTCACAGACTCCTGCTGCTTATAATATTAATGCAAAACATTACAATGGTGCAATTGCATACTGGTTTGGAACAGCATGAGGGTGAGTAAATGATGACAGAATTGTAATTTCTCTGGGAACTATCACTTTAATTGTTATCTGTGATTACAGACCCGCACTGCTCTTTTGTTCGGGAGGGTTGTCTGTACGGCCCGTTTAGCGTGACCGATATGACCAAAATCTCTCACTGATATTTGCATCCATTAATCATGAAGGCTGCACATCTTTCTAGAATCCCTGACACCGAATGACAGCGCTGTCACATGCCAGAATAAAACCCTGTAGCTGGTCAAGGGCACCTTCAATCCTGACGGGACGCTCGGTGACCCTCAGTCTGCGGTTCCCTCCTCTCTCACTCTGACAGCTGTGCGGCTCTGAGACTCTGAATAGGGCGAACACGTTTCACATCCCCTGCACTGTGAGAGTCTCACACGGGTCGCAGGACTAGAGTTTAAAGACTCGCGTGTCACACAAGACTGAGACTGCTGTAGATTGTAGACTGATCCTTCGATTTCTACTAAAAATTACATGATTGTGGCAACAATTTTGTGAAATTATTTCACGTGCTTCTTTACACGTATCGCGGCGGTTCAGAGGTGAAATGTCCACTGGGTGGCACTAAAAGCGAGTGAAATGTTCTCTCAAACAGACGAGGACAAATCCGACCTCCCAAACCTAAACCTAAACCTAAACCTAACCAAGAGTGTCAGAAAAACCAAACGTGAGATTAAAAAACAATGAAGTTTGCTCCTATAAAACAATTACCATGGTGCAGTCATGATTTTCTGGACAAGTACTATAGTACTGTGCTATTACCCTGTTGTTTTCAGACATTACTATGGTAATACCATGTTAATTGCTCTTACAAAAAAGAATCATAGTATTATTGTGATTTTTACCCTGTTTTCTGCACATGTACCATGGTAATATACTGTTTTGTTTTACATATACTATGGCAATTGAATACAATTAAAATACAACTCTGAAGCTCCAAAAAGCACATAAAGGCAGCATAAAAGTAATCCACAAGAGTCCATGTTTTAATCTATGTTTTCTGAAGGGATATGATAGGTGTGCATGAGAAATCAGATCAATATTTAAGTCATTTTCTACTATAAATCTACACTTTCACTTTCACATACGACTCCAGTGGTTTAATCCATGTCTTCAGAAGTGATATGATAGGTGTGGATGAGATACAGATCGATATTTAAGTCATTTTCTACTATAAATCTACACTTTCACTTTCACTTTCTCCAGTGGTTTAATCCATGTTTTCTGAAGGGATATGATAGGTGTGGATGAGATACCGATCAATATTTAAGTCATTTTCTACTATAAATCTACACTTTCACTTTCACATACGACTCCAGTGGTTTAATCCATGTCTTCAGAAGTAATATGATAGGTGTGAGTGAGAAACAGATCAATATTTAAGTCATTTTCTACTATAAATCTACACTTTCCCTTTCACTTTCACATACGACTCCAGTGGTTTAATCCATGTCTTCAGAAGTGATATGATAGGTGTGGATGAGATACAGATCAATATTTAAGTCATTTTCTACTATAAATCTACACTTTCACTTTCACATACGACTCCAGTGGTTTAATCCATGTCTTCAGAAGTGATATGATAGGTGTGGGTGAGATACGGATCAATATTTAAGTCATTTTCTACTATAAATCTACACTTTCACTTTCACATACGACTCCAGTGCTTTAATCCATGTCTTCAGAAGGGATATGATAGGTGTGGATGGGATACAGATCAATATTTAAGTCATTTTCTACTATAAATCTACACTTTCACTTTCACATACGACTCCAGTGGTTTAATCCATGTCTTCAGAAGTGATATGATAGGTGTGGGTGAGAAACAGATCAATATTTAAGTCATTTTCTACTATAAATCTACACTTTCACTTTCACATACGACTCCAGTGGTTTAATCCATGTCTTCAGAAGTGATATCATATCACGTATTATATTTATAATGAACAAATCCGACCTCCCAACCCCAGATCTTAAACCTAAACCTAACCAAGTGTGTCAGAAAAAGCAAAATGAATCAATTAATTAAAGTCATTTTGTGGCGCTTCTGTGACACTTTTGGCTCTTCAGGACTCGTATCCCGCTCCTTTACATCAGTCGAGCTGCCGCACAATCTGATCACACTCGGACGAGCTCGTTAATGTAGTTAAATGTTCAAATGAGTCACGCGCTGTAGTAAAAGTGTGTATATGTGGTTTTACTCGTTAAACGTGTGAAAGTGAATAAAAGTCGTTGTTGTTGTAGCGCCTCTAGTGTTCATAACACCAGGAAACTGCAGCGATACGTGAATAAATACGGACCGATCTTTCTGAGCCTTGAAATATCCAGCAAATACACCCAAACATCCCAGCCAGACTGATCTGTGGAACTATTTGTGGTCCAAAGACTCTTTCCACCTGCATGAATGCCCTGCTGTCCCAATTAGGAAGGAAAGGTTGAGCCCGCGGTGCTCCGATTTTATCCTGCTGGTCTCAGCGGTCTTCCCTCTGTCACTTAGAGCATATCTCACCGACACTGCGACAAGAAATACGACATTTAATGCCTGAAATGATGCCACTATGAACTCTGTGTGTGTGCGAGATTGCATTGGAGTCGTAGGACATGAGATGATTTCCAGCAACAATAGAGTGTGGGCAGGGGTGTTCATGAATGCGAGCGTTACAAACCAGAATAGTGAGGATGCATACATGACAGTGAAACAAAGAGAGAGAATGTGTCCGCAGAGAGTTGATTTAATCACATGATCTTCCTTTCATTTGCATTTGCCCGTCAGGCAGAACTCGAGACGCTCATCTAATGAGCTCAGGTGAGCTGTGACAAACGTAAACAAACTAGAAATCAAGAAATCAGGACGTCTACAAGGAAGATTCTCTATTGTATGAATGCACATATGTCATGTTAAAGTTCACGAGAAATGGGACTTTGCAACAAATGCCCAAATATTGATGCACTTGATTGACGGCGCATGAAATGTAAAAGCATCGCTGTTGATAAGTTGCATGGAGCAGTTGTGAGTAACAGGAAATTTGTTGAAATTAACAGTAATTCTCACTTTAGATGTTCATATAAATTGTATATTATGTCATATTTACATGAAACTTCACAGAAGTGTTGATAAAAAAGTCGTCTTCACGTGTATCACACTGGTTTTGCTGTAGTTCATGTATATTTTGAAATATCAAAGAATTAAAAAAAATATATTTTAAAATTAAAAAAAAATATTATTATTATTTTTATTTAAAAATAAGCATATTTATTAACTTTTACATTTGTTAGTAAACATACCAAAAATATCAATCTTTTTACGTGTATGAACAGTTCAGAACCTATTAATGAAAAGCATCGGGTTATCGATGATTTATGAGCTTGAATCCCAAATTCCTCGGTCAATCTCAAAATTACCAGATTTCTGAGACCCACAATAACAGTTGTGACTTTCTGTCTTAAGTGCAACACAAAAAGATGTGTTGTGCAGTATGTAAGTCTCAGTCACCATTCACTTTCATTGCATCTTTTTTCCATGATGACTGAGGTTGTAGTTCTGCCTCTTATGGGTTTGTTTACAAACGTCAACAAAAGATGCTGTCAGTGATTTTCTGCATTGTGCATTTTAAATAAGTTGTCACGGCTTCACATAAACGGCTGCATCATTATGAGGAAATGAAATCTCATCTTGTGTAACTTACAACATTCAAAACAGCACAGTCCTGGCGCATGGATTTATTTGAGTTTTATTCCCCTGTAACTGCAGTGTCAAGCACACCTTACAAATAAAAACTCTGAATTGCATAACTTACAGTGTCCAAACCTTGCGACTTGTTGCATCAGAACACAGTTTTCTTTATTTGTCAACAGCAGAAGTGACTGGAGTGGATGATCACGCTGTACACACAGTTTTAACAGAGATCTGTGAATTATCTGAGGACTGATCTGATTATGCATCCTATTATATTCTCCAGCGTCTGTTTCTAAGGAGAGTCACGGCCCTTTTGTTTCCAGAGAGGCTCTCGATAGTCATGGGCCCCTCGAAGGGCCGTTAAGTCCACAGAGACGAGACACAAAACAAACAGCGAGCGTTAGACGCAGTTAAGCACTTTGGCAGCTGTTGAGTTGTTTGGAGCAGTTTGGGTTGATGTGCTTGTTTGCATATTTTGAGTGGCTCATAAAATTATTTGCAGATAAATGTGAAGTATGACTAAAATTATAGATAAGCATCTAATGTTTTTCTTTTGCAGGTGCATGCATCTTTTAGACCCCAAATAGGTCATTATTTACATTTATTTATATTTATGCATTTGGCAGATATTTTTATCCAAAGTGACTTACAATGCATTCATGGTATACATTTTATAAGTTTGTGTGTTCCCTGGGAATCGAACCCATGACCTTGGCGTTGCTTGCACCATGCCCTACACTCTAAGAAGAAAAGGTTTCATATAGAACCCAAAAGGGTTCTATCGCTCACTTGATATTTGGAACCCCAAAAAGGTTCTATTTAGAACCCAAAAAGCTTCTATCGCTCGCTTGATATTTGGAACCCCAAAAAGGTTCTATTTAGAACCCAAAAAGCTTCTATCGCTCACTTGATATTTGGAACCCCAAAAAGGTTCTATATAGAACCAAAAAGGCTTCTATCGCTCGCTTCATATTTGGAACTTTCAAAAAAAAGGTTCTATATAGAACCAAAAAGGCTTCTATCGCTCGCTTCATATTTGGAACTTTCAAAAAAAAGGTTCTATATAGAACCAAAAAGGCTTCTATCGCTTGCTTCATATTTGGAACCCAAAAAAAGGTTCTATATAGAACCCAAAAGGCTTCTATTGCTCGTTTCATATTTGGAACCCCAAAAATGTTCTATTTAGAATCCAAAACACTTCTATTGCTCGCCTGATATTTGGAACCCCAAAAAGGTTCTATATAGAACCAAAAAGGCTTCTACCACTCGTTTCATATTTGGATCCCCAAAAATGTTCTACATAGAACCAAAAAGGCTTCTATCACTCGTTTCATATTTGGAACCCCAAAAATTTTCTATTTAGAACCCAAAAGGATTCTACCACTCGTTTCATAATTGGATCCCCAAAAATGTTCTATATAGAACCCAAAAGACTTCTATCACTCGCTTCATATTTGGAACCCCAAAAATTTTCTATTTAGAACCCAAAAGGCTTCTATCACTCGTTTCATATTTGGATCCCCAAAAATGTTCTATATAGAACCCAAAAGACTTATATCACTCGTTTCATATTTGGAACCCCCAAAACTTTCTATATAGAACCCAAAAGGCTTCTATCACTCGTTTCATATTTGGAACCCAAAAATGTTCTATATAGAACCCAAAAGGCTTCTATCGCTCGTTCCATATTTGGAACCCAAAAATGTTCTATATAGAACCCAAAAGGCTTCTATCGCTCGTTTCATATTTGGAAACCAAAAATGTTCTATATAGAACCCAAAAGTCTTCTATCGCTCGTTTCATATTTGGAAACCAAAAATGTTCTATATAGAACCCAAAAGGCTTCTATCGCTCGTTTCATATTTGGAAACCAAAAATGTTCTATATAGAACCCAAAAGTCTTCTATCGCTCGTTTCATATTTGGAAACCAAAAATGTTCTATATAGAACCCAAAAGGCTTCTATCACTCGTTTCATATTTGGATCCCCAAAAATGTTCTATATAGAACCCAAAAGACTTATATCACTCGTTTCATATTTGGAACCCCCAAAACTTTCTATATAGAACCCAAAAGGCTTCTATCGCTCGTTTCATATTTGGAACCCAAAAATGTTCTATATAGAACCCAAAAGGCTTCTATCGCTCGTTTCATATTTGGAACCCAAAAATGTTCTATATAGAACCCAAAAGGCTTCTATCGCTCGTTTCATATTTGGAACCCAAAAATGTTCTATATAGAACCCAAAAGGCTTCTATCGCTCGTTTCATATTTGGAAACCAAAAATGTTCTATATAGAACCCAAAAGGCTTCTATCGCTCGTTTCATATTTGGAAACCAAAAATGTTCTATATAGAACCCAAAAGTCTTCTATCGCTCGTTTCATATTTGGAAACCAAAAATGTTCTATATAGAACCCAAAAGGCTTCTATCACTCGTTTCATATTTGGATCCCCAAAAATGTTCTATATAGAACCCAAAAGACTTATATCACTCGTTTCATATTTGGAACCCCCAAAACTTTCTATATAGAACCCAAAAGGCTTCTATCGCTCGTTTCATATTTGGAACCCAAAAATGTTCTATATAGAACCCAAAAGGCTTCTATCGCTCGTTTCATATTTGGAACCCAAAAATGTTCTATATAGAACCCAAAAGGCTTCTATCGCTCGTTTCATATTTGGAACCCCAAAAGGCTTCTATCGCTCGTTTCATATTTGGAAACCAAAAATGTTCTATATAGAACCCAAAAGGCTTCTATCGCTCGTTTCATATTTGGAAACCAAAAATGTTCTATATAGAACCCAAAAGGCTTCTATCACTCGCTTCATATTTGGAACCCAAAAATGTTCTATATAGAACCCAAAAGGTTTCTATCACTCGCTTCATATTTGGAACCCAAAAATGTTCTATATAGAACCCAAAAGGCTTCTATCGCTCGTTTCATATTTGGAAACCAAAAATGTTCTATATAGAACCCAAAAGGCTTCTATCACTCGCTTCATATTTGGAAACCAAAAATGTTCTATATAGAACCCAAAAGGCTTCTATCACTCGCTTCATATTTGGAACCCAAAAATGTTCTATATAGAACCCAAAAGGTTTCTATCACTCGCTTCATATTTGGAACCCAAAAATGTTCTATATAGAACCCAAAAGGCTTCTATCACTCGTTTCATATTTGGAACACAAAAAAAATTCTTCTATCACCAAAAATGTTCTATAGTAAAATAAACAAACCATTTCAATATTTACTATGTGAAATGTATTTGTATAAACCTCTAACTTTGGGAAACATCGAGTTGGTTTTACCTTGAAACAGGAACGCTCTCCTATCATCATGGAAGCCTTGCACCTGTGTCACTCCGGCAAACCCTTTTCCCGGACTGAACTCCTGGAACACACTGATCCGAACCGCTGGATCCACGCCGAATGCAGCGACTTCAACACAATCAAAATATATGCCATTAAAACTGATTCTAGATACAGTCTCACAATATTGCACCTTTTGGCCAATGAATTTCAATGAGCATTTGTGATAACTGGATATGGACTTTTCAAAATCAACAGAAATTGCAGATCGCAATTAACAAAGAGACGTTTCTAGACCGTTTAACATATAAGATGATTTTTATAATATTTATGACTTTTCCATTCTTTATATCAAAATCCGCTGATTTATCCCATGTTAATTACCTAAAATGTTTATTACGCGTTATTACATTTAATACTAATGTACTAACATTGTAACTAGTACATAAAGTGCAATTAAAACATATTAGAGATTACAGGAACACTTTGTATCATGTTTTGGGAGGGAATACACCTTAATATATGTAATTACTGGCTTTTATAGCTGTAAGGAGATGTATAGAATGAACAGCTACTCGTACATTATATATATATACACACACACACAAATAATCAAGTTATTGATAAACAATGATTGACGTCGATGTCTCAGCCTACCTGCTGCCACGTAAAATAATCCTAAAAACAACTGCAATAATCCCATGGTGAATGATCAAATTAGTCCATGTTGTAATTTACTCCTCAGATGAACGCGCACAAATACAATCACGTGTAAGCAGGACCGATCCTCCTCATTCAAACATTCTCACAGGACGAGAAGAGCATCTCCAGCACTTAAAGGTTCCGGTGAATGCGCGAGAATATTCCGTTAAGAGAAGCGCTGGTGCCGCACAGGTGGTTTGGGGATTGCGCACCGCACAGACTGCAGATCCACCAGACACCGTCTGATCGGTACAAGTGAAACCAGCTTCAAACCAGCTTCCCTGGAGCTAATGAGAGAGAGAGAGTGTGTGTGTGAGTGAGTGAGTGAGTGTGTGTGTGTGTGTGTGTGTGTGTGTGTGTGTGTGTGTGAGAGAGAGAGAGAGAGAGAGAGAGAGAGAGAGAGAGAGAGAGAGAGAGCTTGTAACCCCCCTGGTGGCGCATTGGTTTTTAAATCTTTTATTGTGGATCTCTGAGTATATGCTACTTGTACAGTGTAGCCTATGCATAACAAAATATATTTAAAAAAATCATCACTTTATATTAACTTTAATAACGATAATTATTGGGACATTACTGATCAGTTCATGCATATACATACATGTTATTACACTTATATATTATATAGTGATATATGCATCTGTACCATATATGACATAGGGGAAACGGGGGCTAGTTGTCACAAGGGCTATATCTAAAAATATATTATCGTGCTTAAATATAGCTGAAAAGCCAATAAATACACAAAAAAGTTGCTTGACTATATATATATATATATATATATATATATATGTATATTTGCATTTTAATTTCTTAAAATGTCCATCAATTAGAATTATATAATCTTTACTAAATGTAATTAATTAAAAAATATTTTTTTAATTTAATTTCGTTAAAGATTATTCAATATATCATATTTTTCAAGCATAATATTCCTGAAAAGCCATTAAATGCACTAAAAATATATTTTAGAATTTCATAAAAATGTCGATCAATTTTAATTATGTAATCTTTACAGAATGTAATGAATAAAACTTAAAATATTTATTTTTGTATTTAATTTCGTAAAGATGACCATTTAATTTGATGGAAATCTTAAAAATATGTTTATGACTTGACTTGAGTAGCTTTTGATACATTTCAAATACAAAAATAAATAAATATTCATTTACATTTGTACTTAATACATTTAAGTTTGACATGAGCACACCTGGAGTCGTGGGTTCGAATCCAGGGCGTGCTGAGTGACACATGCTGTGAGTCTCCGCGGAGTCATGCACAATGAGTCACGTGATCAGATGCGCTGATTGACAGTCTCAGACGTGGAGGAAACTGACACTTGTCCTCCACCACCCGGATTGAGGTGAATTCAATGAACTTATTTAAAGTGAGTTAATGCAACACAATTCTTTAACATTTGATCTCAACTTGATTTCATTGTGTATATGTTTACATATTCTAATTGTGTTGGGACTAAGTGAATAATAATGTATTGCACATGCATTTATTATTTTAATGTATTTCTATACAAGATAAAAACAAGTAGGAGACTTGTTAGTGTTTAATGATCTGTCATGGTGGGATTTAGAGGAGATTATGTCACGTAGATTTATTTAGGGTTCCCATTGTGGACAGGGCTGGACTGGTAATCTGGCATACCGGGCATTTTCCCGGTGGGCCGATGCAATTTGGGGCTGATCAGGGGCGGACTGGCCATCGGGAGAACCGAGTGGGCTGGTGGGTCGGCCGCAGAATGGGACGCGATACGCTAAAATAAGCCGCCATGTTATTCAGAACAGACCACAAAACGGTGTCGCGATATACAGAAAAGGACAGTAGTTTTTCTCATGAAGTAAATTCTGAGCGATCATCAGTATAATGACTGATTGGGGATCTGTAAACTTTCAACAGCACAATACTTGTTATACATATGCATTATATGCTAATGTGTTTGTTGCTAGCTATTAACAAGCTGCAAGGTTCGATAGAGTTATTAGAACATATCAAGTTTAAGTTAGGTTAACTCAATTCATTTAGGCTTTTGCTACACAATTAATTTAGGATTTCTCTACACAATTCATTTAGGTTTTTGCTACACAATTAATTTAGGATTTCTCTACACAATTCATTTAAGTTTTTGCTACACAATAATTTAGGTTTTCTCTAAACAATTCATTTAGGGTTTTGCTACACAATAATTTAGGTTTTCTCTACACAATTCATTTAGGTTTTTGCTACACAATTCATTTAGGTTTTCTCTACACAATTAATTTAGGTTTTCTCTACACAATTCATTTAGGTTTTCTCTACACAATACATTTAGGTTTTTGCTACACAATAATTTAGGTTTTCTCTAAACAATTTATTTAGGTTTTTGCTACACAATAATTTAGGTTTTTGCTACACAATTCATTTAGGTTTTTGCTACACAATTAATTTAGGTTAACGCTACACAGTTCATTTAGGTTTTCTCTACACAATTATTTTAGGTTTATGCTACACAATTCTTTTAGTATTTCTCTACACAATTAATTTAGGTTTATGCTACACAATTCTTTTAGGATTTCTCTACACAATTAATTTAGGATTTCTCTACACAATTCATTTAGGTTTTTGCTACACAATGATTTATGTTTTCTCTACACAATTCATTTAGGTTTTTGCTACACAATTCATTTAGGTTTTTGCTACACAATAATTTAGGTTTTCTCTACACAATAATTTAGGTTTTCTCTACACAATTAATTTAGGTTTTTGCTACACAATTCATTTAGGTTTTCTCTACACAATTCATTTAGGTTTTTGCTACACAATTCATTTAGGATTTCTCTACACAATTATTTTAGGTTTTCTCTACACAATTCATTAAGGTGTTAACACATGAAACACATATTTTCAGTCACTTAAACATTGTCAAGCACAATGTCATTGTGTTTGTTCATAATATTACATATATAAAGTGTTCAAAGGTTTAATCGAGCTCTGATATTCTCTTCTTGGACTCAATATAAACCTGATCTTAGACTGAACTGTCACTTGTTGTAATCATCATGAAATCCAAACTCTTTTCTTAATGCATGCTCCTGGTCTTATTGTGAATGCTTCATCAATGCATGTTATTCTAAAGGTAAATAACGATAGTCTTTACTCATTTTACAAAGTTTTCCAGCATGTGTTTTATACAGCATGTCTGTAAAGCTGTATGTTCCACAGATTGAGTCTCTCATGTTTAACAAAACCAGAACGCTCTGAGCTCTTTCAGAAACTGACCCAGTAAACCAAGCGGACAAGCTGTATTTTGGCTCAGAACAGCGATGTTTTTCACGGCTCTGGTGACCCGTTTGGCAACACTGAAAGGCCAGTGAGTTTAATCTAAGACCCAGCAGGCATTGTGAAGTCTGTCCTTGTTGTCTGGTAGTGAAACGCCGCTCACATTCCCGGCTAATCCCAACACATTCTATGAAATGTGATCAAACAAACGCAGTGCGATTTCCTTAATTCAGTGGTTTTCAAATGGTTTTGGTTCAGCTAGATTTTATAATGGACATCAAATGGCGACCCAACATTGTTCCAACGCTGTTTATTGTAAAAAGTAACCAAAACATCAACATGAAATCAAACGTGAAAAGTATTAATAGCGTGCTCTTCATAAACTCACTATATTCAAATTAACATGAGATTGATTGAATATGACAATGTTGCCCACTTTGTAAAAGCATAAACTTCATGATTGCATGATTATATGGTTAGTTGCATTTGATTATTTGTATTTAGCAATGTTTTCCCCTGCCGTCTGTGAGAAATCAGACCCGAGACCCATTTTTGGGTCATTACCCACCAGTTGAGGAGCACTCTGTTAGATTACCAATAAACACAATAAGGATATAATCTAACGCCCACATACATTTTAGAGGGGCAAGAATTCAATATCAGCTCTGATGCGAGACAGATGGTTTCTTGAAATGGCCAGACAGTATTTGAATAACCTTTTCTCCCATTTTCTCCCCAATTTCCCAATGCGCTCTGAGTCCTCGTGGTGGCATAGTGAGTCGCCTCAATCCAGGTGGTGGAGGACGAATCTCAGTTGCCTACGTGTGTGAGACCGTCAATCCGCTCATTTTATCACGTGACTGGTTGAGGACGTTAATCCGAGACGTAGCACCTGTGGAAGCTTCACGCTATTTTCTCGTGGCATCCTCGCACAACTCACCACACGCCCCACTGAGAGCGAGAACCAGGGGTGGAGGTTACCCCATGTGACTCTACCCACCCTAGCAACCGGGCCAATTGGTTGCTTAGGAGACCTGACTGGAGTCAAAGAGTCGATTCTGAATGGACTGACCGCAGTTCAAATGGTGATGTGCACCCCACAATAACAGTAAAACCTGTAAACTTATATTGTGATGACCTTCCTCATAGACCCATGATGAAATCAGCTTCAAACCTGGACTTGACTTGACTTGACTTGTCTTGTCTTGACTTGACTTGCCTTGACCCTGTCTTGACTTGACTTGTCTTGACTTGACTTGGCTTGACTTGTCTTGTCTTGACTTGCCTTGACTTGACTTGACTTGTCTTGACTTGACTTGACTTGTCTTGACATGACTTGTCCCTGTCTTGACTTGCCTTGACTTGACTTGCCTTGACTTGACTTGTCTTGTCTTGACTTGACTTGACTTGTCTTGACTTGTCTTGACTTGACTTGTCTTGACTTGACTTGACTTGTCTTGACTTGACTTGACTTGACTTGTCTTGTCTTGACTTGCCTTGACCCTGTCTTGACTTGACTTGACTTGACTTGACTTGACTTGACTTGTCTTGACTTGACTTGACTTGTCTTGTCTTGTCTTGACTTGCCTTGACCCTGTCTTGCCTTGAATTGACTTGTCCCTGTCTTGACTTGCCTTGACTTGTCTTGACTTGACTTGACTTGACTTGTCTTGTCTTGACTTGCCTTGCCTTGACTTGACTTGTCTTGTCTTGTCTTGTCTTGTCTTGTCTTGACTTGACTTGACTTGACTTGACTTGACTTGACTTGTCTTGACTTGACTTGACTTGTCTTGACTTGCCTTGACTTGACTTGACTTGACTTGACTTGTCTTGACTTGACTTGACTTGACTTGACTTGACTTGTCTTGACTTGACTTGACTTGACTTGACTTGTCTTGACTTGACTTGACTTGTCTTGACTTGCCTTGTCCCTGTCTTGACTTGCCTTGACTTGACTTGTCTTGTCTTGACTTGCCTTGACTTGTCTTGACTTGTCTTGACTTGACTTGACTTGACTTGACCCTGTCTTGGCTTGACTTGTCTTGACTTGACTTGACTTGACTTGACTTGACCCTGTCTTGTCTTGACTTGTCTTGACTTGTCTTGACTTGACTTGACTTGACTTGACTTGACCCTGTCTTGTCTTGACTTGTCTTGACTTGTCTTGACTTGACTTGACTTGTCTTGACTTGACTTGACTTGTCTTGAGTTGTCTTGACTTGACTTGACTTGACCCTGTCTTGGCTTGACTTGTCTTGACTTGTCTTGACTTGACTTGTCTTGACTTGACTTGCGTTGACCCTGACTTGACTTGACTTGCCTTGCCTTGACTTGACTTGTCTTGTCTTGTCTTGACTTGCCTTGACTTGACTTGACTTGTCTTGACTTGACTTGACTTGTCTTGACTTGCCTTGTCCCTGTCTTGACTTGCCTTGACTTGACTTGCCTTGACTTGACTTGTCTTGTCTTGACTTGCCTTGACTTGTCTTGACTTGTCTTGACTTGACTTGACTTGACTTGACCCTGTCTTGGCTTGACTTGTCTTGACTTGACTTGACTTGACTTGACTTGACCCTGTCTTGTCTTGACTTGTCTTGACTTGTCTTGACTTGACTTGACTTGTCTTGACTTGACTTGACTTGTCTTGAGTTGTCTTGACTTGACTTGACTTGACCCTGTCTTGGCTTGACTTGTCTTGACTTGACTTGTCTTGACTTGTCTTGACTTGACTTGACTTGCGTTGACCCTGACTTGACTTGACTTGTCTTGTCTTGACTTGACTTGACTTGACTTGACCCTGTCTTGTCTTGACTTGTCTTGACTTGTCTTGACTTGACTTGACTTGTCTTGTCTTGACTTGACTTGTCTTGAATTGTCTTGACTTGACTTGACTTGACTTGTCTTGACTTGACTCGTATTGACTTGACTTGACTTGCCTTGACCCTGTCTTGAATTGTCTTGACTTGACTTTTCTTGATTTGACTCGTATTGACTTGACTTGACTTGCTTGACTTGTCTTGACTTGACTTGACTTATTTCGCAAATAAAATGGCAAAAGGTTTCTGTAAGGGGTAGGTTAAGGATGAATTAATGGAGTGCTGTTTGCCTGTACAAAACTCACCGGTAAAATGTTACAGTGTTATAGATGGTATGTGGTAACTAATAGGGCATTGCTGTGCGGTTGCTAGGGGGTTGCTAACGTATTGCACATTGTAGATTGTCTAATATCCACCTTTTTCCTGATAGTGTTCCGTGATTCATAACGGAAGCCTGTTTTTGTTTTCCGGTCATTCGCATCTGCGTATTATTTTTCTGTGGATAATGTGATATTCAGATTATTAAATTTGTAAAAATAAGTGTCCCCATAGTGAAGATAGTTAACAGGGTCACGCCTCCCCCAATGTCAGTAGATGTCATGAGGAAAGTTTTGCTGATATCATTAACTACTTAATTTCTCATGACAACCAACAACTGCACAAGTTGAGCCTGAACTCATTTTTACTCCAGCTTAACGCTTGATGAAAGTATGATTGTTTTGTCAAGTTTTTCATTTAAACTGCTCAATAAGGACCTCATTTTCTGTTAAAGCTGCTTTGAAATGATGTGTGTTATGAAAAGCACTATATAAATAAAAATGAGCAACAGGGCACGTTACAACACCACGAGCGAACGATGTTTCAGGTGCGATCTGCAGAACTGAAAAGTGTGAATAATTTCTGCTGGATTGTTTTCACATGTTCACTGCATCGGTGATCTGAACTGGATTTTCCTCTTGGTTGGAGTGTCTGGCCAGTCACGGTGCTCAGGTGACCCAAAATCACAAGAAGTTCTTATATTAAAGTACTGGTGGAATTTACATGGTTCTCCAAGGCACTAAAATAAACCCATAGTATTATCATTTTAGGCCTTGTAATGTTATGTTTTAAAAATACCAAAACATGGTATTACTATGGTACCATGTTAAAAACAACCCTGGTAATATAATGGGACTCTTTAGTACTTTACTAGTGATAGTCACTGGCATAATCAACTAATATGTTTAAAGGCTACAACTGTGACATTATGTCATAATATAGCACAACACTGACCTCTAGTGATGTAACACTGATATGTTTTCACTGATATATGATAAGTTTTCACAGGGTGAGTGAATAAACAGGACATTACTTAACCCTTAAATATGTATTGCTCAGAGGTTGCTCTTACATAGTTACACAGGAGATCTAATTGATTTTTTATACTACAAATTCTTACCAGTCACTGGCAAAACATCTATTAATATGATAGAATTAAACATGTGAGAAGTATATATGGCTAGCAACCTATATAGACCTATATTTGTATTGCAAGTGACATATATGTCTCACATATTTGATTATATAAACTCATTGGCAGAATCATTGGCGTGTACAGAAGGGGGCTCGGGGGGGGGGGGGGGGGGGGGGTTTGGGGGCTCGGGGGGGGGGCACAAGACTCTCAAAATGTATCTTTTTTTAAATCTTCATCTTAAAATATGAATTATGCTACTATTACAACTAGAACACTTGACACTAAGTAAACAAGAATCTGTTTGCGGGCAATGACACTTTCTGCCTGTCAATCATTTTGCTTGTTCTCATAGTGTTGTAGTTGCAGCGAATTTTTGAGGCTTAATGCCATTTTTATGCCACGTTGTTCATTACAGTTGTCAGTTGAGGGCGCTGTTTTACTGCTGTTGTTTTTGGCAACCGTTTCTGCACGTGTCTGGAGTTTTGGTCATTTTGGGGGAAAGGGGGCGTGGCTAATCCAACAGCTCTGTTTGTGGAAATTCTAGAATGGCTAAAATCGCTTACTGCACCTTTAACTATTAAAATGTCAACAAAAACATGTTTACTTTATTGTATTTGAATAATTCACAGTTGTCTATTAATAATTTACACTTTATGCAAAACCAAAAATAAACACTACAGTAATTAGTTACTGAAATGCATCTTATAAAGAGCTCAATGACTGTTGTGACAGGACTGCTAGCAACAGTTCAGATCATAATAACACATAATTACTCTTCAGAAAGTCTGCGTGAAAAGTAAACAGCTGTGGCATTTATTTAAATTTGCCATATTGATCTATACAACATATTCTAGCAAGACATTTTAATGTTTGAGTCCCTTCTCTTGAATTCCATCTTGCTGTTGTCAATTGTGTCACTTCTATGAGAAAAACAACGTCACAAATCATCTTCGCTCTGGTCTGGTCTCTCTGGTTCTGCTGTGGAGTGGTGCGTGTGTGTCGTCTGTGCTGGATTTCTTTTGTGCGTCCTCTGGTTGTGATTCGCTCCAGACCTTCAGTTGCTCCATCGCCGGCCGTGTACACGTGCTCTCCTTCTCTCTAGAGTTCCTCCATTTCATTCTGCGGTTCTGGAACCAGATCTTCACCTGCGGCACACATAAAAGCAAATTCATCAAATCGTGTGGACTCGTTGTAGATTTTCAGACTCTCTTTTTCATCTCACAGTAAATGAAAAGACATGTTGGTCGATTTCACGAAACCATTGTGCCAATTTTGAGAGTAGTATTTCAGCACAAATATGTGACAGTTGGCAACTGTACAGTGTTTTCAGCACCTTCCTATGCATTTACTAGGGTATTCTGAATAGTATTTAGCATGTTGCTATGGAGTTGTTAGGGTATTCTGAATAGTATTTAGCATGTTGCTATGGAGTTGTTAGGGTATTCTGAATAGTATTTAGCATGTTGCTATGGAGTTGTTAGGGTATTCTGAATAGTATTTAGCATGTTGCTATGGAGTTGTTAGGGTATTCTGAATAGTATTTAGCAGGTTGCTATGGAGTTGTTAGGGTATTCTGAGTAGTATTTAGCATGTTGCTATGGAGTTGTTAGGGTATTCTGAGTAGTATTTAGCATGTTGCTATGGAGTTGCTAGGGTATTCTGAATAGTATTTAGCAGGTTGCTAGGAGTTGTTAGGGTATTCTGAATAGTATTTAGCAGGTTGCTATGGAGTTGTTAGGGTATTCTGAATAGTATTTAGCATGTTGCTATGGAGTTGTTAGGGTATTCTGAATAGTATTTAGCATGTTGCTAGGAGTTGTTAGGGTATTCTGAGTAGTATTTAGCATGTTGCTATGGAGTTGTTAGGGTTTTCTGAGTAGTATTTAGCATGTTGCTATGGAGTTGTTAGGGTATTCTGAATAGTATTTAGCATGTTGCTATGGAGTTGTTAGGGTATTCTGAATAGTATTTAGCATGTTGCTATGGAGTTGTTAGGGTATTCTGAATAGTATTTAGCATGTTGCTATGGAGTTGTTTGGGTATTCTGAAAAGTATGTAGCACATTGCTAAGCAGTTGTTATGGTGTTCTGCGTGGTATTTAGCATGTTGCTATGCAGCAGTTAGGACATTCTATTTGTATTATGTTGTTATGCACTTGATAGTGTGTTCTCAATAGTATTTATAGTATTTAGCATGATGCTATAAAATTCTATTTAGCACATAGCTAAGCAGTTGATTGGGTGTTCTGTACAGTAATTAGCATGTTGTTATAAAGTTATTAAGTTCTTCCGAATAGTATTTAGCATATAACTAAGCAGTTGCTAGTGTGTTCTGCATGATGTTTAGCATGTTGCTATGCAGCATTTTAGGTGGTTTTTAGCATGTTGCTAGAAAGTTATTAAGTTCTTCCAAATAGTATTTAGCATATTACTAAGCAGTTGCTAGGGTGTTCTGTATGGTAATTAGCATGTTGCTATAAAGTTCTTAAGTTCTTCCGTATAGTATTTAGCATATTACTAAGCAGTTGCTAGGGTGTTCTGTATAGTAATTAGCATGTTGCTATAAAGTCCTTACGTCCTTCCAAATAGTATATAGCATGTTGATAAGCAGTTGCTAGGGTGTTCTGTATAGTAATTAGCATGTTGCTATAAAGTTCTTACGTCCTTCCAAATAGTATATAGCATGTTGATAAGCAGTTGCTAGGGTGTTCTGTATAGTAATTAGCATGTTGCTATATAGTTCTTACATTCTTCCAAATAGTATATAGCACATTGATAAGCAGTTGCTAGGGTGTTCTGTACAGTAATTAGCATGTTGCTATAAAGTTCTTACGTCCTTCCAAATAGTATATAGCACGTTGATAAGCAGTTGCTAGGGTGTTCTGTACAGTAATTAGCATGTTGCTATAAAGTTCTTAGGTTCTTCCGAATAGTATATAGCACGTTGATAAGCAGTTGCTAGGGAGTTCTGTATACTATTTAGCACATTGCTAAGCAGTTGCTAGGGTGTTCTGTATAGTATTTAGCACATTGATAAGCAGTTGCTAGGGAGTTCTGTATAGTATTTAGCACATTGCTAAGCAGTTGCTAGGGTGTTCTGTATAGTATTTAGCACAATTATAAGCAGTTGCTAGGGTGTTCTGTATAGTATTTAGCACATTGCTAAGCAGTTGCTAGGGTGTTCTGTATAGTATTTAGCACATTGCTAAGCAGTTGCTAGGTTGTTCTTTATAGTATTTAGCACATTGATAAGCAGTTGCTAGGGAGTTCTGTATAGTATTTAGCACATTGCTAAGCAGTTGCTAGGGTGTTCTGTATAGTATTTAGCACATTGCTAAGCAGTTGCTAGGGTGTTCTGTATAGTATTTAGCACATTGCTAAGCAGTTGCTAGGTTGTTCTTTATAGTATTTAGCACATTGATAAGCAGTTGCTAGGGAGTTCTGTATAGTATTTAGCACATTGCTAAGCAGTTGCTAGGGTGTTCTGTATAGTATTTAGCACATTGCTAAGCAGTTGCTAGGGTGTTCTTTATAGTATTTAGCACATTGATAAGCAGTTGCTAGGTTGTTCTTTATAGTATTTAGCACATTGCTAAGCAGTTGCTAGGGTGTTCTGTATAGTATTTAGCACATTGCTAAGCAGTTGCTAGGGAGTTCTGTATAGTATTTAGCACATTGCTAAGCAGTTGCTAGGGTGTTCTGTATAGTATTTAGCACAATTATAAGCAGTTGCTAGGGTGTTCTGTATAGTATTTAGCACATTGCTAAGCAGTTGCTAGGGTGTTCTGTATAGTATTTAGCACATTGCTAAGCAGTTGCTAGGGAGTTCTGTATAGTATTTAGCACATTGATAAGCAGTTGCTAGGGTGTTCTGTATAGTATTTAGCACATTGCTAAGCAGTTGCTAGGGAGTTCTGTATAGTATTTAGCACATTGCTAAGCAGTTACTACGGTGTTCTGTATAGTATTTAGCACAATTATAAGCAGTTGCTAGGGTGTTCTGTATAGTATTTAGCACATTCCTAAGCAGTTGCTAGGGTGTTCTGTATAGTATTTAACACAATTATAAGCAGTTGCTACGGTGTTCTGTATAGTATTTAGCACAATTATAAGCAGTTGCTAGGTTGTTCTTTATAGTATTTAGCACATTGCTAAGCAGTTGCTAGGGTGTTCTGTATAGTATTTAGCACAATTATAAGCAGTTGCTAGGGTGTTCTGAATAGTATTTAGCACATTGCTAAGCAGTTGCTAGGGTGTTCTGTATAGTATTTATAGTATTTGGCATGTTGCTATAAAGTTCTTAGGGTCCTCCAAATAGTATTTAGCACAATTATAAGCAGTTGTTAGGGTGTTCTGAATAGTATTTAGCATGTTGCTATGCAGCTGTTAGGGCATTCTGAGTGGTTTTAATACATTGCTAAGCAGTTGCTAGGGTGTTCTGACTATAGTGTTGCCAACATTTTGCGCCGTCAGTACGGGACGTTTGTGCACCTGTTGGGCAATATCACGGAACAGTTGCGTGACTTTTGAGCTGCGTCTTATTCACTCAGCACTTGTAATTGAGTTCAAATATTGTGAATGTTTTAATTAAGTCAATGGCACAAACAGGCCTCCTTTCTATGAGTTATAGATTGTGCCTTATTCACAAAACTCAACGCTATTTTCCTGGTAATATTAACACCCCGCTTATACCAAGAAAATGCCAGAAAATGTCTGACCTGTGTCTCTTTCAGACAGAGCTCTGTGGCCAGTCTGTTGCGATCAGTCTTGCTTATATATTTCTGTGTGCGGAACATTCTCTCCAGCTCTTTCCTCTGTTCCTCTGAGAACACGGCCCGCCGCAGAACTCCAGGTCTGGATCGAGAGTTCATGGCTGGACTCCACATTGCAGAACCGATTCCTTCTAAAGCACAAATGAAGAAATTACCACAGACATCAACACTAAATGCATTAACAAGCACAATATTTGTATACTCTTTCTGTCTATCTTCTTCATTCACTCATGCCTTTTAAACTGTTCGACAAATCACCAGATTGGCCACCTTCGATGGCATGAGTGAGAGAGTTAGTCATGCTCTCTGGTCACCATTGAGTCTAAATAGTTTCCACTTAAACGCCCTATTAAAGGGGTCAGATCACCCTAAACCTCACCCACACACCCGCAACCCTGCTTTTCCTGCAACAAATGACCCATTTGACATTCCAGCACATTATCTCCCCCTCACGGCATCTCTAACTACTCCCTTTCAATAGATGGACCCCGCTTCTTTCTCTCGAAACGCAGATGAGCTTGAAAAAAGTCTATAAAAGTCATTTCTATTGAGGGCGTCGTGTCTGCAGAGCTTGAAATGGGTAGGATGGATGGAGAGGCGGGGTGTAGAGCTCGGCTTTTCATTAGCCAGAACAAAAACCCCCAGAGAGCCGATTCCACCCACCGCTGTGCAGGAATGTGGGTGTATTGTGTTGTTGATGACCTTCCGTTCTGATCCGAGACCATTGTGGAGTTTGAGCTGGTTTCCAAGTGGTGGTTTTAGCTGATTCTGGGTCAGTATGAGTGTGTGTTAAAAAACGTCTGTGGGGTTGCATGTGTGCGGTCGCTCTGAAAGAGGCGATTGGTCACGGAGCGGGAGAGTGTGTGTGTGTGTGAGTGTGTGTTTGTGTGTGTGTGTGTGTGTGTGTGTGTGTGTGTGTGTGTGTAGAGCTCTGTGGGAAAGTGTCAAACCAAATCTGACAGATCTAAATCTAAAACACAAAATTAGTCCTTTTGTTTTTGCGCATTAGACCGTCACATCACAAATGAAACATTGATGAAAGTTATATTTAGCAGAGCACTCTTGCTTGTGAGATATTGCTTAAATATAACTATAATTATGACTATTATTACAGTAAATATTACATTCAACTATACAGTAGGCTATAGGAAGTCTTTTCCATTTTCGGTGTTTTTGATGGTAGTTTCACTCCTCTGAATAAGACGTTGTTTATATGGCCCTGTGCGATTATTATATTGCTAAATGCTGCGAGTTAAGTATATAAATATATAGTCTGCAGGTGCTGCACGCTTCATAGTGAATGTGCGATCTCTTCTATCGTCAACGGCAACAAGCGCAGCGCTCAATGATCATAAAATGTGCTGTATTCACATTCACTTTGAAGAGTGCAGCACATGCAGACTGTATATTTATTTATTAAGTTGCATTTGTGTGTGTGTGTGTGTGGGGGGGGGGGGGGTGTTTGTTTGTGCTTACTAGTAAACAGGGGGGTAGATGACATCACAGGCTGAGATCTACTGTGGCACAGGAGAGGTGCTCCTAGAGATAGAGAGACAGATGAAAATTGTATTTTAATTATATTATAGTGTATTAGGGAACTACTGAATGTTATTAATGTGGTGCATGTTCAAAAACATGTTTTTATGTGTTGGCATAATGACATAACTGCCGTTTCTCTACATTCATGCTTAATAATATCTAATTAACATGAGTTAATCTTTGCAGTGTGTGTGTTTCCAAGTTACAGTTCTGGTGTGTGTAGCTCTTTTCCGATTGCGTCATTGCCATCATTCATTTACTCAAAGACACTGAGAGCATGGATGCGCATGAATTTGTAGAGATACATTTTAAACTTGGCCTTCAATACAAAGACATTACTGTCTATGACATCACTGTCATGGCTGAGACATGCTTTGATCTTCCAAAGGACACTAATCAAGCAATAGACTTGTACTTGCATTTAAGGAATGAGATATTAACCTCATTATAACCTGTGCTTAGCATGTATGTAATATGTAATATTTTTGTGAAAGTGTTCACATTTGTTACAATTATTTCAAAGTTTAAAATTGAACTGTGAGCAATGCCCCTTGTTTGTTCATAAACTATTAAATCAATAATTCACCCAAAAATCTAAATTCTGCCATTTACTCACCCACACGTTGTTCCTAAACCACATGAAGTTCTTTATTGTGTAGAGCACAAAAGGATATGAAAGGCAGAATGTTATGGACTGAGAGTCTCAGTCACCATTCACATTCACTGCATCAATATTCTTTACAATGAATGTGAAAAAAAACAAAAAACGGTGAAAACATTTTTTTTTTTTGTCTCAGCTCGTTCCTGAGCCTAAGTCTTAAAAAAATAAAAATAAAATAATAATAATAATAAAAAAAAATCTTATGAAAAAAAAAATCTTAAAAAAATAAAATAAAAAAATCTTTAAAAAAAAAAAAAGCGTTCTCTTAAAAAAAAGACAAAAAATTCTCTTAAAAAAACAACATTTTTTTCACTCTTAAATTTTTTTTTTTTTTCACATTTCAAAAAAATCTCTGAAAGTATCTCCTGTTATATCTCCATTGCCGTCGTCCGGTTGAATGTGCGTTTAGTCGACTGACTCATGCATTAACATCATAAACAACCGAGAATGAATCAGGTTGCTAAACTACTAATAATTAAAACCATTAAATGTAAAATTAGACCATAATTTTATAAAAATATATATTTAATAAAAATCTTTAGAATTTTTTTTTTTTTTAAGAATAAAAAAAAATAAAAAAAATTTTGAAGAGAGAAAAAAAATGTAAGATTAGGCTCAGAAACAAACTGAGACAATTTATTCATTTTTTCATCATTTATTTATTTTGTTCACCTTGCGGTTCAGGGCTTCCGTATATTATTGCACACTTAAATTTGATGAAATGTTGCAATGAAATTGAAAAGCGTAAATCTTCAAATCTGCTAATATATATATACAAGTGTACATAAAGTGCTTTCGTTTTTGTGTATTAAAACTAATTAATATTAATAAAGCACTGCTCAATGGCCAAAGTGTATTCATATCAAGATGTCATTATGAGTTTGCAGTGGAATAACACAATTCACAAAAATATGATCAGATATACAGATGTTTAGATATTAGACATCAGTCTGGGCAAACATGCATGAATAAATAGATCAATACAATATTTATACATTATTATAAATAGGTGGGATATTTGCTTGTTTTTAACTTATATATGATATAAATGTAGTTTTTTGTGCAGCACCAAATATTGAGAAACAGAGCAATGCTAAAATACTAATTAATCTTGCATATATACAGACACGTTGGAGATTAAACGCTGTGTTTATAAAGTTCAACAGACAAGTGTTTGATTAGATTGCATGAGAGTTATTTATGTCAGAGGTCACGTTGAGTGTCTCAGTGTTGCAGGTCATCTTACCTTTCCTGTCCTTCCTTTGAGGACACATGTGGTTTTCCGGAGAGACACACTTCCCTTTCGGCACCATACCCAGAGGTCCATAAACCAGAGTTGGAAAACATCTCTTCAGGCGGACATCTGATGAAGGCCGACCAACAGGTGAAGAATTCCCAGGACGCAACAGATTCTCAATGAGAAAACACTTCCCAGAAATCCCAAACCCTGGATGTCTCGGAGGAAATTCTGCCATTTTTCTTGGACGACTCGCTGTTTACGAGATCATTCTGAATCTGGACCCTTCCCACTAATATGGGTGTATTCCAGTCAAACGGACGGAGTAAAGTTCATTAAAAACCACAAAGAAAACAATAACCTCTTTGCCTCTTTCCACATGGGCGTCTCTGGCTGCGCTCTGATTGGTCGAGCTCTGGAGGTCTGATAAGAGTGGGCTCTTTCTGTCCGACAGAAGGTGGGACCACTTCATTCATTATGTCAAAGTTCCCATTAAATGATAGACATTGGAGACAATAGACTCCCGGACAAAGTTTAACTTGCACACCAAACAGAAGCGCGAGGCAGTAAATAGAAATATCTTTTTTCAGTGGAATCTATTGAGAAGGCCGTTAAACAGACGAATCTGCCTCCACGTCTATCAGTGTGGACTATATTTCTTCAGTTCATTGTTGTCTGTCGCAGATCCGTGGACAATGAGAATTAGTTTGCTGTGGAAAAAGTGGCATTTTCCTGTAATGTATAAATGGGTCAAAGAAAAGGAAGCTCTTTTAGGAGCATTTTGTTCTCATTACTGTATAATTTACATTGTTAAAATTATATACACAATGAAAGTATTTGTTGTATTGTCGAAATTACAGGAAATATCAGAGTTGAAGAAGAATTTGCATTCAAATGTATGAGAATTACAAACTCTCAAAGTTCACAATTTGATTCTGATTTCAATTCATTTGGGTTTATTTCACTTCTAATGTCTATTTTAATTACATTTGAAAGAAGTTCTCTCTCAGCTAATGCTGTAATATAAACAAGGTGCATTTTGATGAAAATATCAATTTAACTAATTTTATGTTATCATTCATTTTTCATTATTTTGGTCGCATTTTAGATTTTTAAAAAAGTCGTTTTAAAAAGGAGATTTAAAATTCAGTGTATTCCTATTAATAAATATGATGCAATTTTCTTGGATTTTAGAGGTTTGCGCTTAGTAAAAGATCGATCTTGAGATTTTAAGAATCAATATCGGAATTGTTCAAATGAAGAAAACAAATGAGCAGAACATTTCTATTTTTACCCAGCACTACACACTTAAACAAAAAGTTTCCACATAGAACACATAAGGTTTCTATCGTTCGCTTCATATTTGGAACCCCTAAAAGGTTCCATACTGGACCCAAAAGGGTTCTATCATTCGCTTCATATTTGGAACCCCTAAAAGGTTCCATATGGGACCCAAAAGGGTTCTATCACTCACGTCATATTTGGAATCTCTAAAAGGTTCCATACAGGACCCAAAAGGGTTCTATCGCTCACTTCATATTTGGAATCTCTAAAAGGTCCCATACAGGACCCAAAATGGTTCTATCGCTCACTTCATATTTGAAACCCCTAAAAGGTTCTATACAGGACCCAAAAGGTTTCTAATGCTAACTTCATATTTGAAACCCCTAAAAGGTTCCATATAGAACCTAAAATGGTTATATCACTCGTTTCATATTTGGAATCCCTAAAAGGGGTCTTTGAGTCAAGTGAAAATGGTTCTATATAGAACCTTTTAGTGGTTCCCAACATGGAATCATAACATTTGTTTGTTTGATTAGTTTTAACATGTATTTTTTTTATTACCAGAATAACATTTAATAGAAATGTGAATTAAAAAGTTCAGATGCAAAAATGGTTATTTTTCTTCTTTTTTTAAAAAATGTTTGTAAATATAAACTTTTTCATGAAGGGTTCTTTGCAGCTGAATAAAGAACCCCAAAGAACCATTTCTCTAAGATGCATTATAATGAGAATTTGGTGGGAATTGTGTTTAATTGTTATGAAAAGAGTGTCAAACTGCAATAAAAGTGTAATTTAATATATAATGTAATTTTTAATTAAATAAAAAAATTTACTGCAGTTTGACATTGTTTTATATACATATTGTATGTATATTTTATATTAAATAATATTTTATATATATTATACCACATATAAAGATAAACAGTTTGTAAATATTATTATTATTATTATTATTATTATTATTATTATTATTATATATTTTTATTTAATTTTTTGTCCTTTGATTCTGGTGTGAAATATGAGCCAAACATTTTTATTTATGATATTCACTCATATATTTTCAATTAGTTTTTTAAGAAGGCCAAAAAGAAACTTTAAAATTCAGTTTTACTTTTCTTTAGCAAATCAAAACACAAGTAACCACTCTTGTTCTACCATAATTTAACTTTTGTGACTAAACCATCTAAAAAACAGACGTGTCTGAAGATGTAACACTCTTACAATCTTTAACGTCAGCCATCAAAACACATAACAACAAGAAATAAACAAGATAGCAAAAGATATTCTAAAGCTGCTCAGTTGGAAATGTTATCGTTCAGAATGTTATCGGTGGAAGAATTTGATGAGATCTCAGAGATGTTTAATGGCCGACTTTGGTCTCTTCCGGAGCGGAAGTGTGTTGTGTCCAGAGTTCGGGCTGTAAACAAGCATGTCGCAGCACAGGGGGGGTTCGGGCCAGACTTTTGGGTGGCAACATCACCTCATGCTGGGCATGCTAATCGCCGCAGACAGGCGGTTTCTTTGTCCCCTCGACTCAGAGCCAAAGGGCACATGTAATCAAATTTGCAGTTTTATGGCCCTCGCTGGTAGCGTGCAGACCGTCGGCCGATGAATATGTAATGTGTGTTTTACGTTTGGCCGAGATGAGCTGGACGGACGTACAAAGATTTTTCATGGGGTTATAGATCAAGAAATGATCTCGTGACTAATTTAGAAGTGAAATCTGGATGTGTTTGTCCAAACGTCAGTCGGGTTACACACGTTTTAGCTCAGTTGAACATATTAATGATCTTAAGGAAATTACAAATAGGTACCTTGTGGCCCTTGCGCTAATTTTATGGCCAAATGAGCAGAAACGTATGCAGACAAAGTATATTTTAGGTGCTGGTTTTAATCACCTTTTTGCCTCCAGAAGTTTGTTTTAAATGGTCCTGCGTGGTGATAAATGTATTTTTAAAAGTGGAAAAATTCAATATTCCCAATCTGTGTTGGGTAATTTACTCAAAAGTAATCCACTACCTATTTCTAATTACTTATATATTGTAATAAGATTACAGTTCCATGGAAAAGTAATCACATTACTTTTAAGTTACTCTCCAAAACGCTTCTGATTGAAATGTGTTTGTATTTCCTGCTCGACGAATTGAAAATAATCTCTATATTTCCTCCTTGTTCATTGTCATATGCAAGACATGTAGATATTAACATATCATCATGTTTTAAATGTATTATTCTGCATTATGAATGTAGTGTAACAATGTATGAAATCAAATTCATTGAAAGTCAGTGACTGTAATCTGATTACAAGAATTTAAAATGTAATTGCATTTTGCATTACACTACCTTTTGATAACTACCCATTTACTGCCTAAAATGTACATTTAATACATAGTAAAAAAAAAAAGAACACTATGCTCTTAGATGAAAAAGTTCCATATAGAACCCAAAAGGGTTCTATCACTCGCTTCATATTTGGAACCCCTAAAAGGTTCCATATGGGACCCAAAAGGGTTCTATCGCTCGCTTCATATTTGGAACCCCTCAAAGGTTCCATATGGGACCCAAAAGGGTTCTATCGCTCGCTTCATATTTGGAATCCCTAAAAGGTTCCATACAGGACCCAAAAGGGTTCTATCGGTCGCTTCATATTTGGAACCCTTCAAAGGTTCCATATAGAACCCAAAAGGGTTCTATCGCTCGCTTCATATTTGGAACCCCTTCTTGCATCATATTTGGAACCCCTAAAAGGTTCCATATAGAACCCAAAATGTTTCTATCACTCGCTTCATATTTGGAACCCCTAAAAGGTTCCATATAGAACCCTTGGGTTCCCTTGGGTTCTATCGCATGCTTCATATTTGGAACCCCTAAAAAGTTCCATATAGAACACTAAAGAGTTCTATTGCTCGCTTCATATTAGGAACCCATAAAAGGTACCATATCACTCGCTTCATATTTATGTTTTTAACTTTAGGGGGAGCTTATAATATATGTAATATACTATGCATTTAACTTCTGTTGGAGTAAAATCTCCTTGTCTCTTTAGCACTGTGGTCAGCATGACTTTCTCAAACAGGCAGAATTAGGCCTTTATGAAGTGGTCACTTAAACGGCAGTTCATGTGAACCCATTTGAAGCTTTTATGCCTTTGAAAGGACAACTGAAAAACGGAGAGCCCTCATTGACACTCTATAAAGACCCAGTTAAAGTACCCTCGTTGTGAGAGCAGATGTGAAAGGTCTCGCTCCTCTTTTCTCTCCACGACCTCTTTAAAACTGGTGTATCTCAATAGTCCTCACAGCTCTTCATACGGTGAATGGCAGGCCAGGCTCTATGAATTAGACATCACAATGCAGGGAAATGCTGGGGAGAATGGACCCTTTAGAGCTCAGCTACAGAAGTGTTAAATGTGCATTTCTGCATCTGTGCTGCTGTAATGAGACACCACAGCGGTGGGCTGTGTGGAAACTACAGTTGGGGAATCTGTGGTTTGTATGATAAAAGCGACTCATAGTTGTATGACACATCACATTTATTTAAAATAAATAAATAAACAAAATTACAGAATCATTTCACAGTTTATTTACAAAAATGTAAATAAATAAGCTAAATCACTTTACCAAATAATAAAAAAATGGACATGTATTTAATTCACATTTAAAGGAATAGTTCACCCAAAAATGAAGATTATGCCTCTCTTTCTTCTGACTTGGAGCAAACCATTAAGCAAAAAAAGTTTTCCCTTAATTTACTTCCACGTTCCGAACACAGAAATTTGGAAAGGGTCCATTAAGGAGCTCATTAGATGAAATGTATGCTTTAATTAAACTAGTCACACTACTGATTTAAATTTAGTTAACTTGGTAGCATAATTTGTATTAGTTACTCCCAAACACTCCTTTAAACTCAAGAGATCATCAATATGGTTATAGGGTAACTATAGGTAAAGTGGGACACTCTAGGATATTTTCCTTTTTCTGGCAATTCTATTTAATTATGATCCATGTGCCAAATAACTAATACCTTTATAGAGAGCTTAGATGTCTCCTAACTTAGTCAAAAGCTTAATTTAAGAAATACTCAATAACGGGAAGATTTATAATTTTTTATAAATTCCAGATTTTTTTGGGCTGTATACTGTCAAAGTGGGACACTTAATTTTCCCCTCAAGCTAGACAGGGGCCTGATGTTTATTTTTAAGTACTCATTTTGTTTGCAAAACAGGTTTACATAAAGATTCAAATATAAACATGTTAAATCAATAAAAAATATCAAATTCAAGTTGCTATTTCTCCTTAAGACATCCATCAATTGTCAAAAAGGTAAAAATAGACAATGTACATTTTTATTTTATATATTATATTTTTATTCTATACTTAAAGATTGCAATATGATCAAGAAAACAATAATTATTTATTTTCTTATTTGCATGTAATTTAGTTGTATCACACTGCTATTTAACAATTATTATTGCTATGTCCGTTAATTATAAACTTGTAACGCCTCTTTAAATGTCTTGATATGTATCACCATGTCCCACTTTACCAATATCACCATGTCCCACTTTACCAGTACACCATGTCCCACTTTGCCAGTATCACCATGTCCCACTTTGCCAGTATCACCGTGTCCCACTTTACCAATATCACCATGTCCCACTTTACCAATATCACCATGTCCCACTTTACCAGTACACCATGTCCCAATTTGCCAGTACACCATGTCCCACTTTGCCAGTACACCAATTCCCACTTTACCAGTACACCATGTCCCACTTTCCCAGTACACCATGTCCCACTTTACCAGTATTACCATGTTTTACCAGTATTACCATGTCCCACTTTGCCAGTACACCATGTCCCACTTTACCAGTATCACCATATCCCACTTTACCAGTATCACCATGTCCCACTTTACCAGTATCACCATGTCCCACTTTACCAGTATCACCATGTTCCACTTTGCCAGTACACCATGTCCCACTTTGCCAGTATCACCACGTCCCACTTTACCAGTATCACCACGCCCCACTTTGCCAGTATCACCATGTCCCACTTTGCCAGTACACCATGTCCCACTTTGCCAGTATCACCACGTCCCACTTTACCAGTATCACCACGCCCCACTTTGCCAGTATCACCATGTCCCACTTTACCAGTATCACCACGCCCCACTTTGCCAGTATCACCATGTCCCACTTTGCCAGTACACCATGTCCCACTTTACCAGTATCACCACGCCCCACTTTGCCAGTATCACCATGTCCCACTTTACCAGTATCACCACGCCCCACTTTGCCAGTATCACCATGTCCCACTTTGCCAGTACACCATGTCCCACTTTACCAGTATCACCACGCCCCACTTTGCCAGTATCACCATGTCCCACTTTGCCAGTATCACCACGCCCCACTTTACCAGTATCACCATGTCCCACTTTACCAGTATCACCATGTCCCACTTTGCCAGTATCACCATGTCCCACTTTACCACATTTTCTGATGCGCTTTCATATCATAAATCATTAACATATACTTGTAAACAATCTTAAAAATGTTTACTGTTGTTTTTTCCACCGGTGGACATAAATATGAGCTCTGCCACTCATCTCAATGTAACATCATCAGGAACCCTAAAAGTTCATCGTTTACTCCCCAAATATTAGTGATGATTTCTAGCCAGGAGACACATATGGATTGAATGGGGGTCACGCTTAAAGGAATATTCCGGGTCTCGTTCCTCCTTTTCTTTAAAACAGCACAAATGTGTGTTCCAGTGAGACACTTCCAATGCAGGTCAATGGGGGCAATATTGGGGGTTTAAAGGCAGAAATGTGACGCTTATAATTATATAAAAGCACTTACATTAATTCTCCTGTTGAACTCGTTATTTTGGCGGGATTACAGGGTTCACGGCGTGATGTCGTCATGGTAACGAGTCTTGTGTCTATACTGTTGAAACAGTATTTTAATGTTTACAGATTAAACCCCATTGACTTGCATTAACTTCCTTTAACTGTACCAGTTTACCCATATTCTCCCAATTACTGGAGCAAGGGTTCCTTTCTACATAACTGATTATAAAAACTATTTAATTTAGAAAACACGTTTATTATTTACAGCACACAAACAACAAACAACAACACAAAAATACACATCTGAATATTATTCTTTACAGTTATTATCTCTGTATGTACATCAGTTGCAGTGCATCTCAAATCCATGAGATTAAAGAGCTGAGTGGGATTATGAGAGTAATTGCCCCGTATCTCTCATCTTAAAACCCCTTATAATCATATTATTTTAAGGATTAATGATTTATGATTGTCTCTCTTGTAGTTCGCAGCGTTGTCGGGTCGTTTAGCACTTGTGGTGCTTCCATTTGCGTGTTGCCGTGGTGATGTGGTGGTCTTTTTTGAGCCAGGGGAAGAGATTGGACAGCTCGATGGATCCGTTTGGACGCATGGTCCCGCTGATGAGGTAGAGCTGATTGCGGCCGGGTCGGACCAACGTGTGGGCGCATCTGAGGTTGATGAGCATCCAGCGCTGCAGGAGACTGGCGGTGTCGTACGGGAGCAGCGGACCGCGCTGGATGAACTCCACCTGCCCCTCCACCATCATCTCCGGCTCTGGGGATGCCAGCCGACGCCGGGAGATCTTGGCTTTGACAGCTGTGAGGAAAAGAAGGCGAGAGGGTGAGCTGTTGTCTCTCGTCCATCTCAAAATCACACCTTAAACTATCAGTAAAGAACAACGTGTGAAACGTGTATTTGGAAGAATAGAACGGTTCTTTACCGAAGTCACCGAGGCAGAGGGCATCCAGCACTATTTTCAGGGTGGGCATCTCCTCGATGGGTGGGCACCTTTGGCACGCAGGCTGGGGGAATCCTGTCAACGCAAGAATGCACAAATTCACTATTAACAATTCAGTTGTACAAATGGCAGACCGGAAATCTCATTTATGCTCATAATCCCACACAACTCACAAATGAGTCTACATGTCATGCACAGCAACACGCTAATAATTAAAACCATCTTATTAAATAAACAGTCGCACAACCTATTAAACCTTAATTGCAATGTGAAGCGTCTGGGTATCTCAGCGAGTATTGATGCTGACTATCACACCTGGAGTCGTGAGTTTGAATCCAGGGTGTGCTGAGTGACTCCAGCCAGGTCTCCTTAGCAACCAAATTGGCCCGGTTGCTAGGGAGGGTAGAGTCACATGGGGTAATCAAATTGGGCCAGTTGCTAGGGAGGGTAGAGTCACATGGGGTAATCAAATTGGCCCGGTTGCTAGGGAGGGTAGAGTCACATGGGGTAACCAAATTGGGCCGGTTGCTAGGGAGGGGAGAGTCACATGGGGTAACCAAACTGTCCCGGTTGCTAGGGAGGGTAGAGTCACGTGGGGTAACCAAATTGTCCCGGTTGCTAGGGAGTGTAGAGTAACATGGGGTAACCAATTTGGGCCGGTTGCTGGGGAGGGTAGAGTCACATGGGGTAACCAAATTGTCCCGGTTGCTAGGGAGGGTAGAGTCACTTGGGGTAACCAAATTGGCCCGGTTGCTAGGGAGGGTAGAGTCACATGGGG